>CM062612.1:53807960-54155135 GCA_025617555.3 Puccinia polysora | reverse complement strand
AACACCTCCAGAATGGATTATGGAGGGTTAAAACACCTCCAGAATTGATTTTGGAGGGGTTTAAAACATCTCCAGAATGGATTATGGAGGGTTAAAACACCTCCAGAATGGATTATGGAGGGTTAAAACACCTCCAGAATGGATTATGGAGGGGTTAAAACACCTCCAGAATGGATTATGGAGGGTTAAAACACCTCCAGAATGGATTATGGAGGGTTAAAACACCTCCAGAATGGATCACAGAGGGTTAAAACACCTCCAGGTTGGATTATGGAGGGTTAAAACACCTCCAGAATGGATTATGGAGGATTAAAACACCTCCAGAATGGGTTATGGAGGATTAAAACACCTCCAGAATGGGTTATGGAGGATTAAAACACCTCCAGATTGGATTATGGAGGGTGAAAACACCTCCAGAATGGATTATGGAGGGCTAAAACACCTCCAGAATGGATTATGGAGGGCTAAAACACCTCCAGAATGGATTATGGAGGGTTAAAACACCTCCAGAATGGATTATGGAGGGTTAAAACACCTCCTGAATGGATTATGGAGGGTTAAAACACCTCCAGAATGGATCACAGAGGATTAAAACACCTCCAGAATGGATTATGGAGGGTTAAAACACCTCCAGAATGGATTATGGAGGGTTAAAACACCTCCAGAATGGATTATGGAGGGTTAAAACACCTCCAGAATGGATTATGGAGGGTTAAAACACCTCCAGAATGGATTAAGGAGGGTTAAAACACCTCCAGAATGGATTATGGAGGGTTAAAACACCTCCAGAATGGATTATGGAGGGTTAAAACACCTCCAGAATGGATTATGGAGGGTTAAAACACCTCCAGAATGGATCACAGAGGATTAAAACACCTCCAGGTTGGATTATGGAGGGTTAAAACACCTCCAGAATGGATTATGGAGGGTTAAAACACCTCCAGAATGAATTATGAAGGGTTAAAACACCTCTATAATGGATTATGGAGGGTTAAAACACCTCCAGAATGGATTATGGAGGGTTAAAACACCTCCAGAATGGATTATGGAGGGTTAAAACACCTCCAGAATGGATTATGGAGGGTTAAAACACCTCCAGAATGGATTATGGAGGGTTAAAACACCTCCAGAATGGATTATGGAGGGTTTAAAACACCTCCAGAATGGATTATGGAGGGTTAAAACACCTCCAGAATGGATCACAGAGGGTTAAAACACCTCCAGGTTGGATTATGGAGGGTTAAAACACCTCCAGAATGGATTATGGAGGGTTAAAACACCTCCAGAATGGATTATGGAGGGTTAAAACACCTCCAGAATGGATTATGGAGGGTTAAAACACCTCCAGA
This sequence comes from Puccinia polysora, assembly GCA_025617555.3. Taxonomy (NCBI): domain Eukaryota; kingdom Fungi; phylum Basidiomycota; class Pucciniomycetes; order Pucciniales; family Pucciniaceae; genus Puccinia; species Puccinia polysora. Next base: position 54,153,786 of record CM062612.1, on the reverse strand, counting down.
ATGGATTATGGAGGGTTGAAACACCTCCAGAATGGATTATGGAGGGTTAAAACACCTCCAGAATGGATTATGGAGGGTTAAAACACCTCCAGAATGGATTATGGAGGGTTAAAACACCTCCAGAATGGATTATGGAGGGTTAAAACACCTCCAGAATGGATTATGGAGGGTTAAAACACCTCCAGAATGGATTATGGAGTGTTAAAACACCTCCAGAATGTATTATGGAGGGTTAAAACACCTCCAGAATGGATCATGGAGGGTTAAACCACCTCCAGAATGGATTATGGAGGGTTAAAAAACCTCCAGAATGGATTATGGAGGGTTAAAACACCTCCGGAATGGATTATGGAGGGTTAAAACACCTCTAGAATGGATTATGGAGGGTTAAAACACCTCCAGAATGGATTATGGAGGGTTTAAAACACCTCCAGAATGGATTATGGAGGGTTAAAACACCTCCAGAATGGATTATGGAGGGTTAAAACACCTCCAGAATGGATTATGGAGGGTTAAAACACCTCCAGAATGGATCACAGAGGATTAAAACACCTCCAGGTTGGATTATGGAGGGTTAAAACACCTCCAGAATGGATTATGGAGGGTTAAAACACCTCCAGAATGAATTATGAAGGGGTTAAAACACCTCCATAATGGATTATGGAGGGTTAAAACACCTCCAGAATGGATTATGGAGGGTTAAAACACCTCCAGAATGGATTATGGAGGGTTAAAACACCTCCAGAATGGATTATGGAGGGTTAAAACACCTCCAGAATGGATTATGGAGGGTTAAAACACCTCCAGAATGGATTATGGAGGGTTAAAACACCTCCAGAATGGATTATGGAGGGTTAAAACACCTCCAGAATGGATTATGGAGGGTTAAAACACCTCCAGAATGGATCACAGAGGGTTAAAACACCTCCAGGTTGGATTATGGAGGGTTAAAACACCTCCAGAATGGATTATGGAGGGTTAAAACACCTCCAGAATGGATTATGGAGGGTTAAAACACCTCCAGAATGGATTATGGAGGGTTAAAACACCTCCAGAATGGATTATGGAGGGTTAAAACACCTCCAGAATGGATTATGGAGGGTTAAAACACCTCCAGAATGGATTATGGAGGGTTAAAACACCTCCAGAATGGATTATGGAGTGTTAAAACACCTCCAGAATGTATTATGGAGGGTTAAAACACCTCCAGAATGGATCATGGAGGGTTAAAACACCTCCAGAATGGATTATGGAGGGTTAAAACACCTCCAGAATGGATTATGGAGGGTTAAAACACCTCCAGAATGGATTATGGAGGGTTAAAACACCTCTAGAATGGATTATGGAGGGTTTAAAACACCTCCAGAATGGATTATGGAGGGTTAAAACACCTCCAGAATGGATTATGGAGGGTTATAAAACCTCCAGAATGGATTATGGAGGGTTAAAACACCTCCAGAATGGATTATGGAGGGTTATAAAACCTCCAGAATGGATTATGGAGGGTTATAAAACCTCCAGAATGGATTATGGAGGGTTAAAACACCTCCAGAATGGATTATGGAGGGTTAAAACACCTCCAGAATGGATTATGGAGGGTTAAAACACCTCCAGAATGGATCATGGAGGGTTAAAACACCTCCAGAATGGATTATGGAGGGTTAAAAACACCTCCAGAATGGATTATGGAGGGTTAAAACACCTCCAGAATGGATTATGGAGGGTTAAAACACCTCCAGAATGGATCACAGAGGATTAAAACACCTCCAGGTTGGATTATGGAGGGTTAAAACACCTCCAGAATGTATAATGGAGGGTTAAACACCTCCAGAATGGATTATGGAGTGTTAAAAACACCTCCAGAATGGATTATGGAGGGCTAAAACACCTCCAGAATGGATTATGGAGGGTTAAAACACCTCCAGAATGATTCATGAAGGGTTAAAACACCTCCATAATGGATTATGGAGGGTTAAAACACCTCCAGAATGGATTATGGAGGGTTAAAACACCTCCAGAATGGATTATGGAGGGTTAAAACACCTCCAGGATGGATCATGGAGGGTTAAAACACCTCCAGGATGGATCATGGAGGGTTAAAACACCTCCAGAATGGATTATGGAGGGTTAAAACACTTCTAGAATGGATGATGGAGGGTTAAAACACCTCCAGAATAGATGATGGAGGGTTAAAACACCTCCAGAATGGATGATGGAGGGTTAAAACACCTCCAGAATGGATGATGGAGGGTTAAAACACCTCCAGAATGGATTATGGAGGGTTAAAACACCTCCAGAATGGATTTTGGAGGGGTAAAACATCTCCAGAATGGATTATGGAGGGTTAAAACACCTCCAGAATGGATTATGGAGGGTTGAAACACCTCCAGAATGGATTATGGAGGGTTAAAACACCTCCAGAATGGATTATGGAGGGTTAAAACACCTCCAGAATGGATCACAGAGGGTTAAAACACCTCCAGGTTGGATTATGGAGGGTTAAAACACCTCCAGAATGGATTATGGAGGATTAAAACACCTCCAGAATGGGTTATGGAGGATTAAAACACCTCCAGAATGGGTTATGGAGGATTAAAACACCTCCAGATTGGATTATGGAGGGTGAAAACACCTCCAGAATGGATTATGGAGGGCTAAAACACCTCCAGAATGGATTATGGAGGGCTAAAACACCTCCAGAATGGATTATGGAGGGTTAAAACACCTCCAGAATGGATTATGGAGGGTTAAAACACTTCCTGAATGGATTATGGAGGGTTAAAATACCTCCAGAATGGATTTTGTAGGGTTTAAAACACCTCCAGCATGGATTATGGAGGGTTAAAACACCTCCAGAATGGATTATGGAGGGTTAAAACACCTCCAGAATGGATTATGGAGGGTTAAAACACCTCCAGAATGGATTATGGAGGGTTAAAACACCTCCAGAATGGATTATGGAGGGTTAAAACACCTCCAGAATGGATTATGGAGGGTTAAAACACCTCCAGAATGGATCACAGAGGATTAAAACACCTCCAGGTTGGATTATGGAGGGTTAAAACACCTCCAGAATGGATTATGGAGGGTTAAAACACCTCCAGAATGAATTATGAAGGGTTAAAACACCTCCATAATGGATTATGGAGGGTTAAAACACCTCCAGAATGGATTATGGAGGGTTAAAACACCTCCAGAATGGATTATGGAGGGTTAAAACACCTCCAGAATGGATTATGGAGGGTTAAAACACCTCCAGAATGGATTATGGAGGGTTAAAACACCTCCAGAATGGATTATGGAGGGTTAAAACACCTCCAGAATGGATTATGGAGGGTTAAAACACCTCCAGAATGGATTATGGAGGGTTAAAACACCTCCAGAATGGATTATGGAGGGTTAAAACACCTCCAGAATGGATTATGGAGGGTTAAAACACCTCCAGAATGGATTATGGAGGGTTAAAACACCTCCAGAATGGATTATGGAGGGTTAAAACACCTCCAGAATGGATCACAGAGGGTTAAAACACCTCCAGGTTGGATTATGGAGGGTTAAAACACCTCCAGAATGGATTATGGAGGGTTAAAACACCTCCAGAATGGATTATGGATGGTTAAAACACCTCCAGAATGGATTATGGAGGGTTAAAACACCTCCAGAATGGATGATGGAGGGTTAAAACACCTCCAGAATGGATTATGGAGGGTTAAAACACCTCTAGAATGGATTATGGAGGGTTAAAACACCTCCAGAATGGATTATGGAGGGTTAAAACACCTCCAGAATGGATTATGGAGGGTTAAAACACCTCCAGAATGGATTATGGAGGGTTATAAAACCTCCAGAATGGATTATGGAGGGTTAAAACACCTCCAGAATGGATTATGGAGGGTTATAAAACCTCCAGAATGGATTATGGAGGGTTATAAAACCTCCAGAATGGATTATGGAGGGTTAAAACACCTCCAGAATGGATTATGGAGGGTTATAAAACCTCCAGAATGGATTATGGAGGGTTAAAACACCTCCAGAATGGATCATGGAGGGTTAAAACACCTCCAGAATGGATTATGGAGGGTTAAAACACCTCCAGAATGGATTATGGAGGGTTAAAACACCTCCAGAATGGATTATGGAGGGTTAAAACACCTCCAGAATGGATCACAGAGGATTAAAACACCTCCAGGTTGGATTATGGAGGGTTAAAACACCTCCAGAATGTATAATGGAGGGTTAAACACCTCCAGAATGGATTATGGAGTGTTAAAACACCTCCAGAATGGATTATGGAGGGCTAAAACACCTCCAGAATGGATTATGGAGGGTTAAAACACCTCCAGAATGATTCATGAAGGGTTAAAACACCTCCATAATGGATTATGGAGGGTTAAAACACCTCCAGAATGGATTATGGAGGGTTAAAACACCTCCAGAATGGATTATGGAGGGTTAAAACACCTCCAGGATGGATCATGGAGGGTTAAAACACCTCCAGGATGGATCATGGAGGGTTAAAACACCTCCAGAATGGATTATGGAGGGTTAAAACACTTCTAGAATGGATGATGGAGGGTTAAAACACCTCCAGAATAGATGATGGAGGGTTAAAACACCTCCAGAATGGATGATGGAGGGTTAAAACACCTCCAGAATGGATGATGGAGGGTTAAAACACCTCCAGAATGGATTATGGAGGGTTAAAACACCTCCAGAATGGATTTTGGAGGGGTAAAACATCTCCAGAATGGATTATGGAGGGTTAAAACACCTCCAGAATGGATTATGGAGGGTTAAAACACCTCCAGAATGGATTATGGAGGGTTAAAACACCTCCAGAATGGATTATGGAGGGTTAAAACACCTCCAGAATGGATCACAGAGGGTTAAAACACCTCCAGGTTGGATTATGGAGGGTTAAAACACCTCCAGAATGGATTATGGAGGATTAAAACACCTCCAGAATGGGTTATGGAGGATTAAAACACCTCCAGATTGGATTATGGAGGGTTAAAACACCTCCAGAATGGATTATGGAGGGCTAAAACACCTCCAGAATGGATTATGGAGGGCTAAAACACCTCCAGAATGGATTATGGAGGGTTAAAACACCTCCAGAATGGATTATGGAGGGTTAAAACACCTCCTGAATGGATTATGGAGGGTTAAAACACCTCCAGAATGGATTTTGTAGGGTTAAAACACCTCCAGAATGGATTATGGAGGGTTAAAACACCTCCAGAATGGATTATGGAGGGTTAAAACACCTCCAGAATGGATTATGGAGGGTTAAAACACCTCCAGAATGGATTATGGAGGGTTAAAACACCTCCAGAATGGATTATGGAGGGTTTAAAACACCTCCAGAATGGATTATGGAGGGTTACAACACCTCCAGAATGGATTATGGAGGGTTAAAACACCTCCAGAATGGATTATGGAGGGTTAAAACACCTCCAGAATGGATTATGGAGGGTTAAAACACCTCCAGAATGGATTATGGAGGGTTAAAACACCTCCAGAATGGATTATGGAGGGTTAAAACACCTCCAGAATGGATGATGGAGGGTTAAAACACCTCCAGAATGGATGATGGAGGGTTAAAACCTCTCCACAATGGATGATGGGGGGTTAAAAGTAACTGGGCACCGTGCACAACAACTTTGCACCATGCACAAGGACTGTGCAAAATGCACAGAAACTTTGCACCATGCACAAGGAATGTACAAAATGCACAGAAACTGTGCACCATGCACAATGACTGTGTACAATGCACAACAATTGTTCAAAATGCACAGTAATTGTGCAAAATGCAGAGTAACTGTGCAAAATGCACAGTCAGTGTGCAAAATGTAAAGGAATGAAATTGAGTTGTATTGACAGCTGAAACAAGAGCTAAGGAAGAAATAAATCAAGAAAAGGTGAGAACAAACAAACAGCTCATAGATCATGAAGAGAGTAAACACAAACAGGAAATGATGACTGCTAAGGTCACTATCAGAGATGGTGGAGATATGTGAGACTGTTAATTGACAGGATCTTGAGGAATGAGGTTAAGTCAAGCGGGAAAGGCTAGGTTTGAGCAGATGATGAGCATTTGGGACAAGTAGAGAATGATGAAGAAAAGAAAGATCTCTCCGGGCATGATTTCAGGCAGGGAGAAGTCAACGGGATGAGTTTGATAGATGGAAAACGGAAATATAAAGATGACGAAAAGAAAATAAAGAAGTAAAGAAGAAATATAAGGTAAGAAATATAAAGTAAGAAGAATCTTGAGATCAAATCGATTTAGATGATTGTGTTGAATTAGGTGAATTGAGTGAGGTGATCGAGTTGAGTTAGGTGATCATGGTCAGGTGATGGAATCTATGGGATGATGAACATCTCTAGGACAATGGTGATGGTGTGATGGTGATTCAGTGAATGATCAAGTGAGAAGTAGTCGAGTAGAGTCCCTTGGGGGATTGCAACAGGGTGAGTGAGTTTGTGAAAGACATGACGCGCCCCCCGGTTAGATGAAACATCACTGCCGTGAAATCTCAACACGCCCCATCCCTGGTGAGATAAAGACATGTGGCAACTCCATCAAACAAAAGGAAAAATAAAGGAAATAGGATAACAAAAAAAACGAGGAAACAGAGAAACAAAAAAAAAAATTACTGAGATCAAGAGGAATTAGACAAAGAGAAGGAAAGCTGAAGATGTTTGAGACTTGCAAGATCTGAGCACTTGGTGAGAGCATCAGCAGGCATCTCTTCTGACTTGATGAGCACAATTGCAATGTTTTCAGACTTTAGCTCGTCTCTCATGCCTTTGGTTTTTAGGTCAAGGTGACGGGTTTTTGAGTTTGAAACAAACCGTTCAAGTTTGTCGACCAGACCACTATTTTCCGTGTGAATGACGATTGGAGAAACTTCAGTGCCAAAGATCTCGCAGGTGAGGGAACGAATCCAAGTTGATTCTTGGAAAGCGTCGACGAAAGCGTTGAGTTCTGCGTTGGTGGAACTATATGTGATATTCTTCTGCTTGCAGCTATTCCACAATACAATGCACCCATGAACCGCACAGAGATAACCCTTCTGAGATTGTCGGTTGTCAGGGTCATCCGCCCACAATGCATCCGAAAAAGCGGAGGTCAGAGTATCCGTGTCTTCCACCCTCAAGCAAAGCTTGATGTTTGAAGTTCCTTTGAGATACTTCCAGGTCTTCTTCAATTCATTCCAATGGGATAGGCCTGGTTTGACGTTAAATCTTGATAAACTGGAGACAGCAAAAATTACGTCGGGACGAGTGTAGCACGCAATGTGATTGAGAAGTCCAATAGCAGCTTGGTAATTTATATTTAAGGCCTTGAATTGTTCGAATTTGTCATCAGTTGCAGGTATGAGTTGTTGATTCGGAGTGAGAGGTGATTTGCTGATCTTGGCATCTTCCAAAGCTAATTCTTTGAGACCCCTTTTGATATGTTTTGGTTGGCTTAGAAGAATTTCATCACGGTTGATCTCTATTCGCATGCCTAAGATGGTATCGGGATTCTTTGCTGTAGAGCCGGCGAAACGACTTAAGAATTTTCTTTCAAAGTCTTTGCCTTCACCAACCAGAATTAGGTCCTCTAAATGAAAGAAGATACGAGATTTACCATCCCTCGACAAGTAAAGGCAGGGATCACAGGAGGATTTGTCAAAACCTACTTCTCTAAACCAGCTGGTGAGCGTTTCATACCAGTTTTTTGGGGCCTGCTTCAAGCCGTACAGTGACTTGCGGAGCTTCAAGAATTGAAATTGTCTTTTTGATCCCTTGGAGTTTGAATAATTACTTCTTAATCAATTGGCGAATGAAGAAACGCGCTCTTGACGTCGAATTGTCTAATCTTTAGTTTAGTCTTGAGTGCATACAGAAGGAGAAGTCTCAACGTAGAGGGTTTTCCCGTTGGAGCAAATGTCTCTGAATAATCCAGACCCTTGACCTGATTGAAGCCTTGGACGCAAAGTCGGGCCTTGTATCTGACTGGATCTCCAAGAAAATCTTGTTTGATTTTGAATATCCACGTAGTCCTGAGAGCGTTCTTTGGCGTGGGACCGTTATACTCATCCCAGACGTGGAGATCTTCAATTGAATCCAGCTTGATGTACATTGCCTTCATCCACTCCTGGCATTTGTTGCATTGAAGGGCATCCTGGTAAGATTTGGGTTCATAAAAGTGAAAGAAGCCGTACCGCTGAGGCGGCCTAACTTGTGATCAATCTTGAAAAACCCGCGGCGTAGGCGCCAGACCCCGTGGATTAGTACGAGCAGTATCTGGAATCACTAATGGACTCTCACAAACAGGCGGTGAAGGTTCTTCAGGTTCATCGGATGATTGGATGATTGATTCAGTTTCGTCAGCTGAGCTGATTGAGTCATCAGATTTGTCCCGGTATTCCAACCATGGAACTTGAGGATTGAGAAGATCTTCAGGACCACGATTGGAGATGGAAGTCTGATTGGAACCATCATTTTCTGAGTTGATGTCCAAGTTTGATCCACTTTGTCTTGATGGAGGCATGTGAAGAAATCTGACGTTCTTAGTAGAGATAATAGAACCACTCTTAGTTAAAATTCAATATGAAAGCAATAGTTGATTGAAGCCTACTATAATGCCTTCTTCGCCTTTTGAATTAAATTTTAAACCGTTCTCTCTTTTATTGATTAAGAAAATACAAGGATTAACTATGGGCTTCAGGAAAGAGGATGGAAGAGCTCTACCGTGCATCTTCTCCCAAGGAGTTGCCGTTTCCCCCTTCAAAGGGATATGATTAAGCATGAGACAGCACCCTTTTACTACCTCATGCCACACTGAAGGGGGAAGACGGCCATCTTTGAGAGTTGCTTGGGTAGATTTGACGATGGTTTGGTTCGCTCGCTCGGCCCAACCATTATGTTCTGGATGATAAGGTTCTGATATGATGTGAGAGATATGTTGGTCTTCCAGGAAAGAGGTAAGTTTTTGGTTGACGAATTCGGTTCCTCCATTGGAACAGACCTCGGATGGATAAACCCCCCGTTGATGATGTTCCTTCTTGAGTAAGTTGATAATAACCTTGGCGGTCTTGTCTTTTGAAGCAAGAGGGAAAGCCGCAAGATAACCGCTGGCGTTATCGACTAGAGAAAGGATGAACCGGTGACCAGACTTCAATGACGGAAGAATTGGTCCCATTAGATCAAGGTGAATCTGATAAAAGACTTTTGAGGCTCGGGTGGAAGTTTTCTTGAAGGGAGACTTAGTGATCTTGCTCCTGATGCAATCTACACACTGAAATTTCTTTTTTGTGTCGAGAGGTATGTGTTGAATTAAAGGTTCCAGTATTGACAGTGAAGCATGCCCGTATTTTCTATGAATCTCTAGTAGAGCTTCCTTGGGAGTGCAAGAGATAGACGAGAAAAGCGACTTCGACGACAAGAGAGGAATGCAAGAGGGGGTTGGAAGAGTATAGAGATTATTTTTGATCTGTCCCGTAAGAACTTCTTTACCTGAGTGAGTAACGGCAAACCTGGATCCACTCAATTCAATCGTACAACCCTTGCCATTCAGAGAGCCGGCGCTGATTAAGTTGATGGTAACATCAGGCACATAGAAGGCCTCTCCGAGTTTGAGCGTCAGATTGTTCCAGTGGAGCAGAGCCGTACCCTTGCCTTTTATAGGTAAACTCGCGCCCTCCTTTCCTGTCTTGATAGGATCTCCGAAGTATGGCTCCATCTTGCTGAAATATTGACTATCGTTAATCATGTGGACAGATGCTCCACTATTGAGGAGAAACTGCTGATTTGGATCTCCGTGTTCGATCCACGAGTTGAGTAACGCAAGGTAATGAGCGGAGTGAGATTCTGGTTTTACCTTTGAGCCGCCCTTCTTAGCTTTCCATTTTGCCTGGTTGTCTCTCCACCACTCAGGAGCCACCTCAGGATGTAAGTGCCAACAATCTCCAGCCAAATGATTTCTGTCTTGGCATGGATGGTGGTAGCCTTCTACGCATTGCTTCGGATCTGATAACTTGGTGGAAGTTGAGCTAGATGTTGACTTTCATCCAAAAAGAGCAACATCTCCCTTCAACCGTGAGCTAGCAATAGATGACTGAGCCATAGATTTGTTATTTAATTGAGTGAGGTGATTGAGTACAAATTCGAAGGATAGTTCTTTATCTGAGTGCATTATCTTCCTTTTGAAATCATCCATCTTTGAGGGAAACTTGAATAGAATGAGATAAGCTACAATGTCATCTGGGAGCTTAATGCCAACCTCACCCATCTTCTTGAGGCACACCTTAACTTTAGTGATGAAATCAACGATGTCGTCAGGGTTGAAAGACAGAAAAACAAGGCCGTTGAAGACCCTAGCACGGTTGGAGGCCTGAGATGAAGCGTATTTCTGGATGATTGCCTTCCACAGAACTTTGGCCGAATTCCTATTTTCGGCCGTGACAATATTCTCGTGAGCCGTAGAATCCAATTTTGAGATGATAAGAAGTTTTAATTCATCGTTGACGGAAGTATCCAGCGCAGTAGTTTCATCGTTCATGGCCACAGCGCATCCTCAAACATCCAGCACAGCGTCCATCTTGTCTCTCCATATTCCATAGTTGTCATCTCCGAGCAATGGAATGGTTTCGAGTGCAGTCTTGAGCATTGTTTGCTTGAAGGTATCCATGACGCCCGATTATGAGGTTCCTCTCTTAGTTGATTCTTCGGTGGTAGAGCTGATTTGATGAACCTTTTGGCTTTTAACCGTAAAGGAATGAAATTGAGTTGTATTGACAGCTGAACCAAGAGCTAAGGAAGAAATAAATCAAGAAAAGATGAGAACAAACAAACAGCTCATAGATCATGAAGAGAGTAAACACAAACAGGAAATGATGACTTCTACGGTCACTATCAGAGATGGTGGAGATATGTGAGACTGTAAATTGACAGGATCTTGAGGAATGAGGCTAATTCGAGCAGGAAAGGCTAGGTTCGAGCAGATGATGAGCATTTGGGACAAGTAGAGAATGATGAAGAAAAGAAAGATCTCTCCGGGCATGATTTCAGGCAGGGAGAAGTCAACGGGATGAGTTTGATAGATGGACAACGGAAATATAAAGATGACACAAAGAAAATAAAGAAGTAAAGAAGAAATATAAGGTAAGAAATATAAAGTAAGAAGAATCTTGAGATCGAATCGATTTAGATGATTGTGTTGAATTAGGTGAATCGAGTGAGGTGATTGAGTTGAGTTAGGTGATCATGGTCAGGTGATGGAATCTATGGGATGATGAACATCTCTAGGATGATGGTGATGGTGTGATGGTGGTTCAGTGAATGATCAAGTGAGAAGTAGTCGAGTAGAGTCCCTTGGGGGATTGCGACAGGGTGAGTGAGTTTGTGAAAGACATGACGCGCCCCCCGGTTAGATGAAACATCACTTCTGTGAAATCTCAACAAAATGCACTGTTTTTGTGCATTTTTTACAGTTGTTGTGCATTGTGCATGTTGAGTATTTTCCTGCTCTCACCACTTGCTGCGCCTCTGCGCGCGGGTACGCACTGAGTCTATAGAGGGGACCCCGACGTGTTTTTCTCACTTACACTCAGTTGCATCTCCTTTTACTAATATCCATCCTTTTTGATCCTTTTTTGACCTCTTCCAATAATCTCTGTTCTCAATTGCCCTAATTTCCTATCTATCTTTCTTCTGTCTATTTTTTTTATTCCCTTCTATTTCTATTTCTTCCTCCAATCTCCTTGACTCTCAACATAATCCATCAAATCACTTGACCCAATTACTTCTATCTCTTACTGGTAAGATGTCTATTTCTCCAATAAAGCCTTATTGAACCCCGTATGACTCCATACCATGACTAGCCTATCTCTATCTATACTCAAATCCCATCCCTTCTGTTTCCTCTGATTTTCTCTCTGTTCATAAATCTCTCATAACTCAAAGCTGTCTCATTAGGCAATTCTTATTGATCTATGCTGTGGGGTTCTACATTTTAATCTTCTGATTTCTTTATTTTTCTCTGAGGTCTTCTTCTGATATTCTTCTTTTTGCTCTCTCAGCCTCAGCTGGTTCTAAGTTTTCTAGAAATATAATCAGATCTCATTACAGTTAAAAGTGGAAAGACGTACCTAAAAATCTAACCAATCAAGTCATGAACAAACCAGCCGGAGAAAACAACTACTTTCATCAAATTGCCCTGAAAGCATCTGTCAACGCTATACCTCTTTTAAATAAAGAGAACTATTCTATCTGGCAAGACAAGATTCTTATGCTGTTTGACCTCAAAGATATTAAGGACGTTTTCACTCAAAATTCTGGCCCTTTGTTATCAAAACAAGATAGAGAAATTGGGATAATACTATCATCCAAGCTCAACAGCACCACTCACGCAAATGTTGTTAACTCCACAATTATCTCTTTTTCTAAGCTTTTATGGGCCCAAATTACAAGAAGATTTGCCTCCTCAGACACCGCAAATCAAGCAAGGGTGTTGAATCATTTCCTCCATTCCGCCTTCCACAAAAATGCCATCAAGTTTTTCATCACCAAAATGAGAAAAGCCATCACAAGGATGACAGATTTTGGGATCAAATTGCCTAATGATATCTTGGTGTACTTACTACTGTTGAAATTTCCTCCAACACTCAAAAACCTCAAGAAAAAAATTCTGCACGTAGAAAAGAAATTGAAAATGGACATAGTTTTCAACCATCTTATCCAATACCACAATGAGAGAAAGGCCCAATCCAACCTTAGTGAACCATCCACAGATGTCTCACTAGTATTGACCAAGATGAGGAACTAAAAGGACAAGAAGAAGACAAAGCTGAGATGTTGTGAAGGATATCATGAACCCAACCCACCTCACGCAGATGTCACGCTTTGCACTTAAGGATTATTGTCTTCACCACTTTGACATGTCCTCTCCTCAGTACCATCTACCTCAGTCTAAAAGCGTGACCCAAATAAAAGCACAACATCAGTGGTGCGATCCGCTAATTCCTCAGGCTTGCGCTGACCTTCCAATCTCGGCGACCAACTCAGTATATACTTGTGAATTTCGCGGTTAACTCCATACCGGTTGGCCATCCATTATGAGATCCGATCTCCTTCCCTGGCCAATCAACAGCCTTGGACTTCCATCTTTGGTCATGCATTGTTTGTTAGTTTGCATCTACGTCTAACCAAGCCATCACTACTGTATAGTTTGCAATTGGACTAGTCCCTAACCTGCGTACACTATTACCTCTCATTTGCATTACCTTCAACGTCACTTGCTCCTATCCCAATTAGTCATGCAATTGTACGCTCAGATCCTATTGTCTTGCACTTACATTAAGACCTCCAATCTATACCACTGCTTCATTTCCTATTCCGTTCCTGTCATTCATTGCCTCACTGCTCCACCAGTAGTTAGCTCATCACCAGGTTGTATCTAGTCACTTTGTATTACCTTATAAGGGCTATCCCCTTGCCTGATGATTGTCTCCTCAGTTAGTTAATTTCATACGTTCTTGCATTTTGCTGCAACCTAGCTATCACATTGGACTCAGGTTGAGTTTCCTTCTTTGGAACACATTCCATTCATCTTGCCGTTTGTTGAGTGGCATAACCAAGTTTGCACTTTGCAACTGGGTCTGGCTATTTGCACTTGCCCTTGCACTTGGTATTCCTTTGCGCTCACAATCATCTAAGAATTGCCCTATAGTACGTGGGGTGGTTGTGTGACAGTAAATTAACTAACTCAACTCATCTATTGTAGCCTGCCAACCTATAGTAGACTTATTCTCTTTTGATGTCATGTACTCCCTCAACTGGGAACGCTTCCCTTGCCCCTTACATTGATGGGATCCATTGGGTAGGGAGAACCAGCGCCCCTCGGGCCCAAAAACCGTTAGATCCACTTCCTCCTTCCAAATTGCAATCTGTGGAACCTCTCAATGATCTTTGAGCTCCTCCACGGGATGCTCCGACGGAACCTCTCCCGGAATTTGCAGACTCCAACCATTCTTCAAATGAAACCTCAACTTGTTGTTGACCAGGGGTTTGCACTACTGCTCTCAAGCCCAATGCTCCAACCCTGCTTTCAACATTGATCCAGGCCCTCACTCATGGTGCCCAGCAATCTAGTCCAAGAACTCCTAGTTTTCGCACTCCAGGCATGAAAAAACCCAATCACTTTACAGGAGAACACCCACATAAGCTTAGATCCTACCTACAGTCTTGTAAAATCATCTTTTCAAACGACTCCAACAATTTCCCTTCCGATAGACATAAAGTTATGTATGCTTTGTCCTTCTTGGGAGGTAGAGCCTCGCAGTGGTTCAAACCGTACCTCAAACTTTTGTCCAATGACAGTCCCACTTGTATTCTCAACAACTGGGACAAGTTCGAGCAAAACGTTTTCACCCTGTTTGGCGATCCCAATGAAGTTTGAAACGCCAAATACGAACTTAATAGTTTAGTTATGAAGGAGAATGGTAGAGCTTCTGTTTATATTTCTCATTTTTGAACCTTGCAGTCTCGCATCCAGTGGAACGAGGCCGCTCTTCTATTCCATTTCCAAAAGGGTTTACCGGAACGCTTAATTGAACAGCTTGCAGTTGGGGGTCATAAGACAACCTTGCTTCAGCAGCTAATTGATTGAGTGATTGAGCTTGATAATGGCTATCATGACAAGAATTTCTCTTGGCGAAACAACCATGGACCATCCACCTTGGCTCCAAGGGTGGAAGACTCCTCAAAGCAAAACACAAGGAACTCAAAACCATCCAAACCAAACCTGACTTTGAACTCCAACTCAAAAGGGAAAGCCGTTGCCAAAACTCCAAAGTTCTTGGACAAGGAAACCGGGATGCTTCAAAGTGAGGAACGGCTGCGAAGGGAAAAGAACGGGCTGTGTATGTATTGTGGAGGTAAAGATGATGTCAACAGCTGTGAAAAGCGGCTAAGCAGTCAAAAAATTAGCTTTTAGTTTTTCTGATACTCGCAAGGAAAACTACACATTATCTAAATCACTGCAAGTAAATCTTTGCACTTGCGAGTCACTAGGTGCTCCGAGTTTGAGATTTATCCTATTTCATTCCAACAACACTCCTTATCAAGTATTACTTGATTTGGGCGCTAATGTTTCCTTCATCAGTGAATCTTTTGCCACTTCCAAAAATCTTACGCGTTCCAAGATAGATAAATTTCCTATCTATCTAGTAAGTAGTGCGACTGAACCGTCTTATTGGGTTTCCCAAAAGGCAAAATGGACCTTTGCATTTCCCAATTTCCCCAGCTTTGAATGGGATTTATTGGTCTTGGCTATACCCAGAATGGACGATACCATTCTAGGCCATGATTTCCTAGTTTACTGCAATCCAGATGTGAATTGGCAAGAAGGAGTAATTAACCTTTGAACCTTGCACCCCCAGAACGCTAACCTTTCCGTCAATCAGGAATTAAACAGCCTAACTGACACTGTCATTGAGTTGGATGACACTTTTCCGCCAGGAGATTTGCAATATCCTGACCTTCATTCTCAAATTCCCTCTTCAGATTTAGGAGTTATCGCTTACCTATCCAGCTTACCTCTTGCCTGTTCCTTTGAAGAGAAACAGACACCAACCAAAAGGTGTATTTTGAGCTTCCTAATCCTCTCGCACCATGTGAGCACCTCAAACCCGGTGCTCAAAAATGACAAGATTGAAGATTTAGAAATCATTCTAGAGTCTTTACCTTTGGTTTATCATGACTTTGCTGACGCCTTTTCAGCTGAAAAAGCAGATAAACTGCCTCCATCCCGTCCTTACAATCACAAGATTGAACTTACTGGCCCACCCCTGGCAGCAGGACCAGTTTACTCTCTCTCAAAGCAAGAATCAATTGCGCTTCAAGACTACATTGCCGAAAATGTAGCGAAAGGATTTCTTTGACCAAGCAATTCAAACACCAGTTCCCCTGTCCTATTTGTACCAAAAAAGGACGGCGGACGTTGCCTTTGTGTTAACTACAGGAAACTGAACCAGGTAACCCGGAAGAATGCCTATCCAGTATTGCCTATGTCACATCTCCTTACCCTCTTCCATGGAGCTACTTATTTCTCAAAGTTAGACCTTTGAGGTGCCTATAACCCAATTTGCATTAAGGAAGGTCATGAGTATTTGACTGCAATGAGAACCCTTTTTGGCAGTTATGAGTATAACATCATGCCTTTTGGCCTCTGCAACGCTCCTTCCACTTTTCAAAATTTTGTCAACAACATTTTCTCTGATCTTGTAGGTAAATACCTCGTGGTATATCTCAATGATATACTAGTCTACTCAAGAAACCTCAAAGATCACATTGCACATGTGCGAGAGGTGCTACAGCGACTTTGCAAGAATGACCTTTTTGCAAAAGCCTCTAAGTGCAAGTTCCATTCCTCTTCTCTTCATTTTCTAGGTGTCTTAGTCTTGCAGCAAGGGCTATCAATGGACCCAGCCAAGAGCAAACACATATTGGACTGGCCCCCACCTTCTTCAGTTAAATCTCTTCAAGTTTTGCTTGGTTTCAGTAATTTCTATAGAAGGTTTATTGCGCGTTATGCCGAAAAAACCGTGAATCTTACTAACCTTCTTCAAAAGGACACTCCTTTTATTTTTACCAAACAAGCTGCTTTGGAGTTTGAAGCTCTGAAAAAAGGGTTCACCACTGCTCCAATACTTGCTCACTTCAACGAGCTAGCTCGCACTATTGTCAAAACAGACGCAAGGGACTATGCAATCGCAGGAGTCATCTTGCAGTTTTCTTCTTCCACTTCTCTCTTTCACCCCGTAGCTTTTGAGTCTCCCAAATTGCTCGCTGCAGAGCTTAACTATGAGATTCATGAAAAGGAACTTCTTGCAATTGTTTATTGCTTGAAGAAATGGGATACATACCTTTTGAGTCTTAGGGAATCCTTTGAGGTTTTAACTGATCATAATTCTTTGAAGTATTTCATGAGTTCAAAAGTCCTCACACGTAGACAGGCACGTTGGGCCGAATACCTCTCCAAGTTCCACTTTACAATCACGTACTGTCCTGGGAAACAAGCGGTAGTTCCTGATGCTTTATCACGTTGGGACAACGTTTACCCAGGGGGGGGGAGCACCTTTGCCGAAAACAACCCTGAAAAAGTTGGGTCACTCTTCTCAACCCAATCTGCCCAACTCAGTTTGATCATCGCTTGCTTACAAGATTTGGCTTCCAAACTCTGACAAGCTCAACTCAACGACCCCAAGTGCATCAAACTTCACAAAAGTGCAAACTTATTAGATAGAAGTTACAGTATAGATGATAATGACTTTTTAGTTTATGATAATTGTATACTAGTACCAGATAATTCTTGCATTAAGTTAGATATCTTCAGGTTACAGCATGATTCTCCGCTTTCTGTTAATTAAGGGCAGGATAAAACCTACCAATTGATTGCACAAGACTTCTACTGGCCTGGTATGACCAAAGAAGTAAAAGACTATGTAAGCGCGTGCTATGATTGCAATCGTAACAAGTCCTCAAAAAACCCAAAGTATGGGCTGCTCCAGCCACTTCCAATTCCGCCTCGCCCTTGGCACTCGCTGTCTATGGATTTCATCTCTCAATTACCTTCTTCTAGTGGATATGATGCTATTCTAGTAATATTAGATTGCTTCTCAAAGATGGCTTTATTTTTACGCAGTAATATGACGGCCTCTTCAGAAGACTTGGCTAACTTGTTGATAGAATATGTATTTTCGAAACATGTCCTCCCTGATAATATAGTTAGTGATCGTGGATCCCTGTTTGTCTCAAGCTTCTGGACCTTGCTATGCCAACATTTGCAGATCACTCGCAATTTATCAACAGCTTACCACGCGGAAATGGATGGGTAAACCAAGCGAGTTAATCAGATCCTCAAACAATATCTTTGAATGTATGTTGCCTATCAACAAGACAACTGGTCGCAATGGCTCGCACTAGCCAAATTTGCCTACAAAAACTTCACTCATTCCTCCACCAAACAGTTGCCCTTCCAAACTCTTTATGGTAGAAACCCAACTTTCTCTTCCCTTCACATAGCACCTTCTCAACCTGCTACCAATTCCCTTGAAAAAATTCAATCCCTTCAATCGCAAATTTGAACCAACCTCAAAGAAGCAAACCAGCGCTATAAGGAGCAAGCAGACCAATCTCGCACTTCGGCTCCAACCTTTGCAGTAGGAGATCAAGTATTGCTTGATGCTTGCAACATTTGCAGAACTTGCCCAACTCGCAAACTCTCCAAAAGAAAGCTTGGTCCCTTTAAAGTAGAATCAGTCATCTCCCCTAACGCCTTTAAACATAATTTACCTGCAAAATGGCAAGGTATCCACCCGTTTTTTCATGTGTCTCTCCTAGAGCCAGCTTGAGTCCTATACCCAGGCAAGACTCATCCCCCTCCCAAACCGGTCACTGTCCTCAATCATCAAGAGTGGGAAGTAAGCCGTATTCTGGATTCCAGGTTACGCAAAGGAAAACTTCAATACCTTGTTGAATGGTCTGGCTTCCAGTCCAACAAAGATCGCACCTTGTGGGAACCAGTCCATCACCTTCGCAATTCACCCAAGCTGATTTGAGAATTCCATGCACGCTACCCTTGCAAACCTTGGCAATCATGATTCTTTCCCATCCAATCCCATTCAATTCCATTCCATTCCACTCCACATTTCATCCCATCCAATCCCATTTCATTCCATTCCACATTTATCTTATTCAATAACATTCCATTCCATATTCCATCCCATTAAAACTGATCTTATTTCACCATCATTTCATCAGTTAATTCCTCCATCTCACTGTGTTATTCTTTCCTCATTTTCCTTTCATTTCCACTTATTATTAAAAAAAAATAATAATAATATTTCTATTTTTAATAATAAATATATATATATATATATATATGTTAAATTACAAAGTTTCTTTTATTTCTTTTTCCGCATCCTCCCAATTCGCTGTCAATTCCACAACCATGGACCAAAAGGTATTGAGGTCTTCATCCTTGATCAATGCAGACATTCTTTGAAGTACCAGCACTTCTGTTACAATGTGCCTCTCAAAAATCTCCTTGCATCTTGCAACCCAAGCTTGCTTTGGCCAAGCATTCCATCCGCCTTCCTCCAAGAGCTCTTCATACGCTCTCTTCCTTTGGCCACCCAAGGTGCCTTCTCCAATATCGTCCGTCAGGCGCCTCGCATCCGTTTCAACCATCAATACGATTTGCACAGGATCTGCTTTGCCTCGGCCCTCCATCCCTTTGGTCCCAGCCACTTCATCCCTTCCATCTCCTTCATTCCCTTCTTCTAATTCACCCGCTCCATTTTTGTTCTCTCCACTTCCGTTTCCTCCATTTCCCGCTTCTCTTTCCGCTGCATTTTCTTCCTCCTCCCTTTCTTCCTTGGTTATAACTCCTACCGGTTCCTCACGGGACACCTCGCATCGCACCTTGGCATTCATCTGGGGCCCCGGGATTTCAGTCGGCGGTCCCCAGTAAGGTGGTGGTGGTGGTGGTGGTGGTGTGTTGGTAGTATATCTTTGAAAATGGGGAAACACTAGCAAACAAGCAAACAATTAGTTACTATTTCAAGTTCAATAGTTAGTCCTTATTAGTACTCACCAGGAACTCGCGTCCCCAAGTATTTGATCTCCGTCAATGGTGGTATCTTGTAATTAACCCTTGGCGCGGACCTACGACTTTGCATCTCCCTTGATGATTCCAAAGGACCCTTGACAGTCAACTCGACATTTATAGGAAAGTTGCACACCACCTTGCAAAGGCCACATTGCTTGCATTTGCCTGGGAGGCCTTGGACAGCAGTCCTGGGAATACATCGCTCGTTGCGGCAAATACAGTTTTTGCAATGGCGGGATGACAATGACAAAATTCTTGCAAAATTTATAAAAATCTATTGGGTAATAAATTAAGTAACGTATAAGGGTATACAGTGATAATTAAACTAATTGAAATCAATGGAAAAATTTACCTGAACACTTTCAGGAGCTTGCGTCTTTATACCCAGGCAACTGTCACGCTTTGCACTGAAGGATTATTGTTTTCACCACTTCGACATGTCCTCTCCTCAGTACTATCTACCTCAGTCTAAAAGCATGACACAAATAAAAGCACAACATCAATGGTGCAATCTGCTATTTCCTCTGGCTTGCGCTGACCTTCCAATCTCGGCGACCAACTCAGTATATACTTGCAAACTTTGCGGTTAATTCCATACCGGTTGGCCATCTATTATGAGATCCAATCTCCTTCCCTGGCCAATCAACAGGCTTGGACTTCCATCTTTGGTCATGCATTGTTTGTTAGTTTGCATCTACGTCTAACCAAGCCATCACTACTGTATAGTTTTCAATTGGACTAGTCCCTACCCTTTGTACACTATTACCTCTCATTCGCATTACCTTCAACGTCACTTGCTCCTATCCCAATTTGTCATGCAATTGTACGCTCAGATCCTATTGTCTTGCACTTACGTCAAGACCTCCGATCTATACCACTGCTTCATTTCCTATTCCGTTCCTGTCATTCATTGCCTCACCGCTTCACCTGTAGTTAGCTCATTACCAGTTTGTATCTAGTCACTTTGGATTACCTTATAAGGGCTATCCCCTTGCCTGATGATTGTCTCCTCAGTTAGTTAATTTCATACGTTCTTGCATTTTTCTGAAACCTAGTTATCACATCGGACTCAGGTTGAGTTTCCTTCTTTGGAACACATTCCATTAATCTTGCCGTTTGTTGAGTGGCATAACCAAGTCCGCACTTCGCAACTGGGTCTTGCTATTTGCACTTGCCCTTGCACTTGGTATTCCTTTGCACTCACAATCATCTAAGAATTGCCCTATAGTACGTGGGGTGGTCGTGTGACAGCAGAGTCTTCTTGCTTTCATCTCCACCCTGAAATTGCTCCTGAATGGTGGATCAAACAAAAAAACAAATGGAAAAATAAGAATAAGAAGAATCAAACCATCAACTATCATGCCTTACTGACTCTCTGGATCAATGGGGATAACAATCCTAATCTACTCTTGGACTCCGGGCTGTCATTCACATCTTTAACAATCTGCAATTTTTCTCATCCACAAAACTACAAAACAAATCTGAAGAGATCAAGACTGCAAAACTGGAAGCTAATCTCAAAATACAAGGAATTGGAACAGTCAAACTAGAATGGAACAATTTGGAGATCACGCTTGGAGATTGCGCTTACGTACCGGAAATAGTTGTCAATCTGATTGGTCCTTGACTTCTGGAAAAGAAAGGTTTTAACCTCACTCAAACCTGCGATACATTTAAGTTAGCTTGAGCAGATCAAATGTTGTTGAAGGACTTGATAAGGGACAACGTGTTTGTCATTAAAAAACCTCAATTGGCTGGCCAGAGTAATGCTGTGAATATCACCAACCAATCTTCTAAATCTTCTTATACTCTATTACATTTTCACAAAATGTATGGCAATGCATCTATCTATACGCTCAAACCTCTCCTAAAGGATTGTTTTTCCAATGATGAACTCCAGACTTTTGAATGCAACATCTGCGTCAAGAGCATGATCCCCAAATCCCCCTTTTCCAATGTTTCTACTCCTGACGGTAAACCCTTACAGCAAATTCATCTCATTTTAGTCAGTCCAATGAATCCCCAATCAAAGGCTGGCCATCAATACCTACTCACTCTGGTCAACAATTATACTGGCTACCTCGCATTCTTTCCTCTAACTTCCAAAGATCAGACTCCCAAAACAATTGTCAATATTCCAAAGACAAAATACAAACGTTTAAACTACTATCCTTCTGAAATATTCTTGGATAAAAGAACAGAATTTACTAATTCTACCCTGAAAGACTTTGCCAAGGAAAAATTAATTAAAATTTGCACTTCCAAACCTTATTGTCCTCAACATAATGGACAAGCTGAAAGATCTAATAGGAGGATCATAGAATCATCCCAATCCACCTTCTCTTTGTCCCGCCTAGCCAAGAATTACTGGCATATAGCGACACGTAGTTGTTGCTTTATTTTAAACCAGATGCCTCAAGAAAGTAACCAATTGTCTTCCTGGGAACTCATGTTTGGTAAGATCCTCCCAGATAATTACTCAAAACCCGTAGGTTCTTCTGTGATCTACCTTAACAATTGTCTTCAAAAAGGAAGAAAATTCTACAAAAAAGATCTCAAATGATTCCTAATTGGATTCAACCCCATCTTTCACTCTTACTTAATTCTGAATACGCTTGGAACCGTCATAGAAACTAAACACGTTACATTCCTCAAAAACCAACTGAATGAATTTACCTTCTTCAAATTTCCAGGCCTGGATATCTTTTCTCAATCTGATTTGACTTCCTAAAAATCTGATTTCTATACTAATGACAAACAATAATTGATTAGGGAACCTACCTCCAAATACTCTGATTCTGACTCTGATTGAGAAGATATTCTCCACTCTACACCTCAACCTCGGCCTCCTCCTTCTCATTCTGAACCAGAACAACCTCATCAACCAGGAAATCTACTTCCTAGACATGAACTTCAGAAACCTCAAAGATATGGCTTTCATCATTACTATGAACCTCCCTCTTATAAGGCCGCCCAAAAATGTTCTGAATGGCCCAAGTGGAAAGAGGCTTCTGAGGAAGAACTTAACTCAATCAAAGCTCAAGAGGTTTGGGAAGAATATTATGACAAACCTGATAATATACTAAACACAACATGGGTATTCAAAGTGAAAAAAAATTGCCATGGAGAGCCCGTGAAATACAAAGCACCTTTATGTGTACAAGGATTCAATCAGGTTCAAGGTATAGATTTTGAAGAGACTTGGGCTCCAACTGGAAAACTTGGATCCCTTTGTCTTGCTCTGGTCTATGAATTAAATAATGAAATGACTTTCACTAAGTTTGATGTAAAAGGGGCTTTCCTTCACTCTCCCTTGAACAAAACTGTGATAATCAAAACTCCTGAAGGATCAAATCAAAAATCTCCTTATCTCAAATTGAACAAATCACTCTATGGTTTACGTCAATCACCTTAGAATTGGTATGAGACACTCACCCCATGGATCAAATCTCAAGGATTCTGTGAATCCACCAGCAATCCCTGTTTGTATTTTAATTCTAAGTCAGGGGAAGTCCTTTACTTCCATGTTGACAACCTAATCTTAGTAGGAGAATCTGACTTGTTCGCAGTCAACTTCTTAAAAAGATTCTTGAATTCTTCCTGTCACTCACCAAATATAATCCTTGGAATGATAATGGAATTTGACAGATCCAGTATATTTCTCAGTCAACCAAAATATATTAATAGAGGCCTAAAAGAATTGGACCTAACCAACTTCAAAGAAATTAATACACCTCTTACTCAAAAATTTCATATTGAACCAGCATCCAACAAAGACCATGCTCAGTTTTGTCAACTCAATATCAATTATTGATCTACAATCGGATTGCTAAATCATCTTTCTCAATACACTTGTCTGGATATTTCCTTTGCTGTTTCCAGCCTGGCAAAATTCAATGCGAAAACGGGTCTAACTCATTGTAAAGAAGTATGTAAAGTATGGAAATACCTCAAGACCACTAGGGACTTCAGGTTGACTCTGCAATACGATTTGTCCAAGGACAGTATCTTGGGCTATAGTAATGCTCAATCCCACTTCTTGCAAGTCTCAAACCGGATATATAGTACTAAACTAAGGCAGTCCAGTCCTCTGGAATTCCTCAAGACAGCAAAACATAAAATACTCCTCTACCAAATCTGAACTCAATGGTTTATTTGATTGCTACCTTGAATTGAAGTGGATCACCCACCTTGTGGATGAAATATTTGGTTCTTCCTCTACCAAACAAACAATATATGTGGATAATAAAGGATTAGAAAAAAAATAAAGAAATTTGGGTCACACTCCAAGTAACAACACATCAACATTAAAACTAAAGGCCTATGGGAAGACTTTTCTCTTTCTAAGTTTGACCTCAATCTTGTCTCCATGGATAAAATGATAGCGGATCCTTCAACTAAAGCCACCTACATTGGGGCCCTCCAACTCCTTCAACAAACCATATTTCCTAATTAATCCTAAGTTGAATCTCCTCTTACCAGTCACAAGGGGTGTTGAGTATTTTCCCGCTCTCACCACTTGCGGCGCCTCTGCCCGTGGGTACGCACTGAGTCTATGACAGGGACCCCAACCTGTTTTTATCACTTACACTCGGTCTCATCCCCTTTTACTAATCTCCATCCTTTTTGATCCTTTTTTGACCTCTTCCAATAATCTCTGTTCTCAATTGCCCTACTTTCCTATCTATCTTTCTTCTTCTTTTTTTTTTTATTCCCTTCTATTTCTTCCTCCAATCTCCTTGACTCTCAACATACTCCATCAAATTGCTTGACCCAATTACTTCTATTTCTGACTGGTAAGATTTCTATTTCTCCAATAAAGCCTTATTGAACCCAGTCTGACTCCATACCATGACTAGCCTATCTCTATCTATACTCAAATCCCATCCCTTCTGTTTCCTCTGATTTTCTCTCCGTTCATAAATTTCTCAAAACTCAAAGCTGTCTCATTAGGAAATTCTTATTGGTCTACGCTGTAGGGTTCTACATTTTTATCATCTTATTTCTTTATTTTTCTCTGAGGTCTTCTTCTGATATGCTTCTTTTTGCTCTCTCAGACTCAGCTGGTTCTTAGTTCTCTAGAATTATAATCAAATCTCAAGTTTTTGTGCATGGTGCACAGTTGCTGTGCATTTTGAACAGTTGCTGTGCATTGTGCACAATTTCTGTGAATTTTGCACAGGTGCTATGCATTGTGCACAGTTGCTGTGGATTGTGCACAGTTGCTATGCAATCTGCCCAGTTGTTGTGCATTTTGCACAATTGCTGTTCATTTTGCTTAGTTGCTGCGCATTTTGCACAGTTTCTGGGAATTATGCACAGCTGCTGGGCATTTTTCACAGTTGCTGTGGATTGTGCGAAGTGGCTGTGAATTGTGCACAGTTTCTGTGCATTTTGCACAGTTGCTGTGCATTTTGCATAGTTTCTATGCATTGTAATTTCTTGCTGTGCATTTTGCACAGTTGCTGTTCATTGTGCAGTCACTGTGAACCAAAAACATGTTAGAAAATGAAAATACCTCCAACTAGAGATTGGACAGAGCTTCAACCAGAGCTTCCTCAATGGCACTTGCTATCAAGTGCCACTAACCTTTTTGTGGTGATAGTTGGGATAAACAGGAAGAAAATACTCTTGAATGATTTCTAAATATTTGACTTTTTCATCACCTCTGAGGACAGGGCTTGAAGTGTTGGACTGATGATATGGTATTTGGGAGGTCAAGAAACACCTTCTGGTATGCTCATACTTTTATTTTAAGAATCTGGATGATAGAATTTGAATTGGTTGCCAAGACCAAGCTGAGATTGATTTCAATAAAATCACAAGAGTGAGTAACAATTTAGATGATTGCAAAAGAAAAATAAGAAATGAAAATAACCAACAAGTTTGCACTGGCAGAAAGCTATGAGTCTGAGAATATGATAAAATGAGGAATGTAATGAAGACTTGCAAGACTGTGAGACAAGAAGTGATCAGTGACAGTTGTTGAGTAACTGAATGATCCATCAATTTTTATTGACCAAAGAGGTCTAAGCCAGTTGCATTATCAGTATAGAAACAGCAAAAAGGGAGGAAAGACATGAAGAATGAAAAAAAAAGAAAACAACCACAAGCACGGAACAGCTAGGCCCTGCAGTGGTTGAGTAGGCTGGATCAGACACTATGAGAATATTGATGAACACGACAAGGATGACTTTGAAGAGGAGAATATCAATAGTTAGATCAGACATGTATAGAGTATTTGGCAATAGATGATTGTCTTACCAGTCAGAGAATGATGAAGATTGAGTTGAAGAGAGTATGACTTGAGTTGAGAAGGAGAAAAAAAAAGAAATAAAAAGATAAAGAAAGAAAAGAAAAGAAGAGAAATAAGAAGAGATTTGATCTGATAATGAGTATTTGTGTTGAGAGTCGAGATGTGACTTAAGTTAGTTTGAGGTAGTTGTCTGTTCAGAGATCCTCCAGAGTTGTGGGCAGGTAAATAATTGAGAGAGATAGAAAGGAAAGAGAAGAACAGGGAACATAGTTGTGAAAGACAGAGATAGGTTTGTGACAGTGATAGGGTCCGCGCCTTTGTGGATGTGATAGTAATGAATAGCATGACCGTAAGAGTAGGGAGGCAGAATTATTTGACACCCCCTGTGACTTGTAAGACTGAAGTTGGAGCCATAAAGGAAGGGTCTATTAACTGAAGAAGAGTAGAGAGAGAAGAAAGGGGAAGCGCTTTTGTAAGTCCATCAGCTTTCATGTTTGTTGCTGAAATTAGTTTTAAGACTAGATTTCCAAGATTTAGTTCTTTGCAAAGAGCTTTGGTTCTGATATTGATTTGGCGAGTTTTGGATTTACACCCAAACTTCTTGAGTTTTTTGTCTAGACCCTCATTTTCTATATAATGAAGACTGGTTGTAACATTCTTTTTCCAGAGTTCAGCCACCAAATTTTGGATCCATATGGCTTCTAAAAAGGAGTTGGCTAGAGGGTGAACTTTTGCTTCAGTAGTAGAATGAGTTACATTGCGCTTTCTGTAACTACTTCAAGAATTGAGGGAATCAAAGAGGAGAGAAAGAAGACCAGATTGGGAACTCCTTGTTTCCAAATTGTCACTCCAAGTGGCGTTGCTGTAACATTTGATTTGAGTGCTAGAGTTATTGATTTGTTAGGTGAGTTTCAGATTTTTTGTAGCATTTAGTTATTTCCGGCATCTCTTGACTTCCCTCCAATGGCTAATACCTGGCTTTTCACAGAATTGGTCAAGACTAGAAACAGCAAAGCTGAGGTTGGGACAAGTGAGACACGCAATGTAGTTGATGAGGAAGACAGCAGACCTATAGTTTATATTGAGAGACTTGAATTATTCATGATCTTCATCAGAGGCCGGCGTCAAATTGAGGTTGGCTGAGAGGGGGATAGAGGACGGTTTACAGTCTGTCATCTTTAATTCTTCAAATCAATGTTCAATATGTTTAGGTTGAGATAGAAGTATTTTGTTGCCAATTTGCTTGTATTTCATGTCCAAAATTGTATTTGGATTGTGATGACTGGAATTAGGAAATCTTTGGAGAAATTTGCTCTGAAAATTGTTCCCAAGGCCAAAAATTATAAGGTTGTTGACATGAAAGAAGAGAACTGAGTTTGAGTCAGGGTGAATATACAAGCAAGGATCAGGTATAGATTTGTGGAATCCCTGCTCTCGTATCCAAGAAGTAAGAGTGTGAAACCAATTGGCTGGAGCTTGTTTTAAGCCGTAGAGGAATTTTTGCAAGATAAGAAACTCCAATTTTCTTTTTGAGCCTTTGGGTCTTTGAATGATAACTTTATCGGAAAGAGGAGCATGGAGAAAAGCGCTTTTCACATTGAATTGAATAATAGGATGAGAGTGAAAGAGACCAAATGATAAAGCTATTTGCAAGTATGCTGCTTTACCAGTTGGGGAAAATGTGTCTTGATAATCCAATATGTAAATTTGATTGAATACTTGGACGCAAAGTTGACTTTTGTAGATAAGAGGGTCTCTGTGACATTTTTTTTTTGAGACAATACACCCAGGTAGTGTTCAGAGGATTTTTGTTTTCTGGACCTTTATAATCCTCCCACACCTCGAGTGTTTCAATCCCATGTCCATGGAAGTTTCCCACTTGAGACCATTGGCGCACTTCTTGGCCTGTTTGAAGGTTTTTGGTACTTAGTAGTGATGGTATCTGTACCATTGAGGAGGGTTTAAAACAGATTGATCTGGGAGAGATTAACTTGGAATGAGTTGATGTGTCAAATCTTCCAAGATTTCTGACTTGGTATTGATTGAAAGGCTGTTTTGAGTTTTGGTTGTAAGAGTAGGAGGAGAAGTATTAGGAGTAAATGTATTGGAGGAAAAAGAGTCTTCGGATGGTGAGTCAGGTTTGCTTGTGGCGGCAGTAGAATTTAAAGAAGGAAATGGTAAATCATCATCAATTTTGATCTGTAAGGATTCTTCTATTGGATGTGAGTCTGGGGAATTCTTTGATGAGGAGTTGATTTTCATTATTTTGACGTGCTTTGTGGAAACAATGGAATTGTAGGGTTTCATTATTTGATATGACAAAAAATGGGGTTTGTAACCCACAAGGGTACCTGGAATTCCTTGATCCTTAAATTTTTTGCCGCAATTAATCTTATTGTTGAGATATACTACCTTAGACCCTATAGGTTGGAAATAGCTGATAGGAAGACTTTTGCCAACAAAGGATTGATAGGGAGAGGGAGAGTGAGGAGTTTTTGGGATGTGATTCAAGGCAAGACAGGCTGACTTGGCAACTTTATCCAATAGATTGAGAGGAAGTTTGGAGCTTTGGAGGATAGCTCTAATGGATTTGGTGAGTGTACGGTTTGCTATCTCAACCTTTATGTTGTGTTTGTGGTGATATGGTTCTGAAATCAAGTGCTGAATCAAGCTAGTTTTGAGAAAATCTTTAAGTTTGGTAGAAGAGAATTCTCCGCCTCCATCAGTGCAGACAGTAGCAGAAAAACAATTTTGTTTTTGTTTTTTGTGATTTAAGATTATTTTGAGTTGTTGGCATGCATTGGATTTGTTTTGGAGAGGTATTGCGGAAATGTAACCAGAAAATTTGTTGATAATTGACATGATATAATTCATATCATTCCTGGAAGAGGGAGTGATTGGGCCTATCAAATCAATTAGAAGTTTTTCAAAAGGTTTGGAAGAGGAGGTTGAGGTATTTTTTCAAGAGGATTTTGAAATCTTAGAAAATAAGCAGTCTTTGCATTGAAAGTCTAAAATGGTTTTAGATGAAAGTGAAGGAAAAATATTTTTGAGACGGTACAGACTTGCATGTCCAAACAATTGGTGAGGGTGATTGATGTTGTTTAGATCCATATTTTTAAGAGCATGGTGACAAAATTTGTGATTATTCCCAACACCAGAAGGAGAATTAAGAATAAACAATTTCTCTTGAATGAATCCCGAGAAAGCCAGTTGCTTATTGGTGGAAAGAAATAATTTATTTTGAGAAGAGGTAAGAGAGCATTTTTTTCTCTGTGATTAATTTTCCAGGACGGATGAGGTTCACCACAAAATCAGGGACAAAAAGACAATTGGAGAGAGACACGACCAAATTCTTCCAAGAAAGTTAGACTGTCCCTTTACCCTTGATTGGGAGTTTTGCACCTTCCTCTCCTGTGTTTATGAATTCTTCACCTGGGTATTCCTTGAGCTGAAAAAAGAAATTTAGGGAGTTGAAAATGTGGCAAGAAGCGCCAGAGTCAAGGATGATTCAATTCAGAGGATTGATTGTTAAAATACGTATGCACTTACGCGTGTGCTACATATGAGTGTAATCCAAATTGGATGCACATATGGGCCTCTGCAGCCCATTGGACACACACACGGACCATACGGGCCCATGTGGATGTCACAGATTTGGAGAAACTGGCCTCAAAACGCGTTAAATAGGACCATTGGTACACAGGCCCTAACGGGCCCGGTGGGGTGTATGGGCAAATACAGCCAGATGCGCTTTTATTGGCATAATTGGGCCCAAGGTTTATTTTGGACATACTTTGCCAGATGGGCTGGCCCGCCAAAGTAGTAAATTCTCACATTTCAGGCTTGGGGCAGCACATTGATGCCACCTCCCGTGTTGCAGCTCACTTGGGGCTGCTGCCCGTGTCGCGGCCCGCTCAGGGCCGCTTGTGCTCCTTGGTATGGCCCTTGTGGGGCCCGATGGCCCGCGCTGGGCTGTTTCCCGGCCAAGGGATCCTGCGCGGGCCCGGCGGGTCGCGCCCCGCAACCAGCGCCGCAGGAGCAGGGACCCGCGGCCCTGGCTCCCTCCCCTCCCCTTGCTTGCCATTGCAAGGGGGATGGGGGCGGGCTGGCTGGGTTGAACCAGCCAGCAACCCGCCGCAATGAGGCGGTTGGTCAGGGCAGGGGGGACTTGATCACCCTCCTGCCCAGGGAGACAATGGATCCGGCCGCAAGGAAAGCAACCAGACGGTGGGGATGGGGTTTGACCATCCTCCCACCAGCAAGGAGTGCCCCAAGGGAGCAAAAAATGAAGGGGCGCTCTCCCCCCCCCCTTTACCAATGGGGAGGAGCAATGGGCTGAGGGGACCTGACCACCCCCCAGCCCAATGACTTCTTTGAAAATGACTCCCTGGGGGTATCAACCCCCAGGGCCCCTAGGGAGGGGATTTGACCACCCCCACCAGGGATTTGAGAGAAAGAGGGGGTGCGGCATGTCCACCAGTTACACCCCCCCCCCTAGTGAGGTTGAAACTGGACCCAGGTGAGTCCTGGGTCCCACCCGGCCCATTTGAGGGGCCAGGGGCTGGCTGCATGAGGCAACCAGCACATAAGTATGGTAATGAAGTCATCAGGGCTGGTTGTAAAAGACAACTAGCCAGGGGATTGAACAGCAAAGTGGCTGGTTCAGCCCCGTAATGGTGGAAACACAAGAATGGACTGGAATATGCTGGTCGTAAGGGTTCAGGAACTGACGCCATGCGTGCTGTGTTGATCATTTGCAATAATTATTTCTCAGTCACAATTCACTTTCATCTGCGTTCTTTCATTGTTTCTTTGTTTGTGTTGCAAATCCTGTTCCAGAATTTCCCTTCTCTGTTGTCCTTATCCATAGCTTTCATGAGTGTCTACTGCTGGTTCATCAGATAATTTGCGCAACTTGCTGCAATGTCACTGGAATTTCACCAATGCACTCAGTCAATGCCATCTCCTCAACTCTCAAGAATATTCAATGAATACTGAAGAAAAACCAGCAACCATTTCATTCCAAGTCTCAAGATTGTCACCATCAAGATAGAAGTTACAACCTCCACCCAATCCAATTCAAGTCCCAGCAGCAAATAGTATGTACCAAAGTGTGAATCAACTCACTATCAGTGTTGACCTTAACTTCCTTCTAAACCAGCATTACAACTCAGGACATCAAGAACAATTGGTAGGCTCAGATTGGTCTATTGGAGTATAGTGCACACAGCTCTACTTAGTCTATTTAGATGCCATCATCAAGCCTGTATAATTGTGTTTGCTTGTTTGTGATTAACTGTTTCTTCTTTCTTTTAAAGTCTTCTTGATTTCTTATGTTTATCAATACTTGTGCTCTGAATCAATGAATATGCGTGTTTGATTGAAATGATAGCTTGGTCCAGTTTTTCCTAATCTTCAATTCTTTTCAGGCTGATGTAGTCCAAACCAAGTAACAAGGTCTGTAGAGCCTGTAGAGCTATTTTGGGGAGGAAAATTTGCCTTTTGGCTTGTTGTATCATGGGCTCACAAGAGGCCAATCTTTTGTACTTAAGGAGCTCTTCTCCCTGCTATTTTCCATCATCCATTCATCATCCAATTGAATTCATCAACAATATCATCCAACGTAATGCCCCATTGTGAGGGCCCCATTAGCAACTATTGACACCCAGTGCCCAGGATTTCTTTTGCTTGAAATACTTCTCATTTTCCTAAGCTAATTTATGGCCATAATTATAACACCCTCAACACTCTCTGGATGCTCCTTGCAATAGCTCATCATGGGAAGTATCCCTTGGCCAGGTTTGACATCAGTGTAGCTCACCTTTATGACACAATCAAAGGGGAGCTCTACATTCAGCAACCGGTCCTGGTGTGTCTGTAATGGAAGGGGTATGTCATGAAGCTAAAGAAATCAATGTAAAGTACAAGGAAGGTGGCCAGGTGCTGGTGGAAGCATTTCAAGTCAGTGGTGGAGCAAGTTGGAAGACTCCCTGTACATGTGCAGGGATGGAAGCAACTTTTTGATTGTATGGCTGCATGGTGAAAATGGGTTAGTGATGGTTTTGTCAAACCATATGCTGCAGCAATTCAAAGAAGGGGTGGAGAGAAAGCTGAAGATTGAGTGGAAGCAGAAATTAGAAAAAACAGTGGGCATCAGAGTAAGGAAAAGTAGGGAAAATATGACGCTGGACCAGGAACTCTTTTCTGAAGAAATTTTTGGAAATTAAGTGTGGAAAATATTTACAAGAAAGGCTCCACTGTTGGGCACCAAAATTGCTACAAACATTTGGGATCCTTTACAAACAACAGAATATCAATCCATAGTTTGTTCCCTCATGTACGTTGCGTGTGGGAAATGCCTCAATATAACCTATGTGGTGATTCTGCTGTTGAGTTCACTGAGGATACACAGAGATGAGAGCAGAAAGAAGGATTAATTTTATTCAGAGAAAATAAAAATAGAAAGAAAAAGATGAACATAGAAATTAAATTCAGACAGAAATCAAAGAAAAGACTTACCTGAGGATACACAGAGATGAGAGCAGAAAGAAGGTTGAGAGAAGAACCTTCTGACTGACTCAATCTCTGTCCTCAGGTAGTAGTGGATGAATGATTGTCACAGACAGCGTGAAATGATTCTGGGAAGTGATGGAGGAGCTCAGGTGAAATAACAATTGAGGTAGGGAATGAAATGAGGTTGGGAAAAATGTGGGAAGCACACATGGATTGATGTATCTGAAGATAAAGGGATGTGAATATCTATTCTGAGAGATAGGAAAGAAGAGATAGAGATGACAAGGAAATAAGAATATACACAGGAATTAATATGGGAAAATAAGGAAAGAATACAATTGCAGTGGCCTAAGGTGGGGATACTCCAACACCCCCCTTGCTGAGAACATTACACCAAACCAAGGAGATACAGGTGTTTTTGTAGAAAAAACGTGTTAATAATTTTGGTAAGCATTTCAGCTAGCATTTCAGCGGTTGAGACATGAAAAAAACAAAAAGAGAGCAGTTTACACATTTGCAAATGAATTTTTGTTTTGCGTTGATGTGCTTTATTCTGGAATGATGGAGAGGGTTCCTTTCCAGAGCCTCAGCGCCACTGTTATCTACAAAAAGGGTCACAGGGGTAGAATTGCAAAGATGGAGTTCCAAGAGAAGGTTTTGGATCCAAAGACAATCCTTGCAAAAGTCAGAAAGAGCTTTGTACTTGGCCTTCGTGCTGGCGAGGGAGATGGTAGGCTGTTTCTTTTACTTCCCCAAGATGGCGCCCAGACCCAGACAAAAGGTATAGCCAGAGGTAGATCTCCAATCACCTAGATCCTTGTCCCAATCCAAGTTGGTGTAACCAGTAAGGTTGAGTGTGGAGCCTCCTAGGACAAGTTGCAGATTGCAGGTGGTCCTTAATTACTGAAGAATTTGGACTGTGGCTTTCCAGTGATTGAGAAAGGGATCCTGAAGGAATTGAGAGATTTTGTTGACGGAAAACGCAATTTTGGGAAGCGTGCACTGGCAAACCCACAGCAGGGAGCTGATCAGCTGGTTATATTCAAAGGGGGACGCAGGAGACTCTGTTAGACGCTTCTGCAGGTTCTTTAAAGAGGCAGACGAAGGGGATTGGGTGGTTTTGGAGTTGGTGGCCAAAAGAAAATTCTTGCAGACCGATTCAATGTAGTGGTACTGGCCAATGAAAAGTGTTTTAGACTTACGGTTGCACTGGATGGACAGCAAAAGGAAGAGATGTGGGTCTTCATCTGATCCTACTTTGAACTTACCACTGATGTCCTTGACAAAAGCTTTTACAAAATTATCCGTCCCTACCACAGCAAGATCATTGACATGAGCGGCCACCGCGCCTACAAGAGCGCCATCATGGAGCCTGTAGTAGAGAGAGGGATTGTACAAGGATTGGGTGAGACCAAGTGAGACCATGGCGGATCTCAGCTCAAGATTCCATTGACAGGGAGACTTCCTTAAATGGTAGATTTCTCAGGATACTTTGCAGACCCAGTTGAGACAGGAGGGAGCTTTGAAAACAGGGGATTGAGACATATAGATAGGCTTGTCCAAGCAACCATTCAAAAAGGTGGTTTTGAAGTCAATCTGGAAGCCGACAAAATCTTTTTGAACAAGGAGAGAAAAGACCAGGCGGAGACTTTCTAGGCAAAAAGTTGGAGAAAAAACTTTGGAGAAGTTGAGTCCTTGGAATTGAGATAAACCCATTGCAACAAGTCTTGCCTTGAGCTTTAGTATTGAGCCATCCTCCCAACGCTTCACCCTGAAGAACCACTTGGAGCGGAAAATTTTCCTACCTTTTGGCAGGGGAAAAAATTCTACAGGTGCCCATTGCTTGGAGAGAAGAAATCTCATTTTGCTCAGATAGAATCCAATGGTTTTGGTGGGGATACTTGAGAAGCTGTTTGCAGGTCTTCAGGGCCACAAGATTTTATTTTGTGGAGGCAAACAGAGAGAAGTTACCATTGCGGGAGGGAGAGCGGCAGCACCTTGATGATCGTTGAACGGGGGGAGGGCTGGCCGGTTGTGGAGACAGGGAAGAGTAGGGAGACCCTACCCCATGATTCAGGGGCGGAGTGTTGGGTAAGAAAGGGAGGGGAGAGGAGGGGGATGGGGGAGAAAGGAAATCTGTACCAAGATTGGGAAGGGGGGGAATCCAGTCTGAGCCCAAGGTGTCAACACTTGCCAAGCATGGTTGGGAAAGAGAGACAGGTCTAGGGACGGGAGAGATGAGAGAAGGACTAAGGCATTTGGAAGGGGAGGGTAATGAGGAGGGGAAGGACAGGTCATCCTGTGACTTGCAAGTAGGGGGTAGAGGAGTTTGGGTGGGGAGGATGACAGGTAGGTCCAAGGAAGGGGGGGTTGACAAACTTCAATACCGGTAGCAGGTTGAGATTTTGGAAAGAGTGTGTTGTTTAAAAGGCAGTCCTGGGAATTGAATACCTTACGGTTTTCCAACTCAAGAATGTGGTATCTGGTTCATTAGAGAGATATGAGAGAAGGATACTGCTCCTGCCCTTTTTGTCAAGTTTCAAACAATTTGCTTTGGGAACCTTGTAACAGACCATGCATCCAAATGGATGAAGTTAGGAGAGGGGGGTGTCTTTTTGGCGGAGGAGTGAGTTGGGTGAGACAAATCCTTGAGGGGTTTTGCATGGGAAGGAGTTGAAAGCAAAAGTTGAGTGGCAGAGGGCGTCTGCCCAGAAGGATTTGGGTAGATTTGAGGTAACAAGGGAGGCTTGAATCATGTTGCATATGGTTCTGTTGGAGTGCTCAGCTACACCGTTGAGTTGAGGGGAGTGTGGCGTTCCAGGCTCAAGGGAAATCCCTTATGATTCCAGGTATGCCTTCATTTGGTTGTTAATGTATTCAACTCCGTTATTGGTGCGTAAGGAGGTAACTTGAGATTGGTATTGATTTTCAAAGAAAGGGATGAAAAGCTTTGTGCAGTGGAAAACGTCAGATTTTCTCTTGATGGGATATGCAAAGAGTGCTTCTGAAGAATCTTTGATGACAGTGACAAAGTATCTTTATCCTTCTCTGGATTTTGTTTTGAAGCTGCAGACGTTGGAGTCAATGATTTGTCCTGCTCTGGAGGATCTGTGGCTAAGACAAGTATGGAAAGGAGTTTGAGTCATTTTTGATTCAATGCATGTTGGACATTTTTGGACTTCTAAATCATTTGATGGTCAAGTTGATATGTTCTGTGATCTCAGAAGTTTCTTGAGGGACTTTAAGTTCATATGGGACAGCCTCCTGTGGTAGCCAAAAATACTGTTGTCAAATGAGTGTGTAATGGTTGAAGACAATGAGTTGTTACAGCTCACACCTTGTCTGGGAAGAAAGTAAAGTTTAACGCTTTGGTATCCTGACTGGAGGGCCAAATTTTGCAGATTGGTGGTGTCTCTGTCATATATTTTGCAGCCATCTTTGGAAAACACAACCAGGAAACCAAAGTTTCAGATGTTAAATACAGATAGGAGCAGTTTTTTTATTTTTGGGACAACAAGAAAGAAAATTTGGCAGAAAGGAAGTTTGAGCAATCCCTTGGCAACAGAGGTGTTAGTTGATCCATCTGCAAGACAGATGGGAGTGAGATTTGCTCTTCTATTGCTAACTTGATATTTTTATGGAGTCATTGAGACTGAACATCCGGAGTCAAGGTTGAAATCTTGCTTTAGATTTGAGGTCAAATGAGTCAGATTTCAGGATATCAAACAGGCATGAACTGTGATTTGGGAGTCTAAAAAATTTTCCAAGTCTTCTTCTTCTAAATTTTTTTTGACCAATGCTTTTTTGGCGTTTATATTTGATGTCCTGGATTTTCCTTCTCTATTTTTTTTCTGTTGTTGGTTGTTTCTTTTGGAACGTTTGAGTATCTCAAGAACTTCTGGGCATCTGGAGAAAGAATTTCCCTCTGTCTTGAAGTTGGTGCAGTAGTACACTTGGGTGTATCCAGTTGGGTTTTAAGTAGGCTTCTCTTTCTTCTTAGACAATTGTTTTGATGAGAATTTGTTGTTGAATGAGTGGACTTTTTTGTTTTCAATTCTAGTTTGTATCCTTAAATGTTCTTGTTTTAGAGCGGTAATGATTTTGGACAACAGAACTGATTCTTTGTTCATCATACTTGAAAAGGAACCAAGCCAATTGTTGGGCAGAGAGCATAGAATCAAAGTTGACTGGAGATTGTCCGCGGTTCAAGGATTTTCCAGATTGAGAAGGGATTATAGCTTTTCTCAATAGGAAAATATTTCTGACAGGTAAGTGGTCATTTCCATATTTTTTAGTTTTGTGAGGAGGAGCTTTCTGAGCCAGTACATTCTTCCTCCAGAGGATTTGTCTTGATGGTATTCATTCAGTGCGTTCTACATTCCAAGCGCACTTTCTTCATGTTTTTAAATGTATTGGAAGTTGGCAGGAAGAATGGATATTGAGATGACTGAACATACTGGAAGGTGATCTCTTGATAATTTTTCTAGATTAGTTTTAGGAGATTTTCTGTTGAGTAGATAACTGACTCCTGATGCTCTGAAGTGGATAAAAATAATCATAGCCCAGTCTAGATAGTTGGATTCTGACCCCAGTGAGTTCAACAGAATGATGAAAGGTGTTTTGAGAACTGGATGAAACAATTGAGATTACTCAATTGCATTCCTGTATAGTAGGTAATGGATTGAAAGTTTATCAACGCAAAGAGCCGTTGGATCCTTCTCAGATTGGGAAAATTGCAGCTGGTAGCGCTCTGGGATCATAACCTTTTGAGTTCACTGAGGATACGCAGAGATGAGAGCAGAAAGAAGGATTAATTTTCTTTGGAGACAATAACAAGAGAAATAAAAAAAAAACATAGAAAGTAAAGTCAGACAGAAATCAAAGAAAAGACTTACCTGAGGATATGCAGAGATGAGAGCAGAAAATTCTGACTGACTCAATCTCTGTCCCCAGGTAGTAGTGGATGGATGAGTGTCACAGAGAGCGTGAAATGATTCTGGAAAGTGATGGAGGAGCGCGGGTGACATAAAGATGGAGGTAGGAAATGAAATGAGGTCAAGACAAATGTGGGAAGAACACATGGCTTAATGTATCTGAAGATAGAGTGATGTGACCATCTATTCTGAGAGATAGGAAAGAAGAGACAGAGATGAAAAGGAAATAAGAAAAAACACAGGAATGAATATAGGAAAATAAGGAAAGAGTACCATTGCAGTGGCCTAAGGTTGGGATACTCCAACATCTGCTTTCAAGGTTCAGTTCATGCCTTTCAGCAGCACACTGGAAGGAACTCAACCATCTTGTTGGATATCTAAAGGGTACCTTGGTCAAATGTCTCCAATATACTCAAGGCAGGTTGGGTGGCCACTTGATGTGGGTTGATGCAAGTTTTGGTGGAGAGAATGAAAGTTCTACAAGCGGATATTTAATCCATTACAAAAGTATCACCGTGGAATGGGGTTCAAGGCAGCAAATGGTTGTGGCATTATCCACCTGTGTAGCAGAATATGTGGCTTTGTAGGAGGTTTCCCAATTACTAGCTCAGTTGCAGCTGACCCTGGAAATCCTCAACTTTGAATGTGAATCTGCTGTTCACTGCAAAAATCAAGCAGCTATACTCATCGCAACAAGTAATGGTTTGAGGAAACAGACCAAATACCTGGACCACCCCTTATATTTTGTTAATGAATTAATCAGGGGTGATGGAATCAGCCTTCAATGGAAAATCTCAAACACCCAATTATTCAACATCATGACCAATGATTTTGGTGAAACCAAAAACACCAACGGGATGGCTTCCCTGGGAGTGGTTTAGGGACTTAATTTGGGAGGGGGTGTTATAATATGCAGTAAGGCAGAATTATTTCTTTGGCCTTTATCCCACATATTTCACACTTTCCCAGATGTCACATACCTTTTATATAGCTATAAGACCTCAAAATTCACCCTTCCTGCAACCTTTCTCTCACCTCACCAAGATTTGGATCCTGGGATGACCAAGCCCTGAAGCTGATGGCCAATGGTGGTGGATGATCAGGTGAGTATCAGCTTATGCAATATAATAACCAAGATTTGGAGCCTGGGATGGCCAAACCCTGAAGCTGACATCCAACGGTGGTGGATGATCAGTTGAGATCTGTTAAAAAAATGAAATTTGGTTTTCAGTCCTGTGTGTGACCACTTCCCTTTTTGAGTGGCTGGATCTGCTCCTTGAAAATGCTACATTTAACTGAATTTAACACTCCAAGTTATGGGTTATTTTTTCCATCAATATTTGTCAAACCTTTACCCAGTATCATCTACCTCAGTCTACAATTAGATTGATACAAAAAGCACACTAAACAAGCTGTGCATTCCAATTACTACCTCTGGCATATTCAAGTGAACTTCTAACTTTGGCAACTCAGTCAGAACTTGAAAAAATTGCAGTACCATCTAAAAGCCAGTAAACACTACAATCAAACTTGAATTTAGGCTCAGTTTCTTTTAACCCTCCATTCTTAGGTTAACTCCACTCATGGGGTCCAGCCAATCCAATCTGGTCACTCAAGACCCTTGGATTCCACATTGTTAAACACCTGCATTTAGTTGTAACATCCCCAATGGCTAAGACCTACCAACTACACAGCCACTATTGGTCATTTGCATACCCTTTCTGTTTTTTTCAATAAAATAATTGATTTTTTTGCCAAATGTGTCATGCATGATTCAGCTTCACTCATTTATCACTAAGAACTTTGACTATGAAAAAATCTTAGTCCATTCCTTTCATTCATGGAATCATTGCTCTCTTAACTTTAGAAAAATTTCCATTTGTTTTCATCTAGTCATCAACAAACTGATGTAGATTATCTTATAAGGGACATGCATTCTATCCAAATATTTTATCCTCATTTAGTTAATTTTTTACATTCTCACATCATCCTTTGCTGATATTGGGTCATCAAATCAAGCTTTGTCTCAGTTTCCTTTATCAGAACACTTTCCTTGTGCTTGGCACAAGACTTTGAACTATGATTTGGAATTTGAAGTTTGATTTGCAGTTATCATTGCCCTCTTGGGTTTTCTCTTGCATCAAGCCTTCTTCCATTTGTGCTCACAACTGCCCGAGATTTCCCCATAGTATGTGAGGTGGGAATGTGAAACTGACCATATGTCACAAATGCTTCTGGCATAGGCACTATTTCTCACAGAAATCATTTTCTCCACAAATCCCAGATTTTTATTAATTAGGATGAAGAGGTATTCATTGAAATAGCAAGGAAGAGGAATGGAATGGAACAATGGTTGATGGAAGAGGAGATGAGATGAATCCAGGATTAAGGATCTGAAGGAGGCATGTTGACTGAATCCTATAAGAGTAAAATCCCGGGGAAGTTGAAATGATTCTAGCAGGCTAATTGGCTTTCTTGTGCTGAGATTACCCATATTGGGAGGAAAATAGCCAATAAAAAGCAGTATACAATTCCTTGGAGGTAATCAGTCTAGGGGGGAAGGAGATGCAAGTATATGTGAGGATTGAGGAGGAGGCCTTGAGGGATGAGTGACTGGCGTTTCAGATTGGCAGCAACAGGGTGGAGAAAATGGTGTGAAAAATGGAACCATCATCCTCCCTCCCTTTCACAACATTTGTAGTTTGCAACAGTGGCACACCATTTTTTTTGCAAGTGAAAAATTTCTCCCCTGCAAGTTGGAAGACAGACCAAAAGAAGCTCCAGCTTTTTATATGATGTCCAATTGGGTAAAGGCAATTTTGAAGGAGGAGGAATCATGGAAAAGCTAAGAAAGGAGGGTGTGTACCTCAAAAATTGCAGTCCTCAATTTCATAGATTGATTATTTTGTAAAAAAAAATCATGCTCATTAAGAAAAAATGAAAAAGACCTTTTGATGAGGTAAGAAATGAGTTTAATGAATAAATCATGAAAAAAGGAGAATAAATTGAAAATAGCTTTCAGGAGCCCAAAACTGCATAGGGTCCCACCTGGCTCAATATTTTGAAATTTGAATTCTTCATTTTTCTTCTTGTTTTTGTTTTGATGGCATTCATGATTGAAAAGAGAACCTTGAAACCAGCTGTATGAGGGACAATCTGAATGAATTGTATTGCTATCTTTTTCAAAGCACTTGATTTGGGGCATAGAGGAACATAAATCAAATTATTAAATGGAAAAGATGGTAGGCCAAAACCTTCAAGAGGGAAATTGAAAGGGTAGTGGGAATTTTAATAATAGTTTAGTGGGAATTTTAATAATAGTTTAGTGGGAATTTTAATACTAGTTGATTGAATTTTGAAGTGATAATGCCTCAAATATATGGAAATCCCAATTTTTGGCAATTGGAAGTATAATTTTACCAATTTCAGCTAGTGAGTATTTTTTAGATACTACAATCCAAAAATTTGATGGATAAAGAAAGAAAGCAATTATTTAAATATTGTCTTGAAAAAACAAAGAAGACTTGCAGAGGACCCCTGGTGAATTGGTCTTGAAGGCCTAAAATATTTAGTATAATTCAGCAGGTTTTATGGATTTTCAAGTATTAAGAAGCTCTTTGAAAATGTCTTCCAAGTTTGTTTCATGTCTTTCCAAATGGCCCATTTCAGTCACTGCTGGATTGAGAATTTTAAACATAACAACATTTGCATTCAAGTGATCACAATTTCCAATGATGTTCAAGACACTCTCACTGATGGATGGGGTATTTACCATTGGGTTCTCTATCATTTCCATGCAAGAATTAAATTCAACTTCATTTTCTTGAGCCCCAAAGCATAATTTAGTCATTGAGTAACAACATGATTCAAACAGGGTTTAAAGACCATGGCTGATACAATTTTCAACCCCCCTTTCTGTGAGGTGCTCATGCCAGAATCCAGCAGTAGTAAATTAGTTGACTAGAGCCTTTTTCCCAACTATGAATTTTTGCATGATAGGATCATTGAGGAAGTTTTTTTCTATCAAATTAAAAGCATTTAAAGCACAATAGATTTTGAGAATGTGTAGATTTTCAGAATTTAAAATTTCTTTAAACTTGAGCATAAATGAGGTTGAAGTTTTTACAACAGAAGAAATTTCCTTTCAAGAAATTTGCTTGAATCTGAGGTTCTCTTTCAATTCTCTTAAGATATCTTCAGAGGTGTTTTTCTGGAAGTGAAGATCAAGGTCACCAATGAAAAATTTTGTTGAAGGTCTTTGTAAGTCCCAAAAAGCATTGACACTGTTCCCAAATTTTCAGTCATACAATCAAGAGATATAGCTAGTTTATTCAAATCTTTGAGTTTGTTTATCAAATCCAATTAATCTCTGGAATAAAAATCTGGAAGGATGTTTTCCTTTATCTGTTTTTGTTATGTTAATTTGTATGGACACCTTTCTAGCTACTCCTGGTATTGTTGCAAGTAGGAGTTTTTGAAAATTTTGAACGGTAAGTTGCAGCCAATTAACATTTTGAGAATAATCTGATGAAGATATTTTGTAGGCTCATTTGATATTGGTTTGAAATAATTTTTGACTGAGTTTTTATTTGATGGGAGGGAAGTTTGCATTCCAAAATCATTTGTGCTGACTCCAGCTTGGATGGAAGTACTAGATTTTGAAACATGATCAGATTTTTTCTTTTAATTGACCAATATCAAAAGAAAGTACTTTTATTTCTCTCCAAGGGTAATTTTATTAAAGAAATCTTGAATGTGAGCTTGGATGAGGTTTGGCCTGACTTGGGGTAAATAAACCAAGCAGTGTCAAAATTTTGCATCCAATATTCTTTATCAATTGACTCAAGGTTCAGACATCAGCAAAGAGTAAAAGCAAGCCCAATGAATTCTTGAGAGTTTGAACCATCTTGTGTTTCTGTTCTGAGAGGTTCCATCAGCTGTAATGTGAGTGAAGCTGGTGGGAAAGCATCAGTAATCTGGAGTCAAAGTTGATAGGAAAGCTGGAAATCACTGGAAAAGCTGGTGGCTAGTGTACTTCCTTTTTTCACATCCTTACTTTGCTTTCCCATTGAAAATTCTCAATCAAATACTCTCTGCAATGTTCAGGATGGGTTCCCCACCTGAGCATTACACCCAGGCTATTCCATGAATTATCTTCTCCAAATAAATTTGATACATACCCCAAAATTGTTTTTTGAACCTCAAACAACCCTTTGGTCCATTCATCCTTGAAACAACCCCTTAAATTTGGTATTGAAAAATTTGGTGTACCATGGGAGTCTATGAGGCATGGTTAGAAGGCCATTGCAACAACATTTTGTTCCCCAAAATTGTTTTACCACCAACCTGAATGGTGTTTGAGGATGGAGTCCCCATGGTTTTATATGTTGACTTTTTGGGCTGGAGGCTGTAGTTGAATGCTTTGGTGATGTGTCTTTCCAGGAAGTTCTGACATGTACTAACCTGGAGGTCATGGGAATATGGGCTTATCAGACATGGTTATGGACTATGTATATAATATGTATTGTGTTGTTGAAAATTCTTGGACACCACAAAAAACATTTCTTGTTTCCCAAAACAAAACTCAGTTTTGGCCCAGTTTTTTCCCAGGGTATTAAATACCAATTTTTAATTTGATTTTTTTTTTTCACCTCCCATCTGATCCAAAAGGTTTTTCAACTCAAATTGAATCAATTCCAACCCAATCTGTTGCTATTCCCCCCCCACAAAAAATTTATTAGTTTTGAAAAAAATATACAATGGGCCAGAGTAACCCACCATCTCATCAATCAATAATCAAAGCCTACCTTCAATCAAATGATCAAACCCTTCCAACCATTACAAACATCAATGACAAATTGCCTGTTGGAATGGAATAATTGGATTTGGGGAGCCCCCAGGATATGCGAAATGTAAGCAATTTTTAATCTCTTTAAAATAAATGGTTCAAATTGTAATATCCATAAATTTAGGATAATGATGAGTCTTTTTTGCTTTAAACAATAATTCTGAGACTCCTTTGGCATCAAAAAACCAGTCTAATGTGAGCCAAGTGAGTTTTTATCAATTTTGTGTTGGAAAACAGTATTCTGAAATTCAGCTTCTTAATAATAGTTTTTGTTTTTTTGTTGAGATCTCAGTTTTCCTACATTCCATCTCCTGTGCTCCCACAGGGTGAGGAGAATCAAACATGAGAGTCCTCAATATAGATCTAATCCTTCCTTAAGCTTCTTCTGTCCATCTGCTTCCATACTCTACTCTTCTTTGCACTCTACCCTTTTTTTCTCTTGCTCTGCCTGCCTGCTA
This sequence comes from Puccinia polysora, assembly GCA_025617555.3. NCBI lineage: Eukaryota > Fungi > Basidiomycota > Pucciniomycetes > Pucciniales > Pucciniaceae > Puccinia > Puccinia polysora. The sequence goes on along the minus strand of CM062612.1, from coordinate 54,110,108 downwards.
CCAATACTCTCTTGTTCTTTTTTTCTGTTTCATTTCTCATTTTATTTTTTTCTTTCTTATTTTCTTTCTTTCTTCTTCATGTCTCTCAAAACTCTCCTCTCAATAATTGTCACCTTCATCCTTGTCAAATCCATCAAAACTCATTTCTCAATCTCTTTCTGGCAAGACAACTTGATTTTCATCATCTCATTGCTTGGAATAACCTGATTATGTTACCTCAAATCTACACTCAAACAGCTTGCTTCTATTCCACGTCTCAGTCCTGAATATTCTCACTCTGCTCTACCTGTCTGATCTCTCTTAATCTTTCTATCTCTGCTAGCTTTTGGTATCTGCTTCTCTGCTTCATTCTCTCAAGTCACTCTGCTGTCTTCTCTCCGTTGTTTCTAACCTTGAAATCTAGTCTGTTGGTTTTAGTCCTCTGCCTCAAAACTTGAAATATTGTCATTTTTGACTTTCAGATCAACTTTACAATATACTGCTTGGAGAAAAACAGAAGAACCAAAGAAAGATTTTGGAAATAAGTGCACTTTTAAAAAGGAGCCCATCTCCTTTTTGAAATCAACCCCAACCAATCACGCTTCAATAATCTCAACCTAGAAGTTGCTTCATCTTCAAATGCATAATATATCAAAATATCATTGGTGATTTAAAAGGGTGGATATGTAGGTATTCCTGCAATGAAATGGCTATTATAAATACCAAAGTGTCAAGAATACATGAATTCTCAAAAATTGGCTCTCAAAAACAAGAATTATTTTTAGAATGGATTCTGACAATAAAAAATCAAAATATGTTGGTTTCTGGTGTTACCATTAGCCAATGAAGTCCAAAAGAAGAATCTGATAAAGCACAAAATGATGATTTTGTTTCAAAAAACAATGTGAGATTCACATCCCAAGAAAACCACAATACGCATATCCAATTGAATTCTGCCCCACTTTTCAACTCAGAATCTGGATCAGATTTTGATTCCAACTTCAATGACCACAAGATAAAGATGTCAAATATTTAGGAAAATTATATGATCAAAAATAAGTATGATTTAATCCACCCCAATTTTCCACATCAATTGGACCCTAAAAATTATATCTTATGGACTTCTGGTAATGTTTATATTTGGGAAGATGGTCTATTAATTCAAATTTGGTTTGAATCTTTTGATGCGTAGAATATTTTTCTAAAATGGTATATTTATCACAATTTATTTCAAGGATTCTTGTAAAACTGGAGTATCTTTAGATTCCCGACCAAGAAATCTGAAGTTCCTCACATTGAAGAAGAAACCACAATTCAACAGTTATCAACAGACCAATGTAAATATATTTGGTTAATTCATGTCACAGATTCTAGGAAACCAAACCTCCAAAATACCCACTGATGCCTCTACTTGCTCCTCTTCTGATGATTTCATCAAGTTTATTCCATTTGTGACCATTTCCAGTGGATAGGAATCCAAGAGAATTTTGAAGTTGTCAAACTCCAAGGTTAAGGGCTATTGTCTTCATCACTTTTTGGCATATCCCTTTCCTCAGTCCATAAGTGTGACACAAATAAAATCACAAAATCACTGGTGCATTGCTCTTAATACCTCCTGATTGCACAAATGACCTTGCAATCTCTGAAACTCAGTCTATACTTGCAATATTTGCAGTTAGCTTTGATCAGGTCAACCACTCATTCAAGCTCTGCGCTTCTACCCTTGATTATTTCAAACCCTCAGACTTCCATTCTTGGTCAAGCAACTAAATTTGTTTGAAACTATGCACAGAAAGCCACATCAACTTTAAAATTCTGCAAATGGAATGGCTCCCTTCCCTGCATTATTATATCCACTCACCCAACTTGTCTTCACATGTCATTCCTTCCATGTCTCACCCATTAAGCTTATGTATTTGAATGCTCTATTCTCTTGCACTTACACTATGACCTGGGAAGAAATTTTACCTTTCATTTCAATTTCAAACTCTGTTCCTGTCATGAATTAAATTGTTTCTCTCTAGATGTAGATGAATTTCCACCAGTTGGTATCTAGTCACCACTGTATTACCTTATAAGTGCTACACTGTCTGCCTGAAGATTGTTTCCTCAGTTAGTTAATTTCATACATTCTTGCATTTTCTACAGACAAGTAATCACATTGAGCTTTGCCTTAGTTAATTTCAATTGGAAAATTTCATCACTCTCACTTTTATTTGAAAGATTGAACCATCCATTTGCACTTTGAAGTAAGATTTTCTATCTTGAATTTCCCTTTTCACTCAGCCTCTCCCATTTTCCCTCAAAATCATCCAAGATTTACCTATAGTATGTGTGGTGGTTTTGTGATATTAAATTAACAAAATCAACTCAAATATTTTAGTTTGCCACCTAAAGTAGATTTCTGTTGCAATGTTGCGTACTTGCTTGACTGGGAACACTGCCCTCACCCCTTATAATTATGATTTGAATATGGTAGGGGGATCCAGCGCCCCACAGGCCAAAAAATACTTAAATACTGTTCCTTCTTCTAGATCCTCTACAGTTGAACCTCTAAAAAACCACCTTGATCCTTGGAGTTTTTCCCAAAGCCTTGGTGGATCCTCTCAAGCAACTCAAAGATCCCACAAACTCCTCCAATGAAACCTTCACTTGTGGTAGGTCATGGCTTTAAACAAATTATCCTGAGATGGAATCCTTTTCCCTTGTATCTGCTTTTATCCAGGACCTCAATGAAAATGCCTTGCAACCTAGCACAAGTGGGCCTAACATTTTCAATCTGGGCATGAAGAAGCCTGATCTCTTTACAGGTGAACATTCCCATAAGCTTAGATCCTATATAAAGTCTTGTAAAATCATCTTCTAAAAAAATCCCAATAACTTCCCCTCTGTCAGAAACAAGCTCATGTATGCTTTTTCCTTTCTAGGGGGTGAGACTTGCAGTGGTTTCAACCTTAACTCAAAATTTTATCCAATCAAAGTCCCAATTGTATTCTAAAACTTGGGAAAGGTTTGAGAAACAACTGTTCACCCTGTTTGGAAACCCCAAAAATTTAAAAAATGCCAAATACAATCTCAACATCCTAGTCATGAAGGAGAGTAGTAAGGTTTCTGTGTATATATGTCAAATTAAAACTCTGCAGTCTTGCATCCAATGGAAAAAGGAAGCACTCTTATTTCATTTCCAAAAGGGATTACCAGAACACCTTATCAAACAGGTTGCAGTTGAATCTCCCTTCAGAAGTTAATATATCAGCTGATCAAGCTTGATAATGGATATAGCAACAAGAAATTCTCACAAAAATGATCAAGCTTGATAATGGCTATAGCAACAAGATTTTCTCTCAACAAAACAACCATGGATTTTCAGCCTTGTCACCAAAGGAAGACAACTCTTTGAAGCAAAAATTGAAGAATACAAAACACTCCAAACCAAATACAAATTTGAGCTCCATCCCAAAAGGGAAGAACCTTGCCAAAACTCCAAAGTTTCTGGATAAAGAAACCAGTATCCTCCAAAACAATGAATGGAAAAGGAGGGAAAGGGATGGGTTATGTATGTATTGTGGAGGAAAGGATGATTTAAATAGTTGTGAAAAGCAGCTAAGCTGTCAAAAGAGTTAGCTTGTAGTTTTTCTGATACTTGCAAGGAAGACTACACATTATCTGAATATCAGAAATACAATCTTTGCACTTTCAAGTCACTTAATGCTCCAAGTTCAAGATTTTTTCTTTTCCATTCCAACAACAATTCTTATTGTGTTTTACTCAATTCTGGAACTAATTTTTCCTTTACAAGTCCATCTTTTGCAACTTCCAAAATCTTATGCATTTGAAGAGAGAAAAATTTCCCATTTATTTAGTAATTAGTGGGTCTGACCCATCCCATTTTTTTACCCATACAGAAAAATGGACCTTTGAATTCTCCAATTTCCCAACTTCAAATGGGACTTATTTGTATGGGATATCCCCAGAATGTATGAAACCATTCTTGGCCACAAATTTCTGCTCCACTGGAATCTGGATGTGAACTGGAAAGATGGATTAATTAACCTTTGAACCTTGCAACCCCAGGGAACTAAAAATTTTTCAAACAGGAGTTAAATAGCCTACCTGAAACTGTCATTTAGTTTGATGACAAATTCCCACCAGGAGATTTGAAATATCCCAACCTTCATTCCCAAGTTCCCTCTTCAGATTTAGGAGTTATTTCTGATTTATCCAAGTTAATTCTTCTTTGTTTCTTTAAAGATAAACAGTCAACTAATGAAAGATGTATTTTGAGCTTGCTAATCCTCTTGCATTGTGCTAATACTTCAAACCTTGTGCTCATAGATGATGACAAATTGAAGATTCAGAAATAATTCAAGTGTCTTTACCTTTGGTTTACCATGACTTTTCTGATGTCTTTTCAGCTGTAAAATAAGATAAACTACCTCCATCCCATTCTTATGATAACCAAAGCAAACTAACTGGCCCACCTCCTGCACCCTGACCAGCTTAATCTCTCTCAAAGCAGGAATCATCCACGCTTCAAGAATACATATTGGAAAATGTATCAAAAGGATGTCTTTGAAAAAGAAATTCAAACACCGGCCGGCGTTTAATATTTTTCCCAAAGAAAGATGGCGGCCTTTGCGTTTTTGTTGACTACAGGAAGCTGAACCAGGTAAATTGCAAGAATGCCTACCCAGTATTGCCTATGTTGCACCTCCTCACCCTCTTCCATGGCGCTGCTTCTTTCTCAAATTTAGAAAATCAAGGTGCAAATAACCTGATTTGAATTGCAAAAGGCCATGAGTATTTGAATGTAATGGAAAAACAGTTTGGCATTTATGAGTATACAGTCATGCCCTTTTGCCTCTACAATGCTCCTTTGACTTTTCAACATTTCTTGAATAAAATGTTTCTGAACTTTTAGAGAAATATGTTGTGGTGTATCTTGATGAAATATTTGTCTACTCAAAGACTCCTGAGGATCACATTGCACATTTTAAAGAGGTGCTGAAGCAACTTCAAAATAATAACCCGTTTGAAAAAGCCTCCAAGTGCAAATTTAAAACTCATTCTCTACAATCGGTAGGTGTCTTAGTCTCACAAAAGGGACTATTGATGGATCAACCCAAGAGCCAACACATATTGGACTGTCCCGCTCCTTCTTATGTCAAATCCTTCAATTTTTACTTGGATTTAGCAATTTTTAAAAGAGGTTTATTCAGCACTAGACCAAGAAGACCCTTAATCTTACTAATTTTCTTCACAAGGAAACTCATTTTATTTCTACTTAACAAGCCCCTTTGGTGTTTCATGCTCTGAAAAAAGCTTTCACCACTTCTCCAATACTTTCTCACTTCAACTTGATAGCTTGCAATATTTTGGAAACAGATGCAAGAAAATATACAATTAAAGGAGTAATGTTTCATTGATCTTCTTCTTCAAATATTTTATATCCTGTAGAATTTGAGTCTTAAAAACTGCTTGCAGCAGAAATTTACCATGAGATTCATAAAAAGGAAATTATTTCAATTTTTTATTGCTGGGAGAAATGGTGTTCATAAATTTTGAGATTTATGGAAACTTTTCAGGTCTTAAATGATCAAAATTAATTTAAATAATTCATGAGCTAATGATTCCTTAAAAGCAGACAGAAACAATGGGACAAAGAACTCTCTGAGTTCAAATTAAAATCAAGTACCTCCCAGGGAAACAAGTGGTAGTACCCAATGCTTTATCATGTTGGGACAATGTTTATCCAGAGGGGGGGGAGCACCTTTGTGAATAAAATCCCTGAAGAAATTAGGAAACTCTTCTCTAATCATTCTGCCCAACTCAGTTAGATTATCACCCACCTTTGAGACAAAGCTTCCAAACTTTTAAAAGCCCAAATAAACAACCACAAGTGATATGAACTTTGAAAGATTGAAACAATAAAAAAAATCAATTAAGATATTGACAAGAATGTTTATTTAGTTTATAAATATCATATAGTAGTACCCAATAATCCTTGCATCAAGTTAGATATCTTTGTTTGAGTCGTGGCTCAACTCTCTGCTTTAAAGTCATTATGGTAAAGATAAAACCTAGCAGTTTTTTTTACAAGAATTCTACTGGCCTGGCATCACCAAAGAATAAAAAGACTATGTTAGCATGTGCTATGATTGCAATTGTAACAAGTCCTCAAATCACCAGAAGTAATGGCTTCTCCAGCCGCTTCAAATCCCTCCTATTCCTTGGAAATTGTTGTCAATGGATTTTATTTCTCAATTACCTGTTTCTAGTGGTTATGATGCTATTTTGGTAGTAGTATGTTACTTCTCAAAGATGGATTTATTTATTTGCAGGACTGTGACTTCCTCTTCAAAATACCTAGCTAATCTCTTTATCAAACATTTATTCTCAAAGAATGGCCTCCCTGATAACATAGTTAGTTATTGTGTATCTTTGTTTGTCTCTAGCTTTTGTAATTATTTCTGCCAGCATTTGAAGATTACCCACAATTTTTCAATGGATTAATGCCCAGAAATGGATGGGCAGACCAAGCAAGTCAATCAGATCCTTGAAAATTATCTTTGAACGTAAGTCTGCTATCAAAAGGACAACTGGTAAAGATGGCTTCCACTAGCCAAATTTGCATACAACAATTCTGCTCATTCCTACACTAAACATTCACCCTTTCAGACTCTTTATGGAAGAAACTCAAATTTTTACTCCATTCACATAGCAAATTCTCAAACCACTACTGATTACCTCACTATTATTAAATTTCACCAATTGAATGTTTGAACCAAACTCAAAGCAGCAAAAAACCACTACAAGGAGCCAGAAGACTGACTTTTCAATAAGGGGCAAACCTTTGCAGTAGGAGATCAGGTTGCTGAGAGGGAGAGAAAATCTGAAGGTGATAATAATGAAAATATAATGGATGATGATAATGAAAATCCAATGGCTGATACAGCTGATGATATTTGGGGAAAATTCACATGATCAATAGTGAAGACATAAGAAAATCAAAAGCAGAATTATGAGAAGCTGAAGGTATGAAAAGATGATAATTCATCAGGCTGAAGAGGAAAAATCTTATTTTAATACAAAAAAAAAGTTGAGAGGGATGGATTGTAGGGGAGATATGATTCTTAGAAACAATTTGCAGTTAATTATCAAACCAAAAAAATGAAATACCAAAAAAATGAAATACCAAGAAAAAAAAAAGGATCACCAGATTTTGAATGAAAGATAAATTTTATCTTAGATTGAAAGTTTTATCAACTGGTTTCTCAGAAATGCACCCAAAAAAAGGAACTTCCAAACAAGAAGAGAAAATGAAAATAAATACATAAAACTGTAAAAGCTAGGATTAATTGAATCAGAATTTCTGAATTAAATTTTTTAGAAGCCCATTTGAATTCAAATCATTCAAGTGAAAACTGGAATTCCATAATCATTTAATTACTTCAGATCCCAATATATGGAAAATAGGGTTTTAATTTTTGGGTTCTATTCATTTTTTTTGGATCACCCAGTCTCTATGAATGAATGCCCTTAAACTCTAGTGGGTTGGTAAGAGTAGAAGCTGCATGGAAGCTTGGGCCAAGAAGAGCTAAAATTAAAGATCTGAGATTGGGTTTTCAAATTGAATTGTATTTTGAGGGAAAGAAAATGGCAGGGAAAACATTCTAAGGTTTGATTTTTTCAGGTAAAATTTGAATGTATCATGTAGATATGGACATAACAGGAAATTTTAATCTTCAAATTTTCTGATTCTGAGATCCTCTGCAACAGTAAGAGAATTTTTTAATGTTTTTCACAGGTTGGAGTAAAATCTCAAACCCATAAAAATGAAGCATAAAAAGATCATATATTTAATTGATAATGAGAATTCAAAAAAAGAAGAAAGTAAAATAGTGAAAATTTTTTTTGCAAAATAAACAGAATGATTTTTATGGAATAATCCATTTATCTCAACAAAGAACATTTGGGATGAGGATATTTCTGAGGCCGTTGGAGAGCAAAAAGTTCATGAGGATTATATAAGATTCTGATTCAATAGTGGGTAAGATAGTTTATGATGGGGATTTCATACCTGAGATTTAAAATTGACTGATTGATGTGGAAGTTTATAGGAATTTTCAATGAAAAATGGGTGATAATAAGTGAGTGTCACAACTTCCCCTGGCGTGCAAGGGGCTGAAGGCACAGGGACTAGTACCCATAGAACTCAAGGATGATTGATTTGGATTTCAATGAAGAACAATACAGGAGGAGTACAAGTGATGAAGAAATTCAAGGATGGGAAGAGAAGTCCAGGAGTAGTTAGTTGAATGAGGAAAAGTTGAATAAGGAGTTATTGAATCATATAAGGGTAACACCAGGAAGGGACAAGGTGATATGTGAAGGTTTTCTTGTGCTGAGATGACACCTACTGGAAGAGAGACTAACCAGTAAGAAGTATTATACTAATTATTTTGGGGGAATTAGTCCAGGAGGGAAGGAGACGCCAGTATATGTGAGATCTGAGAAGGTGAACTTGAGGAATGAGTGGCTGGTGATGCCGGTTGGATTTCAATGGTATTAAATGTTGAGTGATTGAGTTTGAGGCTGTATTTGATTGATTGGGTGATGGGCCTGTCCAGGAAGGTTTTGCATCTACTGATATGGAGTCTGGGGAGTATGGGATGAAAAAAGGGTGGGGATTATGTACTATCTATATAATAAATTTAATATGTACTAAATAATATAGGAATTGTGTGGAGGAGAGATAGAGGATGAACCAAGCCATGGAGAAAGGAAGAGATACAGAGACATTTGGCTGAATGACATGAAACAATGGTCAGGATTACATGGACATACAGATTAACCTATACAGGGAGAGGGTGAAACTTGTAGAAGGAGGTCAAGAATTGCAAGGTATGCAGAGGTAGTATACAGTGGAAGGTACAGGAGTTGATGGATTTGAGTTTGACTGAGATTGAAGTTGATGGATGATTGGATTATTTTAGTTGAATGAGTTTCAGAACTTGGGTTATGACATTCCCCCCCCCCCTGAAAGGAAAGGGAAAGCTCTGGATGTCCAGAGAAAAGGAGATTGTAGACTTGAAAATGGAGTTGAGTTTTACTTTCCACACGGAAGCTGGGATTCTTGGAATCAAGGTTGAATAGCTTGGAGAAGGTGAATTATTATGCAGGTTTTGGCAATAGAAGTATGAGAATTGGAACAGGAATTTAAAAAGTTGAAGTTGGAAATTTGAAGTTTGAAGTTGAATTTTGACTTTTGAAGTTCAATGTTTGAAGTTTTATTTTTGAATTTGGACTCTGCAGTTTAAAAGAAGTCATAATTTGAATTTCAAACTTCAAAGTTCAAATTTTAAGTTTGAAATTTGATGTTTGAATTTTAAATTCAAAGATAAAATTTTGACTTTAAAGTTTGGAGTTTGAATTTGAAGTTTGACCTTTGAAATCCAAAGTTCAACTTGGACTTCTGAAGTTCAATGTTTGATGTTGATATTGGAGGTCTGGCTTTTGAAAAGTGTTGAAGAGGGACTGAGAGGGGTTCATCCTTGGACTAGGAAAATGATGAGAGTGCTCTTGGAGAGCTTGGAGGATGAAATTGAGCTTGGAATTTGAGGAAAATAAAGAGAATGAAGAACATGAAGGAACATTATTAGAGAAGGAAGAATGAAGAAATACAAGAGGGAGTTTTGGAGGACCAAGTTTGGTGCGGAAGGAAAAGAAAAATGGAGAGAGGTGGATCTGGAAGAAGATTGAAGAATTTTCAAATGTTTGAGAAGGAGGTTGAATAAGTTGAACTGAGGTTTCATTAGCAGATTCTCATGTGATGAAGGATTTTTTTGATTTATTGGTGGTATTGAAGATACAGAAGTGAAATTGGATGTTTTCCAGGAATTTTTGGAGTGGATGATTGAAGATATCAATGAAGTGATATTTCCTGATTTTACAATTGATTATTTGAAGGAAGAAGAAAGGTAAGATATGGAAAGGGCAGTGATAGATGAACTGAACAATATTATGGATTTTGGAATTGGTTTCTGAAATGATAGGCAGTATGGAAAGGATTATTTGGAAGTTGTGCGATAGGAAGGAAAATATTTTATGTCTTATTTATATTTTATTTTCTTTTTGTTTTCAGTCGTTTTTAGAAATGATTGATTCAAAGGATTTGAATTTTTATAATGATGAAATATTTTTATGGAGTTTCTTTTGATGGAAGGTGAACGGGTTGAATTGTGATTGGGAAGTGATGGTTTTTGAAATTTGGACTGGGAAGAGTATAATAGGATGAATTGGATCTGGAATGATGGATGGAATTAGATTGAAGGAGAATGGAATTCAATTTAAGGTGAAGTTTGATTTTGGTTCCAAGAAGGTAGTTGGTGAGATTAAAGAATTATTGAATGGATGAGTGGACCAGCATTTTAAATTTTGAAGCATGAGTACCTAATTTTTCCAAAATAAGAAAATTTTCCCAAACAATTCTCAAAGAGCTATATTGAAAGGTCTGTTATTAGTCCTTCTTTTTTCAGATAGTCATACATAATTCCCAGGATGTATAACTTTTGGAATTCAGTTTCTATTTAGGTCAGAATATTTCATATAACTATCCATAGGCTGTTTTGAACTTGATCAAAAGATTTTGGTTGGTTGGAGGAGTATTTGTAGCTTCAGTTGGTAAGCATTTTGGGTATACCCACTTTAACCATGAGCAGGAGTAAAGCAACTGTAGGAATCTATAAAATTCTTAACCACTTCCTTCCCTTTCTTCAATATTTAAATGATATGTTGGAAAAAATTTTAGAATTATGGCCAGCAATTAGCTTAGGCAAATGAGCAGTATTTAAAGCAAAAGAAATGCTGGACACTTGGTGTCAATATTGTCTAATGGGGCTCTCACAATGGGGCAATATCTTGGATGAATTTGATTGGAATGATGAATGAATGGATTGAAAACAGCAGGGAGAAGGGCTCCTTAAGTACAAAAGATTGGCCTCTTGTGAGCCCATGATGCAACAAGCCAAAGGGCAAATTTTCCGCCCCAAAAGAGCTCTACAGGCTTTACTGGCCTTGTTACTTGGTTTGGACTACATCAGCCCACATGGCATCCATCCCTGTACCCTTACAACCAGCCTATTCCCGTTATTTCTGGTGTTTCCACCTCAATGGGGCTGAACCGGCCCCTTAACTGTTTGAAGAAAGAAAGAACTTTATTTCAAAATGAGACCAGCAGACTGCGGAGCAGTAATTAGAAATGTAACATTGACAAAAGAGCGTGAAAGAGAGATTGTACTTCTAGACAGAAAGGAAGATAACTGATTGGTAGGTTTGACGGACAGGGGAGGAGATGATTGGAAGGTGAGAGAATGGAAACAAGAATGAAATGAAGAGGAGAATCGGCCAAAAGTATATGGGAGAAGTATTGAAGGAATGAGATGGAGGAATGGGGATTGAAGGAATAGGAGTGATTGATTGGAGGGGCGGGAGCAGGGGAGAGGGGATGGATGATGATGTTGAGAGGAGGATTGATCATGGAAGAGGATCAGATTGGAGGATGAAGCCGGAAAGGAGGGTGACAAAGATGGAGCGGGGATTGTGGAATCGGAGTAGCTGCACTTGAGCGTGCCTAATTGAAGTCGTGTCGAGTCAAAGGAGCACATAGATCAGTTATTTCAACACACCACCGTGTCTAGAAGGGAGATCAAAGAAGCTTGGAGGTCAAATTGATGACTGATGGTTTTAAAGCTGGTTTGGTGAGTGAGTCGGCAAGATTTTCTTCGGACGTGATCAAAGTGGTTAAAAGATTTCCTTCATTTTTCTTCTCTTGCAGCCATTTGATGTGCATGTTGACATGTTTCAGCGCGTTGTGATGGGAATCCAGATTGACCAAGTCGTGGGGGGCTTTATTGTTGATGTAAGCACAATGAGTCAACTTCAGGTTGGGATTCAGATCAAGGATGAGATTTTGAAGCCAGATCTTCTCTTGAGTGGCGAGAACCAGGGACTTGAGCTCTCCTTCAGTTGAGGAGACAGAGATCAAGGACTTTAGCTTACTGTGCCATGCAACAGGGCACCCATAGAGCATGATGATGAAGCCGGTATGACTTCTTCTGCTGATAGGATCATCTCCGCCGTTGGAGTCGCTGTAGCTCTTGATGTCGTATTTGAAGTTTGAAGACGTCAGGCGCAGGGCAAGTTCACGGGTGGTGTTGACGTATCTCCAAAAATGCATGGCTTGCTTCCAGTGGGACACTCCGGGTCAATTATTGAAGCGAGATAGGCTGGAGACGGCATAGGAAAGATTGGGTCTGGTGCAACTGGCGATGAAGTTTAAGTAGCCCTTTGCTGAACGGAAGTTGATGTTGAGCTGTAGGAATTTTTTGTGATCATCTTCGGAGGCAGGGAATAGCTTAATATTTGGAGTCTTGGGAGTGGTAATGGGTTTGGATTCACTGAGGCCTAGTTCCTGGAGGGCCGTGGCAATGTGTTTGGGTTGGTGAAGAAGAAGATTTTTACCATGCGTGATGATGTGATTTCCGAGGATTTTGGACAGCTTTCCTTCATGGGAGATATTGAATTGGTCCTTGAGTTTGGACCGGAAGGAGTCGGATTTGCCCACAATCAGAAGATTGTCGAAATAGACAAAGACGTACAAAGATTTGGAGTGGTTGATAAATAGGCAGGGATTGGTGACAGATGACTTAAATTTTTGGGAGTGGAGCCATTGTCTTAGGGTGTTGCACCAGATTTTGGGAGCTTGTTTGAGGTCATAGAGAGCCTTCTTGAGTCGGAGGTATGGGAAGTTACAGTCATAGCCGTTGGGTTGCACAATATATGTTTCTTCCTCCAAAGGTGCGTGCAAGAAGGCATCTTTGATGTCCATCTGAGCGGTCTTCAGTTTGTGGTGAAAGGAGTAGGCGAGAAGAGTGCGGAGAGTGGTTATGAGACAAGTGGGTGCATATGTCTTGCTGTAGTCAAGGAATTCTTTCTTTTTGAACCCCTGGACGCACAGACAAGACTTGTAGATTATCCCATTCCCGCTGGGGTCGTCTTTGAGGCAATACACCCAGGTAGTGGAGAGAGCGGATTTACCAAGGGGCAAAGAGTGGCAGCTTTCCCATACGTTGTGACTTTCAATCCCGTCAGTTGCGACCTTCATTGAGTCCAACCAGTGAGGTTTATTGGGAGATTTGAGGACTTTGGGATAGTTTTTGGCAACAATACAAGCCATGAAGCCATAGCGATTTGGGGTTTTTGGATTGGTCCTATTGCGCAAGGTGTAGGAGGATGGATTGGGGAGTTGACAAGCTATCTCTCCAATGTTGGATTTGGAGGAGGAGCGATTGGAGGAGTGAGCTGAAGGCAAGAGTGGACGATTGTCTTGTATGGAGTGGGACGGTGGATGATCATCTTGGATAGGTTCGGGAGAGTCAGAAGTGGAGGATTCTGAACTCTGATTAGAATGAGATTGTAGAGGGGAAGAATTTGTAAAGGTGGAAGAATTTAGAAGATCAGTGAGTTTTTCATTTAGAGACAGAAGAGGATCAAAGGGAGAGTTGGAGGGATGAGGAGAGGAGGAAGAGAATGGGGTGTTTTCAAAGATTTTAATGTGTTTTGAGCGGATGACATCACTAACTTTGGGACAGAAAACTCAATAGGATTGCAGGTCCAGATCAAATCCCACCAGAATTCCTTCCAGTTCTTTTTTGGAAAACTTGGAGAGATTCTGTTGTTGGTTGAGTATGATAGTTTTTGAGCCAAGAACTTTGATGAGGGACAACTTGGGAGAGGAGGATTTCCAGAGTTCAAATGGGGAGATTTTGTTGAGTTTGGAGGGAATGAGATTTAGGATGAGACAGCAGCTGGAGATGATTTCATCCCACATGATGAGAGAGATCTTCATGTGGAGCATCACCATCCTTTCAGCTTCAATCAAGGTGCGGTTGGCGCGTTTGGCGATAGGATTATGTTGAGGCGTGTAGAGTTCAGAGGGGGAGTGGAGGATGCCGTTTTGGGAGAAGAAAGAAGACAGTTGATTGTTGAGAAATTCTCTGCCGTTGTTGGAGTGGAACCGTTTCAATTTTTTGTTAAATTGGGTGGAATGGAGTTGAATGAATTTAATTATTTTGCTTTTGGCGTTGGATTTGAATTTATGGGTAGGCAGGTCTTGAATCAAGAGAAGCTGTTGGTGAGAACAAGGAAGAATCTGTTTCCAGATTTTGATGGAGGAGATATTGGACCACAGAGGTTGGCGTGGATTTTTTCAAAGCTGGCCTTGCTTTTGGGAAAGATTCCTTTAAAGGGAGTTCTGTGAATCTTTCCTTGAGCGCACAAGATGCAGTCAAGATTGTCCCATTTTAACTTTGGGAATTCTCTAGCAATTAGCTTGACCGAATCAGAGTGGGAATTGCCAAATCTCTTGTGGAGGGTAAAAAAGGAGGTGAAGGAATGAGCAATGGGAGTGATTGGATGGGTGGATTCATCAATGAACATGAGGTTGTCCTTGATGTAGCCTTCTAGGATGGTCTCAGAGTTGAAGGTAATCACAAACTTGTTAGCTGTTGTGAGCTGCAGGGAACAGCCTCCAAGAATGAGTTGGCCCAAGGAGATCAAGTTCACGGCTATGTCGGGAACAAAAAGGGAATTTTTTAGGTTGAGTTCTGAGTGAGAGGTGATAAGGGTTGCAGTTCCTTGTCCCAAGGCGGTTATCAAGGATACAAGTTTCCCAGTTTGGATGATGGTGTTGTCTTCCTTGAGGTTGTCAAAGAATCAGGGATGGTTGAACATGCTCTGAGAGGCACCTGAGTCAAGTATTATCTGATTTTGGTCAAGATGGTGTGAATGGGACATGGCAAAGGTGAAGGCAAGATGAGAGGAAGCAGTAGTATTGGTGTTAGAGGGATTGGCTTTAGCGGAGGGAGCAGATTGAGTCGATGGATTAGGTCTCAGGTGGTTAAATAACCAGAAACATTGCTCCTTAGGATGTTTGGCTTGTGGGTTGTGCCAGTTTGCCTTGAATCTTAGTAGGCTTTGTTGCATAGTCATGGCGGAGGCCTGAGATCCTGAGGCAACTTTGTGCTTCACTTGATTGAGATGTCTTAGGACCAAGTCTCCATCAATATTTGTTTCTCCTAGAGAGTGAGTTATTTTGGTTTTCAAATGTTCCAATTGCGGAGGGAATTTGTATAGAAGAAGGTAGGCTATGATTTTGTCGTCCATCTTGATGCCAATTTTGGAGATTTGCATCAGGCATGACTTAGCTTCAGTGATGAACTTCTTGATGTTTCTGGGGTCAAACTGGAGATTGAGTAAGTTGAAGAAGACCCTGGATCAATTGGCGGTCTGGGAAGAGGCAAAGAATTCATTTATTGAGTTCCACAGATCAATGCCGTTGGAGAGATGGTGCTCTTTCACGCAATTTAAATAGGTCTTGTTGTCCAGCTTGGCCAAAATGTATCCAACTATCTCAAGGTTGACGTCAACTGGACATTTTTCTGGTTCGGTTGATGAGAGCCATTGAGCAATTTCTTTGAGATAGAAGATCGTGAGGATTTTTGACCGCCATAGGGAGAAGTTGCTTTTGGTAAGGTTAGGTATGGAGTCCGTCAAGGTTTTAAGTAGAGAGGAGTTAGAATCTGCTGGTCCTGGAGTGTTCATTTTGTCTCTGGGTTGGTTGAGTTGGTGAGCCTTTGGCTTTTAACCATGAAGAAATAAATTACTGTATTTCAAAATGAGACCAGCAGACTGCGGAGCAGTAATTAGAAATGTAACATTGACAAAGGAGCGTGAAAGAGAGATCTTACTTCTAGACAGAAAGGAAGATAACTGATAGGTAGGTTTGACGGACAGGGGAGGAGATGATTGGAAGGTGAGAGAATGGAAACAAGAATGAAATGAAGAGGAGAATTGGCCAAAAGGATATAGGAGAAGTATTGAAGGAATGAGATGGAGGAATGGGGATTGAAGGAATAGGAGTGATTGATTGGAGGGGCGGGAGCAGGGGAGAGGGGATGGATGATGATGTTGAGAGGAGGATCAATCATGGAAGAGGATCAGATTGGAGGATGAAGCCGGAAAGGAGGGTGACAAAGATGGAGCGGGGATTGTGGAATTGGAGTAGCTGCACTCAAGCGTGCCTAATTGAAGTTGTGTTGAGGCAAAGGAGCACATAGATCAGTTATTTAAACACTGTTCAATGCCTTTGGCTGGTTGTCCTTTACAACCAGCCATGATGACCTTTATTTCCTTGTTTACATGCTGGTTGCCTCATGCAGCCAGCCCCTGGCCCCTCAAATGGGCCAGGTGGGACCCAAGGCACACCTGGGTCCGGTCTCAGACTCACAAGGGGGGGGGTGTGACCAGCGGACATGCTGTCCCCCCCCCTCTTTCTCTCAAATTCCTGGTGGGGGCAGTCAAATCCCCTCACCAGGGGCCCTGGGGGTCAATACCCCCAGGGCTTTGTCATGTAAATTGGCCTGGGAGGTGATCAGGTCCCCCCAGGCCCATTGCTCCTCCCCCTTGGTAAAGGGGGGGGGAGAGCGCCCCTATCTTGTTTGGTTGCATTAACCAATTGATGGTGGGGGGGTGATGAAATCCCCCCCACCTGCCGGTTGCTACTCTTGAGGCCAGCGCCACCACCTCCTTGGGCAAGGGGGAGGTCAGGTCCCCCCTGCCCTGACTGACCACGCTGTTTCGGTTGGTTGCTGGCTGGTTCAACCCAGCCAGCTCGCCCCCATCCCCCTCGCAATGGCAAGTGAGGGGAGGGGGAGCAAGCCGGGGCTGCAAGCCCCAGCTCCGTGGCGCTGGTTGCCTAGCGCGACCAGCTGGGCCTGCGCAACAGCCCTGCTTGGGCCGTTGGGCCCCGCGTGAGCCGTACAAAGAAACACAGGCGGCCCCAAACGGGCTGCAACGCAGGCAGTGGCCCCAAGCAGGCGGCGGCCCCTAGCGGGCCGCGACAGGGGCGGCGGCCACAATGGGCCGCCCCAAGCCCAAATCGTGAGAATTACATACTTTGGCGGGCCAGACCGTCTGGCCAGGTATGTCCATAATAAAGGTTGGGCCCTTTTGTGCCCAAATAAGCCCATCTGGCTTGGGTGGCCCATCCACCCTGGCAGGCCCGTGAGGGCCCGTGTCCCAAAAGACCAAAAAACCTTGTTTTGGCGCCCAAATGCCCAAAATCAATAACACCCACATAGGCCCACGTGGCCCACGTGATGTCCAATGGGCCGTGGAGGCCCATTTTTGCATCCCATTTGGATTACACACTCCTATGCACATTACCTGAGTGCATCCGCATTTTAACAAAAAATTGTCAGCTTATTGATTTGAGGTTAGTACACTCAGTTGTGCTTCAAGAATTTTTAAAGAAAGGTAAGAAATTTCCGAAGTTCCCAATCCATCAGGATTCTGTTCAGAGCAAGCATTCCCTTTTCTGGATACACATTTTCCCAAGATAAAAGGACTTCTGTTGCATTCAATGAAGAATTTATAAGTACTTTAAGTTAGTTTAAACAAGAAAGGAGTTCAATATAATACCCTTGTCTTTTGTTAAGATCATTGGAAGACATGGACCTTTTCTTATGGTGAGATCCTTGGAAGAAATGGAAATATTTTCAAGGAAGAAGGATCAGTTATTAAATCAAAAGAGCTGTGATGCTCAAGGGGTAAGAAACATGAGATAAATTTTGGTGAGGGTGGTAGAAACTTACAAGGCACTCAGTGAAATTCATTGGATTTATTGGGTGGAGGTTCTCATTTATAACAGCATCAGGTTTGAAAAAATCAACACATAATTGTAAAACACTATCCTTCTTCTTGAAATAAAAAAGGATAGCTGCTCCAGTGCTTGAATTGCTGGGGCTGGAGGAACGCTTTCTCTACATTATCTGCTATTTAGGCTTGTATGTTTGATTTTTATTTTGAAGTAGTGAACAGAAAAGCAAAACTGGATGTATGAGGCCTTCCAGTATGATACGTTGGTTGTAAGCATGGCGTGAAGAGAGTTGGTCTGTTGTAACCTGGGATAAATAAACTAGGAATGAATGGTAATCAGCAGTAAATTTCTTTAGCCGGGTTTCTGATTCTTCAGGCAATTCATCAGTAAAAAATAGAAACATCAGAAGAAGTAAAAAATTCCATCATATGCAAGGATGAATCCAATATCTTCCTACTTTTAAAAATAAAGGATTTATGAATGTCCAAGCAAGTTGGAAGAGTGTTGAACTCAAAGGGAATTTGGATGTGGTATTTGAGAAACTATAAAAATTTGTGAAGTGAGGGAGATTTCTGTGGAATGCAGTGCCAAAGGAAGAGTTGAGGGAAGGGAAGATGTAGGCAGCATATCTAGGTTGAGTTCAACAGTAATAGAGGAAATTCCAGTGGTTAGTTGGTGTCTTGTGTTGATATCTGTTTCATTTCATTGAATCTGCCGTGCACTTTTTCCTTGTCTCACTCTGCTGCCCTAGCCATGTCATGTCTGCTGTCTGTCAGCTCTTCTTTCCTGTCTCAAGCTGTCTCCTGTTTCACGTTTTCCTTTTATCTGTCTCTGGCTCTCATGGGTGCCACAGTACTCTGTTGTGACAACCACAACATGAACGCGGGCGCGGGACTCTCACTGTCACCTGTCACCTGCTCTCACACCCGGGGATGACCACCTTGACTGACCAAATCTGCCCAAGGGCCACATCCACTCTCAGCTCTTTAAGAACAACCTCTCAAGGATCCTGAACTTCTCATTGACGATTCCCTTCTGCCTACATTCTTCACCAGCTTCTCCCTTTGTGTTTTTCCTTCCGATCCGACATACTCAAGACTCAAGACCAACTCGGGTTAGATTGATCTACGACTCGACTTCGTTCATCAGATCACCTTTGGATCGACTCTTGAGTAGGTATTCAGTGTTCCTTCAACTCAATCTCAGGACAGTAAAAGCTGATAGAATTCTTCTCAACTGGCAAGATATCTTGGGTCATTTGTGTGATAGACTGTTGCCTTAATACTCTACTTAGTCCACTCAAGGGGCCATTACCCAGCCCGTAGAGTTTCTGCCTCTGTTTGTTTTCAACCATTGTTTCCTGTCTTGATGTTTATTTGGATTTAGGCTGTTCCAATCTGATTCTATCTCTCATGCACAATTTCAACAGCCTGGTCCAGGTTTCCTAAGTTCTCAATTTCTTCTACATGGTTAAAAGCCAAAAATGGATCGAACGAGCTCAACCAACCTGGCTAGAACCACCGAATCACCTGGACCAGGAGTCAAGGGAAATTTTAAGGCGCTGGCACTCAAGTCACTAATGGAATCAACTCCTTTACTCACTGAGACAAACTACTCAATATGGAGAAAGAAGATGGAGCGGCTGTTAAAAATGCGAGGAATCCTCGATCAAATCAATTCCCAAGACCCTCTTGCAGTTATTCCTGATGACGACAAAATGGCAGGTTACCTCATGTCAAAGCTTGACCCTGGAACCCACACCAACATCATCACACCTGAGAATGAAGATTCAACAAAGCTGATTTGGCTGGCTGCCAAGAATCACTTTGCCTCTAGTCAAGCTGCAAATTGGGCCAGAATGTTCTTAGACTTCCTGTACCTTGGCTTTAATCAAAATGATATTGACAACTTTGTCACGTTGGTCAAAGCTCACCTTGGAAAACTCGATGAAGTAGGAATAACCTTGCCCGACAATATACTCAGCTACCTCATCCTTTTCAAACTTCCCGACTCTCTCAAAACCATGCGTTCCCAAATAATGCACTCAGGATGCGAACTATCAGTAATGCTTGTGCTAAACCATCTTTTTCAGCATAAGAATGAAGTACGAGCCAAAACCTCTGATACTTCCGATACCAACACTGCTATGTTTCACTCCAATACCTCGAGAGAATCGGATATCCCCAGATGCGAAAATGGTAAACACAACCCCGCCGTCAAGTCACATCCCCCTTCATCATGCTGGGTTGAATTCCCTGAACTCAGGCCTGAGCAATCTTTGAATAAAGGAAGACGTGGTTTCAAAAAGAAACAGCCGGCTGAATCGCACTATTATGACTATTCTTTCTTTTGTGCCTCGAATCACCTGACGGAGGTCCACGCTGATTGCTGTATCTTAGACAGTGGCTGCTCTATTCATATGTTCCATGACCAAAATTTGTTTGTGAAACTAAAAGAGGATTCCGGGAAAGAATTCGTCAAAACCGGGAAGAAAGGTGAAGGTATTGCAATTCGGGGTCTGGGCACGGCTGTCCTCAAAAGTTCCGGAAAGATCATCCACTTGGAGAATGCTGCCTGGGTACCAGATGCGACCGTCAACTTAGTTTCTCTGGGCGCTCTACTTTTAAAAGGATGCAGCTTAAGACTGAACTCCAAATCAATTCCGCCGACCTTTGAACTTGTCAAGACAAGAGACCCTATTTTATCCGGTAACATTGAGAACAATCTTTTCATGATTCAGTCTGAGAAGTTCAAAGGAATGTCTGCACCAATGAATCCAATTAATAAATCAGAATAATCCATTTCCTGAAACCTTACCGTCGCCGATCTCAACAAATTACACCTCAAACTTGGGCATGCCGGTGTCAATTGAATGGAAAAGCATCTTGGTACTTCTATTCAAAAAGAAGTATTGAAATCTTTTGAATGTCTAGCCTGTAAGAAGAGCAAGATTGACAAGGCACCATTCAACAAGGATCAGCAACCCGCAATGAGAGTTTTTGATTGACTCCACCTGGATCTGATGGGTCCTCTGAATCCCACCAGCAAGGGTGGAATGAGAATCGTTCTAACTATCGTGGACAATTACTCGGGCTACCTATCAGCTTTTCCTCTTCCTTCAAAGGATGCCGCAACTGACACCATTAAGTTTTTCCTAGAAAATGAAGCGAAAAACAAGCAACGGTACCCAATTGAAATTGTTTCCGACGGTGGAGGAGAATTCGTCAATGAGTCTCTCAAAAACTTCCTCAAATCAAAATCGATTAACCATCTGGTTAGCGAGCCCTATCACCCCCAACATAATGGGAAGGCTGAACGTGCAAATCACACCATCATGGAATCGCTGAGATCTGTATTTAGCTCAACCAAATTACCCAAGAACTGCTGGCACGTTGTTGTCCAGAGCTGCTGCCTGGCGCTGAACCAAATACCGTCGGAAAAGGGGGGACCTAATCCTTGGGAAGTGTTTCACAAGAGTAAGTTTCCGCCTGACTATCTTAAAACTATCGGTTCCTCTGTAGTCTACCTGATCAATCAAAGCAATCAATCAAAACTGGACAAGAAAGGCGAGGAAGGAATTTTTATTGGTTACGTTCCAAGGTTCCTTTTGTACAAAATCCTGTCAAGATCGGGGAAGATCATCAAAACGAAGCATTTGAAGTTCCTTAAGGCTCAAACCGTCCAAGATCTTCCACTGTCTGACGATGTCAAAATTGCTGAAACGAGTCCAACTTCCAAATCTGCTGAGTCACTACCTGTCGAATCAACCTTGCCCAATGAAGACCCGGGCACTGAGGACCTCACAGACCTCAAGCCTGAAATTAGCGATCTAACGGATCAAGACACTTCAGACACTGAGGACTCTTCAGCTGGAGTACTAGAAACTCTTAAACCACACCTACGGGATAGATCCAAACTAAAGGGCCCAGAACAATACGGTTATCACCATGAAGCTCCTCCAAAGAGCATAAAAGAAGCACTAAAACTACCTCGCTGGTTTCCTCCCATAGAGAAAGAATTGAAAACCATTGAAGACCTTGGGGTCTGGGAAGACGCGGACAAGGCTGAAGTAACTAATCCCCTGAACACCACGTGGACCTTCTGTAGCAAGGAAGATCTTCACTCGGGAAAAGTGGCTTCGTTGCGAGCTCTCCTCAGTTACTTGGTCAACAAAAATCTCAAAATACTTCAATTTGACTTAAAGGGGGCCTTTCTGCATGCACCCCTGGAGGAGAACGTATTCATTAAGACTCCAGAGGGTTCAACCAGAAAGTCCAAATACCTTAAGCTAAACAAATCCCTGTACGGCTTGAAGCAGGCACCCCTCAACTGGTACAAGACTCTCAGCTCATGGATCAAAGAGAATGGATTTGAAGAAAGCAACAGCAATCCATGTCTTTATCTTCATGCGGATAACATCACTGCACTCTTTTTCCATGTTGATGACCTTGTAGTTGTAGGGGATGCTGATGTTTTCAAGGCAAAGTTTCTCGATAGATTCAAAGACTCTTTGGCGCATGGGGTTGACACCTTGCTAGGAATGAAAGTCGACGTCGGTAAAGACTACATAGCCTTGTCACTTCCGAACCACATCAAAAAAGGACTGGAAGAGATGAATCTGCTGGAAGCCAAACCAATGAACAATCCCTGCACCTCTGGACTTCATCTTCAGCCTGCCTCCGACAAAGAAATAGAAGATTTTCAAAAACTTGCTCGGTTCTCTGAGAAACCAGGCATCTTGCACTGGAGGGAAGTTGAGCATGTGTGGAGATATCTTCTCAAAACCATAGACTATCAATTGGTTCTCCGAACCAGGACTTCAGCCACCCGACTAGTTATTTACAGTGACGCAACCTGTGGGGACGATCCTCTCACCCGTTTGTCACAGACTGGGTTCATCTGCTTGCTCAAGGGGTCGCCAATCTACTGGACTAGCTGCCAACAGCAAAGCATTGCTCATTCCTCAACCGAGTCCAAGTGCAATGAACTATCAGCTGGCCATTTCGAAGGATGTTGGCTCAATCATCTCGTAGGAGAGATCTGGAGAACCAAACCTCAACCACCAATGCATCCGGTCAACAACAAGGGCCTTAGTGATAAAATAAAAAAATTTGGTTGCAAGTCTCACGTGAAGTACATCAATATTAAACTGAAGAGTCTGCGCAATGACTGGAACAAGGGGCTCATCAAAATCAAACTGATTTCATCTCAGGAAATGCTGGCGGACCCACTCACCAAAGCAGCGAGTACTGCATCCGTGGATAGACTTTCCAAGTACATTGGATTGTAAAAACTGTCCTGATCTTGAGTTGAGCGGGCGTGTTGATATCTGTTTCATTTCATTGAATCTGCCGTGCACTTTTTCCTTGTCTCACTCTGCTGCCCTAGCCATGTCATTTCTGCTGTCTGTCAGCTCTTCTTTCCTGTCTCAAGCTGTCTCCTGTTTCACGTTTTCCTTTTATCTGTCTCTGGCTCTCATGGGTGCCACAGTACTCTGTTGTGACAACCACGACATGAACGCGGGCGCGGGACTCTCACTGTCACCTGTCACCTGCTCTCACACCCGGGGATGACCGCCTCGACTGACCGAATTTGCCCAAGGGCCACATCCACTCTCAGCTCTTTAAGAACAACCTCTCAAGGATCCTGAACTTCTCATTGACAATTCCCTTCTGCCTACATTCTTCACCAGCTTCTCCCTTTGTGTTTTTACTTCCAATCCGACATACTCAAGACTCAAGACCAACTCAGGTTAGATCAATCTACGACTCGACTTTGTTCATCAGATCACCTTTGGATCAACTCTTGAGTAGGTATTCAGTGTTCCTTCAACTCAATCTCAGGACAGTACAAGCTGATAGAATTCTTCTCAACTGGCAAGATATCTCGGGTCATTTGTGTGATAGACTGTTGCCTTAATACTCTACTTAGTCCACTCAAGGGGCCATTACCCAGCCCGTAGAGTTTCTGCCTCTGTTTTTTTTCAACCATTGTTTCCTGTCTTGATGTTTATTTGGATTTAGGCTGTTCCAATCTGATTCTATCTCTCATGCGCAATTTCAACAGCGTGGTCCAGGTTTCCTAAGTTCTCAATTTCTTCTACATCTTGAGGTGATCAGCCCCATCTTCTAATTTGCCACTAGATTCCAGTGATGACAAGAGTCAATTACCAGGATTGTGTCTTCAGGGAATGGGGCATTGAACAGAAGGATTTCTCATTCAAAGCTAGGAAATGAAGCAAGTGAAATCATTTGGGCAGTTTATTTGATGAGCTGACATTAATAATATGAATATTTTTCCCCATAGGAAAGGGCTGTAAGGGATGGATACTTTGAGCCATGAAATTACCAATCACAGATTGAGTTTCACCTCAATCAAACAAACAAAATATTTAAGCCTTGTAAAAAGAAGAAGAATAGGGGTCAGCCTAATCTTGGTTTGGCTCTGTGGTAGCACTTGAAGGTGCTGGAGCATGAGAAGAAGAAGATGATGAGTTGAAATTTTTATTTCTACAGTCCTCTGTCTTGTGTTCAACACAAAAATATAACCATAAAACTTCTATCTCTCTTCTTACCTTATTGGCTGCCTTTATTTCTCCATCTGGACCTAGGTCCAAAGAGGTTTTGGTAAATGATGTAGTTGAAGTTGAATTTTCTGGTGACTGGTCATGATTTCTAACTTCAGTATTACCCTTATCAGGCCAATTAGAGGAAGTGGGAGATTGAGAAGAGCTGTGGGGTTGAGAATTATTGAGAGAAGAGGATGTTTTTGTTAAAATTTCATGATAACTTTTATTGTAGTACAAAAATACATCCATGAGATCCTGGAAAGTTTCTTGAGAGCCATGGTACCCAGCCAGTTGTCCCAGAAGGCATGAAGGAAGGCTTTTTCAAAAATGGAACAAAAAGGCTCTATCACCCCATCAAGATACTTTGGTCATAAGTGATCAAAATGCATTGATGTAGATTGAAGCATTGCCAGAGTCTTTCATCTTCAAGTTCACCAGTCAATTTTCAGCCTTGAAGACTTGAAGTCTGCTACCAAGGAGGGTTTGAAGTTGATCTGTAAAGTGGGACCATGAGTTGAAGAGAGAAGAGGGATCTTGGTCAAACCGTTGAGCCAGATAGGGTTGGATCCATCAATTTTCACTTCCAGAGAGGTAGGAAGCTTCAAATAGTCACTTCTTCTGGTCCATGCTAAAATTTCCTTCATAATTTGCAAAAATTACTTCACAAGATTGAAGGAATGGTCAAATTTTCCTTGGGTTTTTGCCTTCAAAATTATCCAGAGCATTCATGGAAGGAGTCTAGAAGGTGCCAGAGTGATAATTACTGGTTGATGGAGGTTGAGAAGGTTTTTCCCTGCCAGAAGTAATTGTCTGGAGGAGGGCTAAGAGAGTTGGTTCTGCAGTAGATGCTGGAGGTTGAGGTTGGGTTGGAGGTTCAGGAATTTCAATAGAAGTTGATTGTGGAGATACTTCTTGAGATTGCATACTTGGTGAATTGAGATTACTTAGGATCCTTGTGTCAAAGACTGATCACTCACTGTCTTCCTTTCCCTTTTCTTCTGGAATAGGAATCATCCTAGGATCATAAAATTGAGAATCTAATTGGAAGCCTGCTTGGGGATATTGACAAATTACACAATTAGTGATACAAATAACTGCAGTTAGGGCAGGAGAAATAGAAGCTCTAGGAGGAGCTTGAGGAAGGATACCAGTGTCCATGGAATTAGAACTTGCTGGAATTGGAAACTTGGAAAATTTACTCCCACATTCACAAGCTTGAGGATTTGAATGGTCCTGATTGGAGATATTTATGGAAGAACCTCTGCCTCTTGTAGCTCTTGTGAAAGGTGTACTGGAAATTGCACATTGTGTAAACAAGAGGTGAATAACCCTGAAGTTTTCTCCAAGATTTTGAATTTATTGCTCCCTTGCCTCTGTAAGAATCTGAGTGTGACATTCAGACAGGAATCTAAAAGAGGGAGAGTGAGAATAGTAGAAAACAAGATAGAGAGAGAGTTCCTTCCTTCCTTGCAAGCATCCTGGAGCTGGTCTCCCATGTGCTATATGATGATCTATCTAAAACTTGGATTTAATAGAAAGGTATTAGTACCTCCCTCTCAACCCCAACCAGGTAAAAAATCAACTATGAAAAACAAACCTAATCTTCCACCCTCTTGAGCCCTCAACATCTGCCTTCCATTACATCCTGGAAGAACTATTTGATTGGAAAAACCAGGACCACTGCCAGTTCATTGCAAGGAAGTGAGCGGAAAATTACAACTGAGGAAAGGTCATGAAGAAGGGGATAATAGCAACAAGGAACACCAACGGTTGTATTGGACAGATGATTCTACTGATTTAGAACAGGCAAGAGGCTTGAAAGTGAGGACAGCAAGCATTTCAGATGAGACAATCAAATCATAAGTATGAGGAATGTGAAGAAAAATGAGAGATCCTTACATTTGCTTGAGGAGGTTGATGAGGATCAGAGATTGATGAACATGAGTGAGGAAAGATGAATGAGAAATGATCTCAACAGAATGAAGGTCAGCAATCAAAGAGGGCATTGGATCACCAATTGCTCGGTCATACCTGTTAAGAGTTCATCAAGGGGCTTGATCCATCAGCAATGATTGCAAGGGTTTGTTGATGTGGAGTTCAATGGTTGTAGAGTGAGATGGATGAGAAGGAGATGAAAGAAGGGAAGAATGAGGAGGACTTCCACGAGGCGGGAACACCAATGGTCACAGTCACATGTGCCAGACCAAGCAAGCTTTCCCTATTTGGAGTATGAGCACTTGGTGAAGACCCAATTCAGTTCTAACACCCCCTGTTGATTCAATTTCCATGAGATGTTTGTCTCTCAGGAGCTGATGTGAGTTACAAGTCTATCAATGGAGGCCTTACTTGCTGGTTTGGTGAGAGCGTTGGCCACCATGTGGTCCAATGGGATCAGGAGGATCTTGATTTTGTTTCTGATGAGATCTTCTCTGAGACCCTTATTTCTTATTTCAATGAATTTCCTTTTGGAGTTAGTGGCAAATTACTTAAATGTTTCATCCAAACCTTTGTTGTTGACAAGGTGGACACTAGGTACTGCAGGGCAATGCCAGAGCTTGTTGATTAGATGGTTTATCCATCTTTCCTTGAGTTGGGAGTTACTGAGAGCATTGCACTCCGCTTCAGTGGAGGAGAAGGTGAAGTTGTGTTGTTTGCGGCTGGTCCAGTACAAGGGAGCTCCAAACAGGCTGCAGATGAGTTCATTTTGGGACTGACAAGTTTTGGGGTCATCTCCCCAAGTTGCGTTGCTATAGCAGATCAGGGATGGTGAGTTGTTCTTTTTTGATAGGATGATTTTGAGGTTTTTGGCTCCAGCCAGGTATCTCCACACCCAAATTGTGAAATAATCCCCTCCGCGCGTACCCGCGCTCCTCATCTTCCTGCCACAAGTCTCCTTCTCATTTCACGTCCATTTCATTTCCTTTTTCTTTTTCCTTCTTTTTCCTCAGTCCACCTCAAGAGTTAGAGACCAACTGAACCTCAACCTCAACCTCAACCTCAACCTCACCTCATCATCTACGCAATCTCACTCACCTGAATACTCAATCAACATATCTTCTATCAACTCTGACTCCCCGCTCTCTAATTTCTTTTCTTCTCTATTTTTTATTTCATAGTTTTTTCCTTTTCTCATCTTACCCTAAAAACGTCTTTACTCAAATTTCAACCAAACCGTATTGT
The DNA here is from genome assembly GCA_025617555.3 of Puccinia polysora. Taxonomy (NCBI): domain Eukaryota; kingdom Fungi; phylum Basidiomycota; class Pucciniomycetes; order Pucciniales; family Pucciniaceae; genus Puccinia; species Puccinia polysora. The sequence continues at coordinate 54,082,662 of CM062612.1, read as the reverse complement.
GTTCATCAATAACCTTTCTGGTAATATTTTCACCTACAAAAGCCACATATTTACCTTTGATCCTGATCTCAAATGCCTCTTCCTATTCAAAGATTATCCCTTTCTTTCCTTCAAATTTTGTGCCTCTTTTTGTCAACTATTAACTCCAATCCAGTCCTTGTCCAACGTCAAGTCTTCTCCTGTTGCCTGGTGTTGTTTGTCTTTATTCATTTCCTCTTTTTCAAGATTCTTTCTTTCTTTGATTCAAGACTTATTTCAATGTTGGCGCAGCCCTCTTTGTTCTTAAATAATTTTTTTTCCCTTCAGCAATTCAACACGGTTGAAAGCCAAAGATCAATCCAAAAAATCTAATTGAACTCATGGAGGGATCTAGCAACAATGGTTTTTTTCAAATTATCCTCAAAGCTGCTCTCCAGGACGTACCTGTTCTCTCGGACAAAAGCTATTCTATATGGAAGGACAAGATGACGATGCTACTGGAACTCAAAGGAGTCAAGGATGCTCTAGAGGATGATCAGAAAAATCTCAGTCCGAACAACAACATGGAAACTTGAGTTATTCTTCTTTCTTGCATTGATTCCGTCACTCACAATAACATGGTCAACCCAAAAAATATCTCTTCATCTTGGCTTCTCTGGAAAACCATTAAAGAACGTTTTGCCTCCTCTCAGACTTCAAATAAAGCCCACTTCTTCAACAAATTTGTTTACCAACAATTCAAACCTGAATCTATCAATCAGTTTATCACTGAAAATAAGATCTCTTCAAAGAAGATGGTAGATTTTGGAATCAATCTTCCAGATGATATCCTTTCTTACCTCATTCTCTTTAAATTTCCTCCTTCTCTCCACCCTCTCTGTCAAAAAATAATGCACTCAGACAAGATAGTCACTATGGATCTTGTTCTGAATCATCTCATTCAACTCAACAACAAAACTAAAGTTAAATCAAAAGAAGCAAAAATCAGTGATACGGTGCTCATCTCATCTCAACCATCCAAGAAGCCCTTTCCCAGAGAATTTTGATGCAAGAAAGGATACCATAACCCTCAATCTCCTGATCATTCCGCCAATAATTGTTGGCACCTCCACAAGCATCTGGCACCTGACTGGTGGAAGGAATCACAAGCAAACTGGCAAGCACAGCTCAGCTCTAATCCAAAAACCAAAGAAGTCGCGCATCACTTTACCCTCCTAACTACTTGGGTCCAAGAAATAAATCCACTCAATTGCATCATTCTCAACTCAGGCGCATCTTGCCACATGTTTAACTCTCAAAATTTCTTTATCCATTTTGAAGAATGCGCCGGAGATGAATTGATAAACACAGGAAAAGAAAATGCCAAGCTTTCTATCAAAGGAAAAGGAATCGTGAAACTCAGCTGGAGAAACTCCGTTATTACTCTTACCAACTGCCTTTTTGTTCCCAATCTCATGGTCAATCTGATTGGCCCTGGAGAACTAATCTCATCAAATAAGTGCATGTTTTACTCCGTTTGAAATCAATTCTCTCTTTTGTCCAACTCAAAACTTGCCTTCTCAGGATTTATTGAAGAAAATCTTTTTGTCCTTAAACCCCCTTCTTGCATTGGAAACAACAACAAATTCTGTCATCTTTTGCTCAAAAAACCCAATCTTGAGAAAATAGAACTTCTTCACCAGTCTTTTGGACATGCAAGTCCCTATTGACTCAAAAATATTTTCCCGTCCATTCAGACAGACTTGCTTTCAACTTTCCAATGCAAGGACTGTGTTTTTTCCAAAATCACCAAAGCTTCCTTCAAGAGCACTTCTAATCCATCCCCAAAACCCTTTGAACAACTTCATCTTGACTTGATTGGTCCCATTTCTCCTTCTGGGAAAAATGATATGAATTATATTCTTTCCGTCATAGACAATCATTTGGGGTACATTTCAGCCATCCCTCTCCAGTACAAATCAGACGCATGTCAAAAAATCATAATCATTCTTGATCACAAAAAACAAAAAAGAAATAGATACCCTGCAACAATCTTTACCAATGGTGGCAGGGAATTTGTCTCATCAGAACTCAAGGACTTCTTCAAGACCAATTCAATCATGCATCTCATTACTGAACCGTACCACCACAAACACAACGGAAAAATTGAGAGAGCTAAAAGAACCATCTCAGAGTCTATAAAAGTTTTTTTGGAGGTCCAAACTCCCTCTCAATCTATGGGCAGAGGTTGAATAGTTGGTGTGCCTTGCCTTAAACCAAATTCCCAAATATCCAAGCTCCTGTTCTCCTTATCAGATCTTCCACGGAAAGTCTCTTCCAATTGACTATCTCCACCCAATAGGGTCCAAAGTTGTCTATCTTGATTACAAAATCAACCGCGGCGAAAAGTTCAAAGATCGAGGGCTTCCAGGTACCCTTGTGGGTTATAACCCCAATCTTCACTCTTATTGAATTCTAAAACCTGACAACACCATTATTTCTTCCAAAAATATTAGAATTCTCAAGAACAACAATCAAACGCAGTCTCCCTGTACCACAAACTCTCCCAAAGAGTCCCAGAAACTCAAAATTGACTACAATCCGCACATCCTCAACAATGATCCTTCTTCTGCCAAAGAATGCTCCTCTGAATCGTCAACTGAAGACCAATCATCATCATCTTCTCCAACTCCCAATCTTCCAGACACATCTTCAATTAATACAGAATCTGACTCTTCTGAAGAACTCGCTCAAAAACTCAATAATCAATACTATCTTTGAAACAGATCAAATTTGAATCCACCTCAACGTTATGGCTACCATCACTACTACGTCCCCAAAACCTACAAAAAGGCAAAAAGATGCTCTGATTCTCTCAAGTGAGACATCTCCATGCGTTCCGAATTGAATGGAATTGAATCTCTTGAAGTATGGGAGGATTACAATGGTCCCAAACTGGAGAATCCTCTTAATACTACTTGGGTGTATCTTTTGAAGGACAATTGCCACGGGGACCCACTCATCTAAAAAAGTTGTCTGTGCGTTCAAGGATTTGACCAAATCTACGGATTGGATTATCAAAATATATTCTCTCCTACTGGAAAGGCCGCCTCATTACGGATTTCTCTCTTTTTTGGTCTCTTTCACTCACTTCCCATCACTCAATTCGACTTTAAGAGTGCTTTTCTGCCCGCGCCCTTAACTGAAAAAGTTATTATCAAAAGGCCCAAAGGCTCAAAAAGAAAATCTGAATTTCTCATCCTTCAAAAATCCCTTTACGGCTTAAAAAAAGCACCCAAAAATTGGTTCAACACCCTCACTTCATGGATCCGCAAACAAGGTTTTCATGAATCAATATCCTATCCCTGCTTATACATCCATTCCAACTCAAATTACATTCTTTTATTTCACGTGGACGATCTCATCCTTCTAGGCCTCTGTGACAATTTCCAAGACAAAATCTTAAAGAGATTCCCCAATTCCAGTCACCACAAACCCAACACAATACTTGGAATGAAGTACAAACGCTACAAAAATAAAATCCTGCTCTCACAGCCCAAACATATTGAAAACGGTCTGGAAGAGTTGAAAATGTAAGATTGCAAGCCATCTTCAGTTCCCTTAACCGCCAACTTCAACCTAATGTCAGCCACGGATGAAGAGCACAAAGAATTTAAAGCCCTCAATATCAACTACCGATCTGCAGTCTTTCTCATTGACTATATCGCCTGTCTTACTTGTCCAGATCTCAGTTTGCAGTTTTGAGTCTTGCTCAATTTTTTGAAAAACCTTGAATACGCCATTTGAGAGAGGTAAAACAATGTTGGAAATATCTCAAGACCACAAAGGCATGAAACTTACGCTACAAGTTAACAATCAAAACACTCAAATTCAATGTTATAGCGACGCAACCTGGAGTGACAATGCAGAAAAAAGATGCTCACAATCTGTTCATCTCTCTCTACTCTTCAAATCACTCATCTCCTGGAGTAGCCACAGACAGCGAAATGTCACACACTCTACAACCAAAGCAGAGCTCAATACCTTAGTTGATTCTTTCCTTGAAGCCATTTGGATGAGAGGACTTGTTTCCGAACTCTGGAAGAAAAACATTGAACCTAGTCAACACTTCATTGATAACAAGGGTCTCAACAATAAACTCAAAAAGTTTGGATGCAATTCCAAAACTTGTAACATTGAAATCAAAACAAAAGCACTTTGCAAAGAACTCAAAATCAAAAATTTGTCCATTGAATTGATTCCGGCAACTGATATGAAAGCCAATGGACTCACAAAGGCTTTACCTCCAGCCTCTCTCTTACCCCTCCAGAAACTAATAAATCCGTCTTTCAACTCTTCAATCTAACCAGTCACAGGGGATGTGAAATAATCCACTCTGCGCGTACCCGCGCTCCTCATCTTCATGTCACAAGTCTCCTTCTCATTTCATGTCCATTTCATTTCCTTTTTCTTTTTACTTCTTTTTCCTCAGTCCCCCTCAAGAGTTAGAGACCAACTGAACCTCAACCTCAACCTCAACCTCAACCTCACCTCATCATCTACGCAACCTCACTTACCTGAATACTCAATCAACTCATCTTCTATTGACTCTGACTTGCCGCTCTCTAATTTCTTTTCTTCTCTATTTTTTATTTCATAGTTTCTTCCTTTTCTCATCTTACCCTAAAACATTCTTCACTCAAATGTCAACTAAACTGTATCTTGTTCATCAATAACCTTTCTGGTAAGATTTTCACCTACAACAGCCACATATTTACCTTTGATCCTGATCTCAAATGCCTCTTCCTATTCAAAGATTCTCCCTTTCTTTCCTTCAACTTTTGTGTCTCTTTTTGTCAACTATCAACTCCAATCCAGTCCTTGTCCAACGTCAAGTATTCTCCTGTTGCCTGATGTTGGTTGTCTTTATTTATTTCCTCTTTTTCAAGATTCTTTCTTTCTTTGATTCAAGACTGATTTCAATGTTGGCGCAGCCCTCTTTGTTCTTAAATAATTTTTTTTTCCTTCAGCAATACAACAAAAATGAGTTCATTCCAGGGAGAGATTCCTGGCTTGTTAATGGATCATACAAGGTTGGAGACGGAAAACAAGAATTCTGGACAAGCCAGTGTGGCAATTTGGTTGAGCCTCCCAATGTGGATTCTGAAGTTTTCTTTGAGTTTGGCAAATTGGTGAGTTCTTCTTTTGAGGCTGGAGTGAGTTGGAGACTGGGGGTGCAGGGCGTCAAGATTGGCTTGAGACAGACGCTTTTCAGCGCCGCCAGACCCTTTTCAATGTGCAAAGGCAGTGAGAGGCCAATCCTGGTGTCTGATTGGTTGACCTTCATCCCTAACAGGGTGTTGGGGAAATGTCTTGACAAGATTGGAAATTTCTTCACAAATAGTTTCTCAAATTCTTGGAAATTTCCGCAAACCAGGAGATTGTCCACGTGGAAAAAGAGTGCAGAATCCTTGGACCTGTTGGTATACAGGCACAGGTTGGCATCTGAGGGAGTGTAGCCTAGGCTTTCAATCCAGTTGGAGAAAGTATTGTACCAGTTCCTTGGAGCCTTTTTGATCCTGTTTAAGGATTTCTTCAACTTGAGGATTGGAGATTTTCTGTCGCAGCCAGGTGGTTGGTGGATGAATACTTCTTTGTCTAAATAAGTGTGAAGGAAAGCACCTTTAACTTTGAGTTGAAGGATGTTGCAACCTTTGTCCAGAGACAGCAGAAGTAGAGCCCAAATAGAAGTGGTCTTTCCTGTTGGAGCATAAGTGTCAAAGAAATCAAGGCCATAGTGTTGCATGAACCCTTGAACAAAAAGCCTGGGAGGTTTGCCATGGGCGTTTTCTTTCAACTGGAAGATGTAAGTTTTCTTAAGGATGTTTTCTTGTTTTGGGCCATAATAGTCCTCCCAGACTCCAAGCGCTTTGCAGGTATCCTTTTCCTTTTTAAGGGAAACTGACCAAGCGGGTATCTTCAGAGCCTCAGTGACAGACTTGGGCACTTTGGCCCTACCAATCTGGTTTCCGCAGGATGTTCCAATCTTGAAGAGCTTGAGTGTTGGATAGTGGGACAAGATATTTGTTGACCTCATCAATGAAGTCTGAATATTTATCTTCTGAGAGATTGGGTTTGGTTTTGATTTCCATCCTGGTGGGACTTGGAGAATCCACCTTGGTTTGTAGAGTGTTCATTTTGGGGTTGGTTGCAATGGAGACCGAAGCAAAGGATCCATAATTCTTAAACTACGCATCTGAGGAGTCCAAGTTGTTCAATAGAGTGGAGAAATCTGGGTTGATACCTCCAAATTTGATGTGTTTGGTTTTGAAAATTGACCCAGATTGGTTAAGGAGCCAATATGGGTGTAGTCTTGATACGTATCCTATCAGGATTCTGGCTTTCCCCTTTTCTTCAAATTTGGACAAGGAATTCTTTTGTTTGAGGTTCAGGTAGGTCAGGCGGGATCCAATTGGCTTCAGGTAATCAGGAGGAAGAGGTTTTCTGTGCATGAGTACCCAGGGAGAAGGCTTACCAGTAGCTCTGGGTATTTGATTCAAAGACACAGCACATTCCTTGATTGTCTTGAGCCAAAGGTTCTGAGGGAGTTTGGTTGAGGAGTGAGTGGCCCTGATGGCTTCAGAAAGTGTTCCATTTGCACGTTTGGCTCTTCCATTGTGCTGGGGATGATAACCCTTGGGGACAATTTGCTTTATTGATTTAAATTTGAGGAATTCCTTCAGATTTTGCTGATGAATTCTCCTCCTCCATCAAAGCAAACCTCAGTTGGAAAGTAACCAGGATTGTGGTGTCTTTTTGTAAGGATGAAGATCAGCACATTGGCGGCCTCACTTTTGAGTTTCAGGGGAAAGGCACCAAAGTAGCGGGAGAATTTGTCAACCAGAGTGAGAGAGTATCTGTGATGCATTTTGGATTGAGTTGATATTGGTCCTATGAGATTGAGATTGATTTTTTTGAAGACTTTGGTCGCAGGCTTTGACCAGGCTGAGAAGGAACTTTTTTTAATCTTTCCACAATTGCATCCCATGAAAGAAAAGTTTTTTTTGATCTCTTGGTCAAGTGATTTCCCCAGGTATTTTTGAATCCAAACAATTCTGGTATGTCCCAAGGTTCTGTGAAGTTGGTGGACTTTGCTAATAGTCATCTGAAGGGCAACAAGCGACTTTGGATGATCAATCTTGAGGATGTTGTACAGGTTCTGGCTGGAAAGACATGTGGTATTTTGGCGGATGAAATCAAATTGAGAGGGATCCTTGGTGTTTCCAACATGCAAGGAGCATCCTTTGAGAAGAAATTTCCCAAGAAAGAGCAAGTTGATCTTGGCATCTGGGACCCATCACGCATTCTTCAGTGTGATCTTGTATGACCCAACGGTGAAGGTTGCTTTACCTTGTCCTTTGATGGTTAGAGATGCTCCAGACTTGCCAGTTTTTATTTTGTCCGCATATTCCTCAAGTGAGATGTCAGAGAAGAACCGTTTGTTATTGAGTAATTGGATGGAGCATCCAGAGTCAAGAACAAAGCTGTGTGGTTCCAGGGCAGTGGAGTGAGTGGAACCGCAGAAGAGACCAAAGAAATGGGCTACCTCCTCTTTGACTTTCTTTCCAGGATTTTTAGTCTTTGGATTAGACGGTCTGAGGTGAAAAAATTCAGCCCAACATTCTTCTTGTTTGTGGTTGCAAAACTTTTTGTTGTGAACACCATTTGTGCATCTGGGGTAATATTGATTGAACAGGGAGATTTCACTCTTAGAAGAAGCGTCCTCCGTGGTTGCTTTTATTTTGTTCTTATGCTGCGTGAGATGGTTGAGGAAGTATTTGACCATGATTGTTTCCAATCCATGCATGATTTGAGACTGCATTGGCTTGAGAGTTGGAGGGAACGTGCACAGAACCAGATACGCAAGTATATCTGATTGAAGTTCTATGCCAACCTCTGAGATTTTGTTGAGATGGATTTGGACCGTTGTCACAAATTTCTTGATTGTGTTCTCTGAGAATGAGAGATACAGGAAGTTTTTGAATATGCGGGCTCTGTTTGCGGATTGGGATGAGGCAAAGTGCGTCTTTGCAGCAATCCATATGGCTTTGGTGCTTTCCTTGTTTTCAGAGTTGATTATATTGGAGTGGGTGGATAATTCCAGACAGGAGAGAAGATAAGCTGTGATTTCTTCATATACATTGGAGTCCAATTGGTCTGAGTTTTCATCAGAAGTCATGATTGGAAGTATTTGCCTGAGCCAAAAAATATTTTGGAATTTAGACTGCCAGATTGAGTAGTTGTCCTTGTTGAGCAATGGAATTGATTTGTATATGCCTTTGAGTGCCATGTTCTTGGAAGATTCTCCCCCTGGTCCTGGCAATAGTGAGGCCATTTTTTGAGCCATTCAAGCCTTTGGATTTTAACTGTGAAAGAACTATTTGATTGGAAAATCCAGGACCACTGCCAGTTCATTGCAAGGAAGTGAGCGGCCAATTACAACTGAGGAAAGGTCATGAAGAAGGGGATGATAGCAAAAAGGAACACCAATGGTTGTATTGGATGGATGATTCTACTGATTTAGAACAGGCAGGCGGCTTGACATTGAGGACAGCAAGCGTGGCATCTGGGACAATCAAATCATAAGTATAAGAAATGTGAATAAAAATGAGAGATTCTTACGTTTGCTTGAGGAGGTTGATGAGGATCAGAGATTGATGAACATGAGTGAGAAAAGATGAATGATAAATGATCTGAAAAGAATGAAGGTCAGCAATCAAATTGGGAATTGGATCACCAATCACTGGGTCATACTGGTTAAGAGTTAATTGAGGGGCTTGATCCATTGGCAATGATTTTGGGGGGTTTTTGATGTGGAGTGCAATGGTTGTAAAGTGCAATAGATGAGAAGGAGATGAAAGAAGGAAAGAATGAGGAGGACTTCCATGAGGGGGGAACACCAATGGTCACAGTCAAATGTGCCAGACCAAGCAGTTTTTCCCTATTTGGAGTATGAGCACTTGGTGAAGAACCAATTCAGTTACAACACATACATCCATGTTTGTCCTTCTCATGGTGCCGACTAGTCCACGCCCTACTTGGAGCCCCCCTGAACTTTTCTGCATCCACCCAATGCAACTTTCTTTGGGTTTACTCCCTGGATAGCCTGTGAAAAAAACCCACTCCTGCTTTTCCTGAACTAGTAATATTTCCCCAAACTTGACCAGATATGCTTTTTTCCTTTCTCTGTTTGTGGAGACAATGACAGATCTTCCCAAGCCAACTATGAGGCAACCATGGGCCAGATGCTAAGCCCACATCAGATATTTCTGAGGCATAAGTGCATCCAATGCTGTGCCTGCTTTGCACCTGAAGCTGAGTGCGCAGCCCACAACACAGTTCCAAATACCAAGGCTATATAATGCCATCAAATCCCCCCCAGCTTGAGTTATGTCCCCAGAAGTCTTCCCATGCACAACCTCATCCCCAAATCTTTCCCATTCTCCCATACCCACCCCATCTGTCTTCCTTCCCCCTATATCAATTGATCCATTTGCCATGGCTCCCCTGTGTAGCCACTTGTCAGCTTGCTACTATTGCAGAGCAAGCTGCAAAAGTAACAGAAATAAAATGAAAATAATAATAATAACAAGATTAAACTAAGAAGGAGTAGGAAAACCATGAATATTATTGCAAAAATGGATTTTCCACCCTACATTAGGTAGGGTCACTCACTGACCACACCCTTGAAATCCAACTCCTTATATTTTTAAATAATTAAGGAAAGAAAGACCAAACTACCACGGCACCACTATTGAACTGTTTGGCCAATTAAATATATCACATGTAATGTCATGTACAGGTTTCACACCTAAAATTCAGTCAGAATTCAGGTGTTGTGTATATTTTAGGAGTTACAGATGGAAATGTGTTCTGTCACAATTGCAGCACGCAGCCCTGACAGCCAATGCACCTGTGCGCGGCTGAGCTACAGCTCTGTCACTCTTTAAAAGTTGTTTACGCAGCCCTGGGCCTCTGAAAAGTACGCAGCTGCGGGACTATGAGTTGACAAAGTGACAGGCTGCCTGGGAAACCTAGGTACCGCGTAAACATGCTACAACCTACACAGGAACATTCTACATATGTAACAAATGTTCCTGTGGATATTAGATAGTCTAAAAATACATAAACCTATTTAAAAATACTTAAATAACCTTTATACACATTTTTTTTAAATATAATTCAAAGTACCAAAAATGTCGAAAGTAAGATAATGACTACTTCTAAAAATATATTGAAATACTTTAATATACTATTATGCGAATTTCTACACATCAAAATTTTTGTGACATACTGAGAAACCTTATGATGTAAAAATATTACATGAATACCCATGACTTACATTTTTAAGGAATTATTTTGGTAAATCAACTGAATTTTGAAAATAAGGAGTAAAATAAATATCATGACTTTACTCCAGATATTTAATACATAGTGAGAACTCACCTGACATCAGAATATCTTTAGGAATGTGTATTAAAATAATTATTAACTTACTGGGAACATTTACTAAGGATAATTAATTAAATAATAAATAAAAAGGACAGATTAGTGTTATTCACACGTCCAAACATCAATTATAAAGCAGAATAACTCCCATACCCGGTGGAATTAGATGCTACCAGTGTTACAGAACCAAGAACACGTGACAGGATACCACTGGTTACCCTGATAGCATCTTTATCCGTCCCTTAGAGCCCCTGTACCCCTCAGAAGGACAATACTTGGACTCCAAAAGCTATAAATAAAGAGCTCTTTAGAGGATATTGATACCCAGAGACCCAGTTATATTTATACCAAGAAACCGTGGCAAGGTAATCAAATTCTCTTAAGAGATAAGTAAGTGATTCATGGCTTCAGTCTGATTAATAATATCCGTCCTCAACCCTCTTTTTATCAACTTAAACTGCTGAACAACCTTATAACCCCCGTATGCAGGTTTAATCCATCAGTGCACGTCCCAAACAGATACCCAAAGGATTTAATAATATACCAGTGAGTCTTATTATCCTTTCTCTGTCATGGAAGGTTGGTTACAAAGCCCTGCCACTCCACCATGTATTTTATATACATATTATCTTTGGGCAAATTATCCTTTAAACTAAAGGGCCCAAAGTAACCAGGCCTATGTGTTTTCATACTGAAATCCCTGAAGAGAGGTGTTAAAGATCCCCAATATAATTTTGGCCCCTCTATAAAAATATTTAATAATCAATTTATATATATTGATTTGTAACAATAAACCATAACCAAACCAATTAACCTTGCAATAAGCTTTATCCAAATATTTTACGGATTTTTGCTGCATTTTTTAAATAATATATTTATTATTTATTCTATCACCTCTGGTAGCTGAAAGGATAGCAAGGGTGTTGGCATCCAGGAGGCTGACACCACTGCTTGTAACCTCTTCCACCCTGGCTATGGAGGTTGTTCACTTGGTAAGGTTATGCCTTGAATCTGGCCTTTTCCTCACTCCCAACCTTGCCTGTGCAAGAGGGCCTGCTACAACACCTTTGTGTTTTCTAGTGACAAGTCAATTTTCAAGGAATACTGAACTCCTCCTGGAGCACCCTCTTCTGGCCAGCCTTTCACTCTGCCTCCACCTCCATCCTTTGAGGACTACCACTTGACCTCAATCTACCAATTTCCCAGCCCGCCACAAAGGGAGGACATCCGAATTGTGGAGGCATTGCGCATGGCATGCATCTGCATGAATTAGGGCGCAATGGATCTGCGTTTCAAGGAGCTTTTTGGATTCCAGGCTCCCCCTCTGCCATCCCCAACCCCAACAATGGCTGTGAAAATTGCTAGGCCTCCTCTTTCCCCATTTCCTGCCCCAGGGCCTTTTCCAGAAACAGAGGTTTGCACACCAACTTGGCTGGCCTGGATTTTTGCACACCAACTTGGCTGGCCAAAAATCCAGGCCCACCATTCCCCAAACATGTTGTCATCTTCTCATTGCCTCTGGATGAAACTGTCCCTCCAAAAACTTTCCCTGAAATTTTGGGGATCCCAACCGGTCTGGCCCTCCTGGGTGTGCAATTTGATGGCTTTGTTTACCAATCAAATGCCCTCCTTTGGAGCTTCCTCTTGCTCCTGTGCAACCATTCCACCTTATCCAGGCACAAACTCATGGCTGCATTTTGGGACTTTGCCAAAGCAGCCCAGGCATAAATGGTGGAGGTCATGGAGACCACTTAGGCTTCTTTCCCCCTTCTCCCAATTCCTTTGCCTTTTTTTCTTTGATAAGATGTACGCACTTTCTCATTCCCAAAAGAAAACAGAATTTTGATTCCTTGCCTCCCAAAAAAGATGAGTCCATTGTGAGAGGGGCCTTTGGTCCAAGTGAGAAATATAGAAAGCCCAAGTGAAGGATAGAGAGAAATTTGAGAGAGAGATAAATTAAGATTGAGGTCTCCTTACCCGCACCCTTGAGCAAGAATAAAAAGCCACCTGAGGTTTCTAGTCCCCACCTTTGTGATTTCTGTGCTTGAGACAGTCCTGCATGTCCACCATTTTTTTTTCTGAGTTCCCATAGAGTTACCTGGACTTCCCCAGAAGAACTTCCACACAGCTCCCTGTAACCCTTCTGCAAGAATAAAAAAAAAGGACCTCCATTGCGTGCACAAAACACACAGAAAAGAGGAAATAAATAACGATATGAGTACTCTGGGGTGTCTAGTTGTTCTGGCTGTTTAGAACAGCTAGAAATACCCTTCAACAATTAAGACTTTTCCCCATCTACCAATGCCATACTAGCCATTCCACATCAATCCCAACCTCTATAAACACATTTTTTTTTGAATTGCTAGCATTCTGCCTTTCCCATCAATTGATATTTTTCCTTCCTCCTCTGCATGTAGCTTGTCCTTGCAGTGATGGAAACAGACTTGCATTGCACCCCTGTTTTCTAAACCAATCCACAACCCAAAGCCAGAAATAAACCCAGGAACCTGTCACACGACCACCCCACGTACTATAGGGCAATTCTTAGATGATTGTGAGCACAAAGGAATACCAAGTGCAAGGGCAAGTGCAAATAGCGAGACCCAGTTGCAAAGTGCAAACTTGGTTTTGCCACTCAACAATCAGTGAGATGAATGGAAGGTGTTCCAAAGAAAGAAACTCAACCTGAGTCTGATGTGATAACTAGGTTTCAGCAAAATGCAAGAATGTATGAAATTAACTAACTGAGGAGAAAATCATCAGGCAAGGGGATAGCCCTTATAAGGACATCAAAAGTGACTAGATACAACCTGGTGATGAGCTAACTACAGGTGAAGCGGTGAGGCAATGAATGACTGGAACGGAATAGGAAATGAAGCAGGGTATAGATCCGAGGTCTTAGCGTAAGTGCAAGACAATAGAATCTGAGCGTACAATTGCATGACAAATTGGGATAGGAGCAAGTGACTTTGAAGGTAATGCAAATGAGAGGTAATAGTGTATGCAGGGTAGGGACTAGTCCAATTGCGAACTATACAGTAGTGATGGCTTGGTTAGATGTAGATTTGAACTAACAAACAATTCATGACCAAAGATGGAAGTCCGAGGCTGTTGATTGGCCAGGGAAGGAGATTAAATCTCATAATGGATGGTTGACCAGTATGAAGTTAACTGCAAAGTTTGCAAGTATATACTGAGTTGGTTGCCAAGATTGGAAGGTCAGCGCGAGCCAGAGGAAATAGCGGATTGCACCATTGATGTTGTGCTTTTATTTGTGTCACGCTTTTAGACTGAGGTAGATGGTACTGAGGAGAGGACATGTCAAAGTGGTGAAGACAATAATCCTTAAGTGCAAAGCGTGACAGTTTCCCGGGTAAAAAGACACGAGCTCCTGCAAGCGTTCAGGTAAATTTTCCCATTGATCTCAAGTTGTTTAATTATCACTGTATACCCTTATACATTACTTAATTCATTACCCAATAGATTTTTATAAATTTTGTTAGAATTTCATCATCTTCATCCCGCCGTTGCAAAAACTGTATTTGCCGCAACGAGCGTTGTATTCCCAGTACTGCCGTCCAAGGTCTCCGAGGCAAATGCAAGCAATGTCGCCTTCGCAAGGTGGCGTGCAACTTCCCTATAAATGTCGAGTCGACCGTCAAGGGTCCTTTGGAATCATCGAGGGAGATAAAAATTTCTAGGTCCACTCCGAGGGTCAATTACAAAATACCACCATTGCCGGAGATTGAATACTTGGGGACGCGAGTTCCTGGTGAGTACTAATCAGGAATAACTAATGAACTTGAAATAGTAACTAATTGTTTGCTTGTTTGCTAGTGTTGCCTTGTTTTCAAAGGTATACTACCAACACACCACCACCACCACCACCGTACTGGGGACCACCAACTGAAAAACAGGGGACCCAGATGAATGCCGAGGTGCAAAGCAAGGTATCCGGTGCAGAACCTGTAGGAGTTATTACCGAGGAAGCAAGGGAGGGAGAAGAAAATGCAGCGGAAAGAGAAGAGGAAAATGGAGGAAACGGAAGTGGAGAGAAAGAAGAGGAAGCGGGTGAATTAGAAGAAGGAAATGAAGGAGATGGAAGGGAGGAATTGGCTGGGAAGGAAGGGATGGAGGGCCAAGGCAAAGCGGTGTGGTGACCAATCCGGGACACCACGGAAAAAAAAAAAAAAAAAAAAAAATCGGATTTCAGTTGTACCCCTATGGGTACCTTCATTTCCCCCTATCTCTCAACTTCTCCCTGTCCTAGCGGTCTAGGACAGGCCTCTTGCCTGTCTCTCCGCTTCGATCCTCTCTTCCTATGTTCAACTCCCACTTGTCGCGCTCGCGGCTCTGACTTTTGGCGACGCAAGCGATCGTCGAACCACTTTTGACAATCCCTTCTCCATCCTTTCACTCGCTTGCTAGTCCTCATCACATCACCCAGCATATCCTCACTGATAACTCCCAAGATGGTCCTTGTCTCCGCTTCGATTCCTGATCATCTAGATCCTCTCATACCCTCTCACTTCGGTTCGAGCTCATACCATCATCCCAAGCAACCCAACTACGATCATCAACCAAACCATCATCAGGATACTTTCCCATCCACCCCCAGGGGTGGTTGACTACCCAATCATACCATCAGGCGTAGGCTCAAACTCATCGGCCTACAGTTCATCTTAGCCATCATCTCCAACCTCCTACTCGTCATCATTGTCTCCTACGCTCTCACCAAATGATTCATCGCTCACTCCTACCAATCCATCCTCAAATCCAATCCTCATCCCCCTCATCCCATCATCAGCACTCCAACCGTTGTGATGGCACCCATCATCACCACCGTCAACATCCTTTGACCAATCCGACTACCAACTTTCCATCCTATCTTCTCCCGATCATCTTCCATTTGATCTATCCTTTCCACCCATCCACTCCCAAACCATCTACTCGAATCCATTGCCCATCATCCGATCCGACCAACGACCGCGAGCGACCGCTCGCGGCCGTTGGAACCTTCACCCTGTTGTCGCCGCCAATCGGGCGAGGACAGCCGTTGTCAACACCCGCGACCGCTGTCGCGGGTGTCCATCTGGTTGCCCGCGGTCATTCTCGACGCGGGTGACATTTCTTTTTTTTTTCCTCTCATGTTATTTTTTTTTTTTTTTATGTTTTCATTTTTCCGCACCTATTTGTAGTATCACTTGTACATAGTATACAGGGCCTCATGTCTATAAAAGGAGGGGATCTCCCCTGCCTTTTGGCCCAGGAGCATAGCATCCATCCTATGAGACCATCATCAGTAATCAACTTATCTTTGGGCATCCTTCCCGACCTATCTGAGCAATTTATCTGGGTATATCCAAGATTGCCCCCTTGATCCTTTGAGCCTCCATACTCAAAATCTGTCCCTTGTGACCTTGTTCCTTATCACCAACCAATAGCCTTGCTGGTTGAAGAAGAATTCCTGTCTGTCTGAATTCTTGAGTGTGTTATACCACTCTGATCCCTTTTTCCGACCATACTGGTCGTGATGTCTCCTTGATCATCTTTCTGGAGCCAATCACGTTTGATTGAAGAGGTTTTATTAAGCTCAAAACCTGGAGTGTTATACCTCCCTTCTTCTTTAAACGTTGAATTTTGCCATGCTATTCTTGAGTCCCTTGAGAAGTGTTGGGATATTCTTGCTCAAATTTGTTATTGATTTGCTTCTAGAGCTTCATAAACAAATTGTTTTTTTTTGTTCAGCCTCCCACAGTTATCTGGTACCCTTCAAGCGCTTGATTGCGGAGAGTTGGGCAGGTTCATTGAGAACCTGGAGGTTGGTTGGGATTGAGTTGATCTTTCCTAATCAGCTGCTGAAGACCAGAGTTATTAGCTTGTGGGCGTTGTTACTTACAACTGCCTTGTTCTATTGAACTCTGAACAAACCTTGACTTATTTGTTCAAGTCTTTACCTGCACCATCTTGCCTCAGATAGTGCTGTTTCCATCGCTACCGACAACTCTTATCCTCTTCCGTTACTTTGATTTCTCATCCATAAGGTTCTGGACCTTGATTCTGGTTACATTTAAATATTATTGTAACTCCTAGGAGGGCAGCCTAAACAGCACCTTTCCCCTCCACAGAACTGCCACGGCTTAGCACCGTTTGGAGTCTTACATTTGGTCCCCCGGGCCGGAATTGAACCAGCAACCTTGGGATTTACAGTCCCAAGATATTTAAATTCAACCTTGAAATACAATCTTTTTTTTTCCATTTTTTTTCTCTTCTCAAATCTGATCCGTGGAGGCAACTTATCCTAGAAGTAAGTCCTCCCAATTTGTGCACCGCCTGGGCAAGATACTTGTCGTTTTTGGCAAAACACTACTCTTCCCACACTTGTGAGCCACTTTGGAAATCTGCTCTTTGGATCCCCTAGGAACTCTGTTATTTGATATGGCATCTTCTGCTACTCCAACCACCCCTGTCCGACCTAAGATGGTAAAGATCAAACCTCAGAACAAGAACTTAGGCTTCAACGGTACAAATGTTGAGCCATTCTTGGACTCCTACAAAATGGCTGCTGAAGTGGATGGAGCTAGTGAATTTTATATGGCTTATCAGTTGCAATTCTTTATCTCCTCTGATGAAGTTATGGAGGTAATCAAGTCTTTCGAGGGATTTGAATCCCATAACTGGACGCTTCTCAGGGAGGCTATGTTGGCATACTGGGGAAAAATAGATGTGGCTAGGTTTACTCTGCAGGATTTGGACGCTCTGGTTTCTCAGTGGATCTCCAATGGTGGTGTTTCTTCAGCCTCTGACTATCAGATTTTTAGGAAGTCTTGGGATCCCATTCAAAACTATCTTATCCGAAACAATCACATTGACACAGTGGACAAAATTTGAGAAAAGTTCTTCCAATCTTTTTTGTCGGCTGTGCAAGAAAGGATTAAAGAAGAACTGGTCAAATCTGGATCCATGATTACCACCAGGGATAATCAATTCAAGCTCCCTGTTTTTCTCACCCTTAGGAGTACTGTGGATAAAGTCATGAAAGGTCAAACTGCTCTTACCTTTGAAAAGCCTAGAACTACTGAACCAGTCCATGCTCCTTCTTTTAAAGAGTCAAACAATATTATGATTAAAATGGAGGCAGATCGTAGGCCTAAAGCAGATCCTAATTCCAATCAAGAACCTACTACTATAGATGAAATCACCAAGTTACTTAGAGCCTTTGAGAACAAAATAGATCAAAAGATTTCTTTGCTAGCTATGCCTCAAACTCCTTCTTCTGTCCCCAAATCAACTCTGGTCTGTTACTACTGTCATAGGGAAGGCCATGGAACCGGACGATGCCAGGAACTTCAGAAGGACCTAAAGGAAAAGTTGGTAGAGCAGAGGGGGAACAATTAATTCCTCCCTAATGGTGCCTTAATCCCTTTTGACTTGTCTCATCCTATCCGACATGTGGTGGCCTCTTACCAGCCATCACCTCCTGTGAAAGCATCTCTTGCTTCCTTTGAATTTCGATCATCCTGTGGTACCCTCCAACCTTGGTACCCTCCAGCTATTTCTTCCTCTAGTCTTGCTGGGACTACTTATCAATCTGATCCAGCCAGGAAAAAACACGAGGAACCTAAACCTCATAAGGCTCCTTCCTTGCCAACTTCAATCCTTCGAAAACCCGTTAAACGTTGATCATCACTTGAGCCTCCTTCCTCTGATGTAGAACACATGGAGGTGGAAAAGGAACCACTCATGGAAAGGTTCCCAGATCACCCTGATCCTTCTCCCTCACCTAAACCTTCTAATCCTATCTTAGATTCTGCTTCACCTGAACTTCCTCCCCCCACCCAGCCCAAAGTTCGATTTGAAAGAGGCATCTCCAAGGATCACCCCAATGCTGTGGAGGGAGTATTAAAGAAAATTTCTGATCTCAAAATTTCTGATCTATCTGTGGCTGAACTCCTATTGATCTCTCCATCTGTTGCTGAAGGAATGAAGAAATGGGTCTCTTTTCAACGTGTGGAAATTGGCCCTGAAGAACTCAAAGTCTCCTCTGGCACTTTAATGGAGGACTCTGGTGGAACCAGTCCTTCTATAGAATCCAAACTTTATTCCTGTCCCCTTGGCTTCCTTCCTTGTTATCTTGGTGACTCAGCTAAAACTGTTTCTCCTCTTGTGTATTCTGGATCTCAGATTAACTTAATCTTGGATGCTATGGCCTGCAAGCTCAAACTTAGTCCTAGGGTCAGCTTCAACTCTGCAGTGTATGGGATAGGAAATCAAGCTTGTGAACTGGTTGGTATTTCTGAAGATGTACTGGTCAGGATTGGTTGAAATATTGTTGGAACCTGCCACTTTTGGATCACTCGATTGGACAGTCCTATGATCTTGGGACTACCCTTCTTAATGGACTTTGGTGCAACCCTGATGTTTTCTGATCAAGTTGGGGAGAGAATTCTTCTCCCTGATGCTGATGGCAGGAAAATTGAAGTTCCTCTTTGCTCTTTGGATTCTGGTTGTTGGGAAAGAGATTTTCCTGGTCATTCTCCCAAATCATCTTTTAAGGGGAAGCAGAAGGATAACTCTAGTTCCTCTCATTTTTTAGGGGAATAGTTGATCCTAATAATGGTTGTAGTTCTTTTCAGCCTCAGACTGCAACTCAAGGGTCAACTCCCATCCCTCAGGCTTATTTTTCATTCCTTTCATCATTCTCTTCTGAGCTCGAGAATATTAAAAAACAAAAACATATCAAAATAGAAAAATCCAAAAATATATCTTCTCCATCTCTTTCTCTCTCTGGATCTGTTGTGTCTTCTTTTCCTTCTACTTTTAAGTCTGATCAATCTTTTCTTAGTTCCGCTTTGAATCTCTGCAATGAGTCTAAACTAGATTCATTGCAATTCCGTTTTTGGTGATTTTGGTATGAAGGAATTTGGGCTTCAGTGGAGGCAATTTGGGGTACAAGTAAGTCCTCCCAATTGTGCACTGCCAGGGCAATCTTTTACCGTCATTTTCGAAACCCTACCTTGTGCCACACATGTGAGCAACGTATTATCTCCTGGTTCTCCTTTTATGGAAAAGGCACCCTTCAAGGATATTGCAGAACATGGGACTTGGAAGATGTTGGAACTTGGAATCAGCTTTTGTAATCAAGTCTCTCTGGTCAACTCTTGGAGGAAACAAGAACTTCTCTCTTTTGCCACTAAGTATAAACCAGTTGCTAAGAAGATCCAACCAGTCAACCAGCCTATGCCTCTCAACCTCAATCCTCCCCTTATGCGTCCTCCTCTATCTCGCAATCCTTACTTTGGTCTTCCTCAATCTCTTACTGGTCCCTTTGTGCCTAATGGACGGGTCACTGAAGAACGTCTGAAGGTGGTGAACTTTGGTCCAGATGGATGGCTTCTTCCTGATGAGTTAAATTTAATTAAAAATGTCTTATCCCTAAGGGAAAAATCTATTGCTTTCTGTGAAGAAGAGAGAGGTCTCTTGCGGGAATCCTATGGCCTCCCTTATATCATCCCTGTAGTTGAACATGATCCTTGGCAAAAGAAAAAGATCCCTATCCCTGCTGCTAAAGTTGACGAATTCATCAAGTTGGTCCGGGAACGAGTTTGAACTGGCCTGTATGAACAGTCAACTTCTAGTTACTCCAGCCCCGTCTTCCGTGTCCTCAAGAGTAATGGTAAACTTAGAATAGTTCATGATCTTCAACCTCTTAATAAAGTTACTATTAAAGACTCTGGTATCCCTCCTGCTACTGAAGAATTTGTTGAATCCTTTGCGGGAAGAGCTTGCTATGGTCTAGGGGAGATTATGGGTGGCTATGAAGAACAATCCTTACATCCTATTTCTCATCCTCTCACTACTTTTGATACTCCTCTTGGTTGATTTCAACTTACTCAATTGCCTCAAGGAGCCACCAACTTGGTTGCAGTCTATCAGGCTCAGATGATGTGGATCATCCAGGATGAAATCCCTGATCATGCTGGTATCTTTATTGAAAATGGCGGAATTAAAGGTCCAGTATCTGACTATGATAATGAGCTCTTACCTTGGCATTCAGGAATTTGTTGTTTTATCTGGGAATATGCTACTACCTTGGAGAGGATTCTGTTTCAAATCAAGGAATCTGGCCTTACTGTCTCTGGATCCAAATTGGCGGCTTGTCTCCTTGCTCTGGAAATTGTTGTTCATGTGGTCTGCAAGGAAGGAAGAAGGATGGCACCAGCCAAAGTCAACAAGATCATCTCTTGGCCTACCCCAATCAATCCAACTGAAGTTAGGGGCTTTCTAGGTGTTGTAACTTATGTTAGAATCTTTATCCCATCTTTATCCAAAATCTGTGCACCCTTGCGTCGTCTAACCAGAAAAGATGCTGAATGGATTTGGACCCAAGATTGTGAATGTGCTTTCCAGCTACTCAAAAGGATAGTTGGTAAAGACATAGTTTTGAAAAAGATCTCTTATGTACCTGGAGCTGGCAAGATCAAGCTGGCTGTTGATTCTAGTTATCAATCTGTTGGGGCCGTCCTTACTCAGGAAGATGAAAATGATTGGGACCGTCCTGCTCTTTATGAATCCTTGTTGTTTTCAGATGTAGAATCTAGATACTCCCAGCTCAAACTGGAACTCTGTGGTGTGGCTCAAATGATGAAGAAACTTCAAACTGTTCTCTGGGGCCAACATTTCAAATTGCAAGTCGATGCTTGATCCATCATTGAAATGATCAACGCTCCCAGTCTTCCCAATGCTCCTATGACTTGTTGGGTGGCCTTTATCCAGCTTTTCTCTTTTGATATTGTTCACAGGCCGGGAAAATCTTTCACCATGCCTGATGGTTTATCTCGACAACCTCTTGGGGACAACAAATCTGATGTTGGAACTGATTTCAATGAAGAGGAACCTTTAATCCAACCTATTTTCTCTTTTTCTTTTCAAAATTATTCCGGCTTTCAACAAGGCTTCTGGCTTAAATTAGAGCAGTACCTTTCAACTCTTCAAAAACCTCCTGATCTCTCTGCTAAGGAATTTCAATCTCTTAAACAAAAGTCTTCTAATTTTTTTGTCCAAGGCTCTAGACTTATGAAGAGAGGCAATCCTTGTGCTCTTATTGTTTTTACTATTCCCTCTAAACAAGATTCTATCCTTGAAATTCTCCATGAAGTCCTTGGTCATTGTGGGGAAACCAAAACTTATCAACGATTATCCGAACAATTCTGGTGGCCATCTTTGAAGAAATCCGTCTCCCAATGGTGCAAGAGTTGTGAAGTTTGTCAAAAACGTGATCTTAGGCGCCCAGCTGAAATTCTTTATCCTACTGGGGAGTCCACTGTCTTTGGAAGGATTGCTATGGATGTGGTTCATAAAAAGGCATGTGGTGCTAAGTACCTCATTGTGGCTAGAGATGATTTTTCCGGATGGGTTGAAGCAAAATTTCTTAAGAACCTTAGCTCTGAATCAGTGGCAGATTTCCTCTACAAGACCTGGACAATGCTTTATGGCCTGGCTCGATCTTACTCTACCAATGGTGGCTCTGAATTTGGGGGAAAGCTTGCTGAAATGATCCAATACCTTCCTGGACAACATAGAGTTACTACTCCTTATTATCCTGAAGGCCAAGGCATGGTGGAATGAGGCCATGGCCCTTTGAAGGCTGCACTTGTTAAACTGGCTGCTGAAAGTGGCAAGAATTTTTGCAAATTCCTTCCTCTTGTTCTCTTCTCTGATTGAATCTCAACCAAAAGGACTACTGGCTCCTCACCTTATGAAATCATCTTTGGTCAAAGAGCAGTCCTTCCTTTGTATCTGGAAATGGAATCTTTCTTGGGTATCTCTTGGGAAGAGGTGTCCTCAACTACTGATCTGTTAGTTGCTAGATCCAAGCAACTGGAGCGAAGTGAAGACGTTCGTGATGAAGCTTATCAAAAGATGATGGAGTCCAGAGAAAAATCCGTCAAGTATTGGGAGGACAAGCACTCTAATCGAATCAGGGAGCCCTTGAACCCTGGTGACCTAGTTTTAGCTTATAATCGATCTTTGGAGACCCAGTGGGGCAAGCTTTTCTCTAATCGTTGTAATGGCCCTTATCAAGTGGTTCATCAAGTTAGAGGTGGATCTTATGTCTTGGAGGAGCTGGATGGTACCCGGTTGGCCAGAAGGTTCTCTGCTGATCAAGTCAAGAAGTTTCATTGTTGTGGGGGCAACTTATCTCAGAAGTAAGTCCTCCCAATTGTGCACCACCAGGGTCATTTGCTGCGTTTTTGTTGTAAAACTCTACTGTATGCCACATATGTGAGCACCTGGGACGCCCTCCTTGTTCTATTCCTGCCGCTTCTAGGGCTCATTTGGAAGAATCAAGATATTTTCCTCAACTCTTCAATTGCTCTCAAGATCAAGAAATGGCCAATCTTTGCTTCAATTTCTTTGTTCCCTGCCTTTTTTTTTTTTTTTTTAATCCCTTCAAATTTTAGATTCAGGCTAGGGACAGTCTGTAAGTTGGGGAGAGATGTGGTGACCGATCCGGGACACCACGGAAAAAAAAAAAAAAAAAAAAAAAATCGGATTTCAGTTGTACCCCTATGGGTACCTTCATTTCCCCCTATCTCTCAACTTCTCCCTGTCCTAGCGGTCTAGGACAGGCCTCTTGCCTGTCTCTCCGCTTCGATCCTCTCTTCCTATGTTCAACTCCCACTTGTCGCGCTCGCGGCTCTGACTTTTGGCGACGCAAGCGATCGTCGAACCACTTTCAACAATCCCTTCTCCATCCTTTCACTCGCTCGCTAGTCCTCATCAAATCACCCAGCATATCCTCACTGATAACTCCCAAGATGGTCCTTGTCTCCGCTTTGATTCCTGATCATCTAGATCCTCTCATACCCTCTCAATTTGGTTTGAGCTCATACCATCATCCCAAGCAACCCAACTACGATCATCAACCAAACCATCATCAGGATACTTTTCCATCCACCCCCAGGGGTGGTCAACTACCCAATCATACCATCAGGCGTAGGCTCAAACTCATCGGCCTACAGTTCATCTCGGCCATCATCTCCAACCTCCTACTCGTCATCATCGTCTCCTACGCTCTAACCAAACAATTCATCTCTCACTCCTACCAATCCATCCTCAAATCCAATCCTCATCCTCCTCATCCCATCATCAGCACTCCAACCTTTGTGATGGCACCCATCATCACCACTGTCAACATCCTTTGACCAATCTGACTACCAACTTTCCATCCTATCTTCTCCCAATCATCTTCCATTTGATCTATCCTTTCCACCCATCCACTCCCAAACCATCTACTTGAATCCATCGCCCATCATCCAATCCGACCGACAACCGCGAGCGACCGCTCGCGGCCGTTGGAACCTTCACCCTGTTGTCGCCGCCAATCGGGCGACGACAGCCGTTGTCAACACCCGCGACCGCTGTCGCGGGTGTCCATCTGGTTGCCCGCAGTCATTCTCAACGCGGGTGACATTTCTTTTTTTTCCTCTCATGTTATTTTTTTTTTTTTTTTATGTTTTCATTTTTCCGCACCTATTTGTAGTATCACTTGTACATAGTATACAGGGCCTCATGTCTATAAAAGGAGGGGCTCTCCCCTGCCTTTTGGCCCAGGAGCATAGCATCCATCCTATGAGACCATCATCAGTAATCAACTTATCTGTGGGCATCCTTCCCCACCTATCTGAGCAATTTATCTGGGTATATCCATGATTGCCCCCTTGATCCTTTGAGCCTCCATACTCAAAATCTGTCCCTTGTGACCTTGTTCCTTATCACCAACCAATAGCCTTGCTGGTTGAAGAAGAATTCCTGTCTTTCTGAATTCTTGAGTGTGTTATACCACTCTGATCCCTTTTTCCAACCATACTTGTCCTGATCTCTCCTTGATCATCTTTCTGGAGCCAATCCCGTTTTATTGAAGAGGTTTTATTAAGCTTAAAACCTGGAGTGTTATACCTCCCTTCTTCTTTAAAGGTTGAATTTTGCCACGCTATTCTTGAGTCCCTTGAGAAGTGTTGGGATATTCTTGCTCAAATTTGTTATTGATTTGCTTCTAGAGCTTCATAAACAAATTGTTTTTGTTTTGTTCAGCCTCCCACAGTTATCTGGTACCCTTCAAGCGCTTGATTGCGGAGAGTTGGGCAGGTTCATTGAGAATCTGCAGGTTGGTTGGGATTGAGTTGATCTTTCCTAATCAGCTGCTGACAACCAGAGTTATTAGCTTGTGGGAGTTGTTACTTACAACTGCCTTGTTCTATTGAACTCTGAAAAAACCTTGACTTATTTGTTCAAGTCTTTACCTGCACCATCTTGCCTCAGATAGTGCTTTTTCCATCGCTACCAACAACTCTTATCCTCTTCCCGTACTTTGATTTCTCATCCATGAGGTTCTGGACCTTGATTCCGGTTACATTTAAATATTATTGTAACTCCTAGGAGGGCAGCCTAAACAGCACCTTTCCCCTCCACAGAACTGCCACGGCTTAGCACCATTTGGAGTCTTACAGCGGATCAGGTGCAAATCGTATTGCCGGTCGAAACGCATGCGAGGCACCTGACGGATGATATCGGAGAAGGCACGTTGGGTGGCCAAAGGAAGAGAGCTTACAAAGAGCTCTTGGAGGAAGGTGGATGGAATGCTCGGCCAAAGCAAGCTCGGGTTGCAAGATGCGAGGAGATTTTCAAAAGGCACATCGTAACGGAAGTGCTGGTACTTCAAAGAATGTCTGCATTGATCAACGATGAAGAACTTGATACCTTTCGGTCCATGCTTGCGGAATTGACGGCAAATTGGGAGGATTCAGAAAAAGAAATAAAAGAAACTTTGTAGTTTAATGTATTTTTTTTATATATATTTATTTATTATTAAAAATAGAAATATTATTTTTATTATTATTATTATTATTTTTTTTTTAATAATAAGTGGAAATGAAAGGAAAATGAGAAAAGAATAACACAGTGAGATGGAGGAATCAAATGATGAAATGATGGTGAAATAAGATAAGTTTTAATGGGATGGAATATTGGATGGAATGTGATTAAGTAAGATAAATGTAAAATGGAATGAAATGGGATTGGATGGGATGAAATGTGGAGTGGAATGGAATAGGATTGAATGGGATGGAATGTGGAGTGGAATGGAATGGGATTGGATGGGATGAAATGTGGAGTTGAATTGAATGGAATTGGATGGGATTGGATGGGAAAGAATCATGATTGCCAAGGTTTGCAAGGGTAGCTCGCATGGAATTCTTGAATCAGATTGGGTGAATTGCAAAGGTGATGGGCTGGTTCCCACGAGGCGCAATCTTCATTGGATTGGAAGCCAGACCATTTGACGAGGTATTGAAGTTTTCCTTTGCGTAACCTGGAATCCAGAATAGGGCTTACTTCCCACTCTTGATGATCGAGGACAGTGACCGGTTCAGGAGGGGGATGAGTCTTGCCCGGGTATAGGAATCAATCTGCTTGCTTGTTATAGCGCTGGTTTGCTTCTTCAAGGTTGGTTCAAAGTTGCAATTGAAGGGATTGAATGTGTTCAAGGGAATCGGTAGCAGGTTGAGGAGGTGCTACGTGAAGGGAAGAGAAAGTTGGGTTTCTACCATAAAGAGTTTGGAAGGGCAACTGTTTGGTGGATGAATGAGTGGAGTTGTTGTAGGCAAATTTGGCTAGTGGGAGCCATTGCGACCAGTCGTCTTGTTGATAGGCAACATACATTCAAAGATATTGTTCAAGGATCTGATTAACTCACTTGGTTTGCCCATCCATTTCCGGGTGGTAAGCTGTTGATAAATTGCGAGTGATCTTCAAATGTTGGCATAGCAAGGTCCAGAAGCTTGAGAAAAACAGAGATCCACGATCACTAACTATATTATCAGGGAGGCCATGTTTCGAAAATACATGTTCTATGAACAAGTTAGCCAAGTCTTCTGAAGAGGCCGTCACATTACTACGTAAAAATAAAGCCATCTTTGAGAAGCAATCTACTATTACTAGAATAGCATCATATCCACTAGAAGAAGGTAATTGAGAGATGAAATCCATAGACAGCGAGTGCCAAGGACAAGGATGAATTGGAAGTGGCTGAAGCAGCCCATACTTCCGGTTTTTCAAGGACTTGTTGCGATTGCAATCATAGCATGCGCTTACATAGTCTTTTACTTCTTTGGTCATACCAGGCCAGTAGAAGTCTTGTGCAATCAATTGGTAGGTTTTATCCTGGCCATAATGACCAGCAAACGGAGAATAATGCCGTGACTCAAAGATATCTAACTTAATGCAAGAATTATCTGGTACTACTATACGATTATCATAAACTAAAAAGTCATTATCATCTATACTGTAACTACTATCTAATAAGTTCCACTTTTGCAAAGTTTGATGCACTTGGGGTCGTCGCGTTGAGCTTGTTGGAGTTTGGAAGCCAAATCTTGTAAGTGAGAGATGATCAAACTGAGTTGGGCAGATTGGGTTGAGGAGAGTGTCCTAACGTTTTCAGGGTTGTTTTCGGCAAAGGTGCTCCCCCCCCTGGGTAAACGTTGTCCCAACGTGATAAAGCATCAGGAACTACCGCTTTTTTCCCAGGACGGTACGTGATCGTAAAGTGGAACTCGGAGAGGTATTTGGCCCATTGTGCCTGTCTACGTGTGAGGAATTTTGAACTCATGAAATACTTAAAAGAATTATGATCAGTTAAAACCTCAAAGGATTCCCTAAGACTCAAAAGGTATGAACGCCATTTCTTCAAGCAATAAACAATTGCGAGGAGTTCCTTGTCATGAATTTTATAGTTAAGCTCTGCAGCAAGCAACTTGGAAGACTTGAATGCTACGGGGTTAAAGAGAGAAGTGGAAGGAGAAAACTGCGAGATGACTCCTGCAATTGTATAGTTGCTTGTGTCTGTTTTGACAATAGTGCAAGCTAGCCCGTTGAAGTTAGCGAGTATTGGAGCAGTGGTGAAAGCTTTCTTCAGAGCTTTGAACTCCAAAGCAGCTTGTTCAGTAAAAATAAAAGGAGTGTCTTTTTGAAGAAGGTTAGTAAGATTCACAGTTTTTTTGGCGTAATGCGCAATAAACCTTCTATAGAAATTACTGAAACCAAGGAAAACTTGAAGATATTTAACCAAAGAAGGTGGGGGCCAGTCCAATATGCGTTCGCTCTTGGCTGGGTCCATTGATAGTCCTTGCTGCGAGACTAAGACACCAAAAAAATGAAGAGAAGAGGAATGGAACTTGCACTTAGAGGCTTTTGCAAACAGGTCATTCTTGAAAAGTCGCTGTAGCACCTCTTGCACATGTGCAATGTGATCTTCGAGGTTTTTCAAGTAGACTAGTATATCATCAAGATATACCACGAGGTATTTACCTACGAGATTGGAGAAAATGTTGTTGAAAAAATGTTGACAAGTGGAAGGAGCATTGCAGAGGCCAAAAGGGATGACGGTATACTCATAACTGCCAAACCGGGTTCTCATCGCAGGCAAATACTCATGACCTTCCTTAAGGCAAATTAGGTTATAGGCACCTCTAAGGTCTAACTTTGAGAAATAAGTAGCTCCATGGAAGAGGGTAAGAAGATGTGACATAGGCGGTACCGGATAGGCATTCTTCCGGGTTACCTGGTTCAGTTTCCTGTAGTCAACACAAAGGAGAAGTCCGCCGTCC
Organism: Puccinia polysora; assembly: GCA_025617555.3. Lineage (NCBI taxonomy): Eukaryota > Fungi > Basidiomycota > Pucciniomycetes > Pucciniales > Pucciniaceae > Puccinia > Puccinia polysora. The sequence continues at coordinate 54,054,526 of CM062612.1, read as the reverse complement.
TTTTTTGGTACAAATAGGACAGGGGAACCGGTGTTCAAATCGCTTGGTCCAAGAAATCCTTTTGCTACATTTTCCGCAATGTAGTCTTGAAGCGCAATTGATTCTTGCATCAAGAGAGAGTAAACTGGTCCTGGTTCCGGAGGTGGGCCAGTAAGTTCAATCTTGTGATCGTAAGGATGGGATGGAGGCAGTGTATCTGCTTTTGAAGCTGAAAAGACGTCAGCGAAGTCATGATAAACCAAAGGTAAAGACTCTTCAATGATTTCTAAATCTTCAATCTTGTCATCTTTGAGCACCGGGTTGGAGGTGCTTGCATGATGCGAGAGGATTAGGGAGCTCAAAATACACCTTTTGGTTGGTGTCTGTTTCTCTTCAAAGGAACAGGAAAGAGGTTAGCTGGATAGGTAAGCAATAACTCCTGAATCTGAAGAGGGAATTTGAGAATGAAGGTCAGGATATTGCAAATCTCCTGGCAGAAAAGTGTCATCCAACTCAATGACAGTGTCAGGTAGGCTCTTTAATTCCTGATTGACGGAAAGTTTGGCATTCTGGGGGTGCAAGGTTTGAAGGTTAATTACTCCTTCTTGCCAATTCACATCCGGATTCCAGTAAACTAGGAAATCATGGCCTAGAATGGTATCATCCATTCCGGGTATAGCCAAGACAAATAAATCCCATTCAAATCTGGGGAAATTGAAAAATGCAAAGGTCCATTTTGCCTTTTGGGAAACCCAATAAGACGGTTGAGTCGCACTACTTACTAGATAGATGGGAAATTTATCTATCTTGGAACGCGTAAGATTTTTGGAAGTGGCAAAAGATTCACTGATGAAGGAAATATTAGCGCCAGAATCAATTAATACTTGATAAGGAGTGTTTTTGGAATGGAATAGGATAAATCTCAAACTCGGAGCACCTAGTGACTTGCAAGTGCAAAGATTTTCTCGCGGTGATTTAGATAATGTGTAGCTTTATTTGCGAGTATCATAAAAACTACAAGCTAATTTTTTGACTGCTTAGCCGCTTCACGCGCTAACCGCTTTGCACAGCTGTTGACATCATGTTTACCTCCACAATACATACACAGCCCTTTCTTTTCCCTTTGCAGCCGTTTCTCACTTCAAAGCATCCCGGTTTCCTTGTCCAAGAACTTCGGAGTTTTGGCAACGGCTTTCTCTTTCAAGTTGAAGTTTGAAGTTGGGGTTGGTTTGGATGGTTTTGGGTTCTTGTGTTTTGCTTTGAGGAGTCGTCCACCTTTGGAGCCAAGGTGGATGGTCCATGGTTGTTTTGCCAAGAGCAATTCTTGTCATGATAGCCATTATCAAGCTCAATCACTCAATCTATTAGCTGCTGAAGCAAGGTTGTCTTATGATCCCCAACTGCGAGCTGTTCAATTAAGCGTGCTGGTAAAACCTTTCGGAAATGGAATAGAAGAGCGGCCTTGTTCCACTTGATGCAATACTGCAAGGTTTGCAAATGAGAAATATAAACGGAAGCTCTACTATTCTCCTTCATAACTAAACCATTAAGTTTGTATTTGGCGTTTTGAACTTAGTTGGGATCGCCAAACAGGGTGAACAATTGTGGCTCAAATTTGTCCCAGTTGTTTAGAATACAAGTGGGGCTGTTGTTGGATAAAAGTTTGAGGTACGGTTCAAACCACTGCAAGGCTCTACCTCCTAAGAAGGATGAAGCATACATAACTTTATGTCTATTGGAAGGGAAATTGTTGGAGTCATTTGAAAAGATGATTTTACAAGACTGTAGGTAGGATCTAAGCTTCTGAGAGTGTTCTCCTGTAAAGTGATCAGGTTGTTTCATTCCCGGAGTGCGACAACTAGGAGTGTTTGGACTAGATCGCTGGGAACCATGAGTGAGGGCCTGGATGAATGTTGAAAGCAGGGTTGGAGCATTGGGCTTGAGAGCAGTAGTGCGAACCCCTGGTCTACCACGATTCAAGGTTTCATTGGAAGAATGGTTGGAGTCTGCAAATTCCGCAAGAGGGTCCGTCAGAGCATCCCGTGGAGGAGACCAAGGATCATTGAGAGGTTCCAAAGATGGCAATTTGGAAGCAGGAACTGGATCTAAGGGTGGTTGGGCCCAAGGAGCGCTGGTTCTCCCTACCCAATGGATCTCATCAATGTAAGGGGCGAGGGAAGCGTTGTGGTGCCCCATCCTGGACACCCGGACCGCCTTAAGACTTCAATTCATAAACCGTTGCAAACATATCGCCCGGCTGGACAACTTATCCTCAGGCTCATCCAACTATTGTTTACCTGCGCCGCGCCGCGCTGCGCTTCCATTATCCGCGTCGCGCTCCGCGTCGCGCCCCGCTCCGCGCCGCGCCGCGCTCCTTCCATCCGCGCGCGTCGCGCGTCGCGCAACCTTTATCCGTGTTGCTTCTCATCTCCGCCTTTGTTATAGAACGTCCTCATCTTTGTTGGTTGCGTGTCTTCATCTTTGTCGTTGCGCCTCCCTTCTCCTCTTTGCTACCGTCGCGCGACGCTCATCCATGATCTACTGAATCCATCCCGACCGCTCCGCAAGCATTTGGCAGATCCTTGACCAACGCGAGTGACCACATGGTTGCCTTCCCGTTTCCGCTCTATTTGTAGAATCTGTTGTATATAGTCTAACAGGGCCTCCTGCCCATATAAGGAGGGGCTCTCCCCTGCTTTTTCGACCATATTCCATCATCGGAGTACCTCAGAATCTCAGATCTCAGCATCTCATCATCATAAGCAATTTATCCGTGGGCATCCTTCCCCACTTATCCAAGCAAATTATCCGGGTATACCTATGATTGCCCCTTGATCCTTTGAGCCTCCATACTCAAACTCAGTCCTTTGTGACCTTGATCCTTATCACCAACCAATAGCCTTGCTGGTTGAAGAAGAATTCCTGTCTGCCTGAATTCTTGAGTGTGTTATACCACTCTGATCCCTTTTTCCGACCATACTGGTCTTGATCTCCCTTGATCATCTTTCTGGAGCCAATCACGTTTGATTGAAGAGGTTTTATTAAGCTTAAAACCTGGAGTGTTATACCTCCCTTCTTCTTCGAGGTTGAATTTCGCCACGCTATTCTTGAGTTCCTTGAGAAGTGTTGGGATATTCTTGCTCAAATTCGTTACTGATTTGCTTCTAGAGCTTCATAAACAAATTGCTTTTGTTTTGTTCAGCCTCCCACAGTTATCTGGTACCCTTCAAGCGCTTGATTGCGGAGAGTTGGGCAGGTTCATTGAGAACCTGGAGGTTGGTTGGGATTGAGTTGATCTTTCCTAATCAGCTGCTGACGACCAGAGTTATTAGCTTGTGGGCGTTGTTACTTACAACTGCCTTGTTCTATTGAACTCTGAACAAACTTTGACTTATTTGTTCAAGTCTTTCCCTGCGCCATCTTGTCTCAGATAGTGTTGTTTCCATTGCTACCGACAACTCTTATCCTCTTCTCTTAGTTTGATTTCTCGTCCATAAGGTTCTGGACATTGATTCCGGTTACATTAAAATATTATTGTAACTCCTAGGAGGGCAGCCTAAACAGCACCTTTCCCCTCCACAGAACTGCCACGGCTTAGCACCGTTTGGAGTCTTACAGCGTTCCAGGTTGAGCGAGTACGTGACATAAAAAAAGAAGAAGTCTACTATAGGTTGGCAGGCTACAATAGATGAGTTGAGTTAGTTAATTTACTGTCACACGACCACCCCACGTATTATAGGGAAATTCTTAGATGATCATGAGCGCAAAGGAATACCAAGTGCAAGGGCAAGTGCAAATAGCAAGACCCAGTTGCAAAGTGCAAACTTGGTTATGCCACTCAACAATCAGTGAGATGAATGGAAGGTGTTCCAAAGAAGGAAACTCAACCTGAGTCCGATGTGATAACTAGGTTGCAGCAAAATGTGAGAACGTATGAAATTAACTAACTGAGGAGACAATCATCAGGAAAGGGGATAGCCCTTATAAGGTAATCCAAAGTGACTAGATACAACCTGGTGATGAGCTAACTACAGGTGAAGCGGTGAGGCAATGAATGACAGGATCGGAATAGGAAATGAAGCAGTGGTATAGATCCAAGGTCTTAGTGTAAGCGCAAGACAATAGAATCTGAGCGTACATTTGCATGACGAATTGGGATAGGAGAGAGTGACGTTGAAGGTAATGCAAATGAGAGGTAATAGTGTATGCAGGGTAGGGACTAGTCCAATTGCAAACTATACAGTAGTCATGGCTTGGTTAGACGTAGATGAAAACTAACAAACAATGCATGACCAAAGATGGAAGTCCAAGACTGTTGATTGGCCAGGGAAGGAGATTGGATCTCGTAATGGATTGTCGACCGGTATGGAGTTAACTGCAAAGTTCACAAGTATATACTGAGTTGGTTGCCAAGATTCAAAGGTCAGCGCAAGCCAGAGCAAATAGCAGATTGCACCATTGATGTCGTTCTTTTATTTGTGTCACGCTTTTAGACTGAGGTAGATGGTACTGAGGAGAGGACATGTTGAAGTGGTGAAGACAATAATCCTTAAGTGCAAAGCGTGACAGAACCATATCAAAGAACAAGAAATAAGGAAAAACATTATGGGGTTTCTAGTTGTTCTGGCTATTTAGACTAGCTAGAGGAACCCCTAACCAAATAAAGTATAGCCCTTCATCCCCCCAGAAGTTTGTAACCTCCTAATCTTTTGGAGAGGCTCCTTGCACATGTGCATGTTGCCAGACAGAGAACCCAAATCTTCTTCTGTTTGGTGTCCTGAATCCATACTACCTTCATTGGAATCTTTTTACACCCCTGCTTTCTTTTAAGAAGAAGTGGACCACCATGCAAATTAATGCTTGATTTGCAAAGCCGCCACCCTAAAATTGAGAAGAGACCAATTGAATTCCTCAAGCTTATAAATCCCAGCTTTGAACTTTGATGCAATGCAGAAAGTCCCGTTTGGTTGGTTGGAAAAACGCTTACCCCACTGAGACTCCAGGATCAGGTTGTAAAGCAAGACCAAGTTGCCCTTCTTCAATGGCTCCCAAAGCCAATTGAAGAAGTACTTGTCCCAGTAGGGGACCAACTTTTTGTGGGTTGCCTTTAACCTCTCAATGGCTTTCAGAAGAATCTTGTTGCGCCTCAAAACTTGCTTGGTGCATGCTTCCACAAGTTCTATCAAAGCTTTGGCCTTCCACCAATTGACACTCAAGAAATTCTCCAGTTTAATTTCCACTGGGAGGACAGGATGCTTCCAGTTGAGAAGCTTGTATGGCAAGTAGCCCATTGACTGCTTCACCAAGATCTGATCCGCAAAGAAAACAAACAGAAGGATACCCTAAAACTGCTTTACATCTTCCCCCAAAATCTTTACCATGGTGTCCTCATTTGGTTTATGGCCGCCCTTGATCATCCTGGTGCCTTCCGGATAGTACTCAGTTACCCACCCAAACTTTGTTATGAAAATCTGAACCAAAGCCATCAGAAAACCCTGGAGCTCCACGCCTCTGTCAACTGTTACCAAAAAGAGAAACCCTTACCATGCAAACCAATCATCCTCCAAGAACTGCAATACCTTTTTGGCCAAAAGATTTCCCAGGGGGCACACCTCAAACCATCAAGACAGATCTTCCCATGCAGCAAGAAGATATGTAAAATTCCCCACCTTGGTGTGGACTGTTGTCATTGCGCACCTGTCCAACTTCCTGCTCCACTCCATTTCCAACTATCCTTCTGCATATACACTCAATCTGAATAACCTGAAGCTCAAACCCACTTCTCAGCTTCAACTTCCATTTTGACAACCATCTCATCACAAAATTAAATCCTCCACCTCTCCTCCTCATCTGTTCCTGCTGCTTCACCCCTCTCCGCCTCCACTACACCTCTCTTCTCCTCATCCATTACACCTTCTTCCTTCCTTCCTTCCTTCTCTCTGGTTCACAACTTGCCTCCATGCTCCCTTACTTCATTTCTCCAATTTCATCCATTTGCTTTCCACTTCCCTGCTGTCCTCCAACTACAAAAAAGGCTTCTCCATCATTATCTCAGCCTCACTCTGCGCTAAACAACTCATTCATCTTAACCAACAATGAAAACTATATCAATTAAGATCACCAGACCAACATCCCCCTCAAAATATTCCAAGATTTCTCAAACAGAACCTCACTCCCTCCTCTTGACCTATCACAACCTACATTTGATCAGATTTGAAAAATAACTTGACTCACCAAATCATGCCTACTCCAAATTTTGATATCATCTATTCATGTTTCCATTCCTCAGATATTCCGTCTCATTTATTTCATACTTCTACATCTCATTGTCTCTTGAAAAAATTTTCTTTCCTTTTTTCAGAGAAGGTTCTGGGCAAGACTCTCTTTCACATTCACATTCTTTCATATCTCATACATTTTTTCATCCCTGTCATGTATTGAAACCTTATTAATTATTCTCTCAGTTCCATTGGTCTTAGTTTGAAATAAATTAATATTTGAAATTTTAATTTATCATGGACTACATCAAGAGAGACCCTTCCAAAAAGAGCATCTTTGCCAGTAGGATTACCAAAGTCCTGGTGCAGCCTTGAGCATTTATGTTGAAAAGCCTCACACAATTTCCCCCAATCCTGCACCAGATTTACTACCCACAGCCACCAGAACCTTGCTTTTACCCTCCTCCACATCTTGATCTCACCCCAATGACAAAGATTTTCATGGAGACATCTCAGGATCACTTCCTGATCAATCATCAATGTAGCAAACACAAGAGGCACTGGAGCTCTCTGCTGCCACAGCTGATCCTCCTACAGGTCCTGCAAAATTCTTTGCCCATTGCACAAACATGCTTGAAGTGCCCTCCAGAAACCAAAGATCCCGCAGATAGGCACAAAGAACCGTGTAATGGATGGACTGCTAGAGTGGGAGCTGAACTGTTGCTTCTACAACCCCTACCCAAATGACTGGGGCTTCCACTTTGAGAGGCTAGACGCCCTTTAACAGATCCTCCCAAAGTTACCACAACAACGCATTGGGCATTGTGAACACATTGCCCCAAAAATGTACCATAAAAAAAGAAAAAATTTGAAGGAACAATACCCACCTAGTCATGGTTTTGTTTGGCAGCCCAGCAAGTTGATCATCTGTGCCAAGGCCTCTGTGTCCACCAACAGTTCAAAGTGAAACCACCATAGAAGATGTTCAAGCCTTTGCACAACCTTGGTGAACCTGCATAATTGCAACTTTGGCTTCCAGTAGTGGCTCCCTGTTGTGGTGAAAGTAACAGAATCATAGAGGAACAGGAATTCATGCCAATATTCCTCCTGCTTCAAAACACCCCCCGCGCCAAGCTTGCTTGATTCAACCCCCAACCATATACCCCTGGATTTTTAGTGAAGGTCCCAGAGAACAATGTTGCGCCCCACAATCTCTTTCAGTTTTTGGAATGCACCTTTGCACCTGGGAGTCCAGTCCCAGTGTGCCCCCTTCTGCGTTAGTGTCTGGAGCCAACTTGCCACCTCCACAAATATTTCAAAGGAAGTGTAGAAGTAGCTAAAAAACACCAAGAACTGGAGGATGTGTGACAATTTTTTTGGGGTTGGCCATTCAAGAAAATTGTTCTGCTTTTTCTTGGCAATCTGCCTGCTGTGAGAAGCCACCATGTGCTTCAGAACCTCCAGAATAAGAACTCAAACTGCCAAATTTTTTCCCAACACTGTAAGCCCCACTGCCTCAATCCAGAGCAAGATTTGCTCCAGAGTCTTTTCTTACTCTCAGAAAAACAAGCAAATGGCTGGTGCCTCCGCCAAGGCTGCACCTTCATAATCCATTTTTGAACCTTTGCTGCGCACATCATTGATAAAAATCTCAACCCCCTCTGGCAGATTGTCCCTCAAGGTCCAAGTCATCTGAGCCTGCCACACCGCGACTGAGTTAGTTGCACCTCTGGGGAGCCACATCAACTGCATCCTTCTGAGCCCCATCTCAAACGGGGTCAGAGGTTGCAATTTGCATGTAAGTTCTTGATGGTTGTACCCACCCATCACCTCCACCAACCCATAACACAGGAAACCTGCCATTGACTTCAAGAACTCATTAAAACACAGAGGTAACCCCGCATCCCAGATTTTAATCAAATTGAGACGCTGTAGATTGTAAACAATTCTCAAAAACTTAATTTCCTGCTTGACCACTGTAAATATTTGGCTAGAGTAGCTTGATGTCAACTGTTTTTAAAGCCCTGTCATGAAGCACTTGCAAACAAACTCCAGGAAGGGTTCCTGGACTTTAGGCAGTATTTGGTTTGGTCAAATCTTCTAAGGCTTGGGCCAAACCATTGAGATCACATAGGGGTCACCTATCTCACCCTTTGGCAATTCTTTCTCTTTGGGCACAAACTCAAGGTCCTTCATGCAATGAACCAGCACCAATGTCAGCAAGCCTCTTTCCCCCGTGATCAACAAACCTGGCTTCTCAAAATTAAGAGCTGAAAACCATTCCTCCATTATTGGTGCCAACCCAGTCATCCATCCCAATGTCTTCAAAGGCAACTCCCAGGGATCCCAAGACCAAGTAATTTTTTGCAGAGGCCCATTCAACCCCTGCAGCATTGGCTTGTTCCAAGCCTTGACTTTCAGCCTCACTTTTTTGTATTTCCTGGTGTTGCACCTTGCCTTCTGCATGAATTCCCAATTGTAAGTCCTTTATATCACCAAACCATGGCTTTTGTCTTTGATCACAAGTGTGGCGCAATGATAGGGCTTTTGAAACACGCTACCTCCTGGAGATGCATACTGAGGAAAGGAACTTAATTCTCCCCCCTGAGCACTCTGGACACCATCATCCCCCCACTCCTTTTTATTGATAATCTGCACAAGGCCAGAGTTTTCCCCACATGGTCTCCTTGGCAAACTAGGAAAAATACTCTGTGGGCTGACCATTGAAGTAAGACACTTTGTTGGAATTGCCTTTCCTGCCAATCACCAATCCTTGCACAAATTTTCCCTTCCTGTGATCTCATATTGTGTTCTTGAAACGTGCGCCAGAAAAGTATTACACTGTCAGTTCCTCCATGCACACCTTGGAATTGAAAACCATTTGCGCCTGGAACCCAAAAATTAACAGCCAGCCCAAGATAAAATATCTGCTTTCCACCAAAAGGAAAGAAAAGGGTCTCCAAAAACTTGCAAACTTTAAATCCTCCTCCTCAAAAACCCCCTCCATGAAAAATTCCTCACCATTTGATGACAAGAGCCCCAGTGTGCACTTCTTCCAAAAAAACACCAATTTGTCTACCAGTTTTGATGGCAGTAAGTTCACCATTTACTACACTTTCCTTCCCGCTGTAAGAATCCAAACAGTGCTGGGCCGCATGCGGTTCTGCAGAGGGGAAAGGTGTATTTTATGCTGCCATCCTGAGTGTTACAAAAATATTTAAATGTGAACCAAATCAATTTCCAGAAACCTTGTGAATGAGGAATCAATGTGAAGGAATGAATTTGATAGTAATTGATAGCTATGAACAACACTATCTGAGGCAAGATGGTGCAGGAAAAGCCTTGAAAAAAATGAGTTAGAGTTTTTTCAGTGTTCAATAGAACAAGGCAGTTGTAAGTAACAGTGCCCACAAGCTAATAATTTTGGTTGTCAGAAGCAGATTAGGAAAGATAAACTCAATCCCAACCAACCTCCTGGTTCTCAATGAACCTGCCCAACTCTCCGCAATCAAGCGCTTGAAAGGTACCAGATAACTGTGGGTTGCTTTACAAAACAAAAAAAGTTGTTTTATGAAGCTCTAGATGCAAAGAAATAACAAATTTGAACAAAAATAACCCAACACTTCTCAAGGGAATCAAAAGTAGCATGGCGGAATTCAACCTTTAAAGAAATTAAGGAAGGTTTAAAAATTCAGGTTTCAAGCTTAAAGAAACATCTTCACTCAAATGTGACTGGTTCCAGAAGGGAAATAAAAGAATGATTAAGACCAGTATGATCAAAAAAGGGATCAAGGAGCGGTATAACACACTCAATAATCCAACCAAATGAATTCTTCTCTAAACATAAAGGCTATTGGTCTGTGATAACAGATAAGGCCACAGAGGGATGGATCAAAAATTCAAGTATGGAAGCTAAAATATCAAGGGGGAATCATAGATATACCCAGGATAAGGATGTAGGATGAATTCCCCGGATGATGGACCAGATTTGATTGAATCAGATAATAATGATACCAATGATGGATGATGATCATGATAAAAAATATGGTGATATGATTTTATATATATTGGACAAAAGGCAGGGGAGATCACCTCCTTTTACAGGAAAGAGACCCTGTAAAGTACTTACAAGAGTATGAAACAGATGAGAGCGGAAAAAAATATATTATTATTTTTCATTTTTTCATTTTTTATTTTTTTTGGATAAAAAATAAAATGATGAACAAACCCGCAACAACATGATCATTATTTGAAAGAAGAAAGGCAGGCAAAAAAAGAGAGGAGAAAAAAATACAGAGAAGGAAAAAAAATAGGCCCTGAGGCCAAAGATGAATGCTAGATGAAAGCAAGCAGCCAAGACAGCATGCAGAGAAAGGAGAGTGTCCGCGACAGCAAAAATGTTTTTGAGGGGGACAATGGAATGAGCCGCGCTTTCAAAAGCAAGAAACAGATGTCAGAAAGGTAAAAGCTGGACTGGCATGCAACAATGGCGGGCTGAGTTGAGAAGCAGCGGCCAGTTGTTGATGGATGGTGACAGCAATGATGGTGAAGGAGGATCAAGGGGGATGATTGGTGAGGACTTGATGATGGGCATTTGCAAGCTGGCAGGAAATGCCAAAAACCACCACAAGTGTCAATGGGTTGACAGAAAAAGGCACCAATGGCCTCAAGCCACAGCTTGCTGGTCCATCAAATGAGTGAATTAGGGGTCATGATGTGATTGTTGAAAAGGATGGGAGTAAGTAGCGCATGGGATGATGATTTCCGCAGTCTTTGTTGGCGGGCAAGATGAAGGGGGGGATTGAGCAAGTGGTGATATAGCGTGAGGATAAGTAAGAGGGGATTATTGATCATTGACAATTGGAAAGGCTGGTCTTCCTTGTTTTGCCAATGACAATGATTATGGGTGGGATGATAATGAAGACAATGACAATGGTGGAAATGATGCAGGAAATGATCAATTGCGCGCACTTGGCCAAAAGAATTGGTCCATGAGCACAATGAGGAGGAGTTCAGGAGAGGATCTGGTTATTTGAACTCCCTGGAGAGCCGCTCCTAGACCTCTAGGACGGGGGAAGTTGGGAAAAGGGAAAGAAGTAAGGTTCCCATAGCGGCACAATTTTTTTTTGTTAGTCAGATGAAATGTCATATGAAAAAAAAATTAAACAAAAATCCCTTTTTCTGAGGTTTCCCAAAATTTTTCACCACATCTCTCCCCAACTTAAATACTGTCCCTAGTCTGCATCTCAATTTTGAAGATATTAAGAAAAGGAGGAATAAAAAGAAATTGAGACGGAAGAATAACCATTTCTTGATCTTAAGAATGATTGAAGAGTTGAAAAATATCTTGATCCATCCAAAAGAGACCTAGAAGCGGCAGATAAAAAACAAAGAAGGCCTCCTCGGTGCTCATGTATGTGCCATAAATTAGAGCTTCACAACAAAAACCAAGAAAATGACCCTGGTGGTGCACAATTAAGGGGACTTACTTCTGAGATAAGTTGCCTCCATGAAAATGAAACTTCTTAACTTGATCAGAAGAGAAGCTTCTGGCCAACTGAGTACCATCCAGCTCTTCCAAAACATAAGATCCACCTCTAACTTGGAAAACCACCTAATAAGGACCATTCCAGCAATTTGAGAATAGCTTTCCCCACTGGGTCTCCAAGAATAAATTATAAGCTAAAACTAGATAACCAGGATTTAAGGGATCCCTGATTTGATTCAAGTGCCTATCAACCAGTTTTTCTCTTGATTCCATCATCTTCTGATAGGCTTCATCACAAAAATATTCACTTCAATCCAGTTGCTTGGATCTGGCAACTAATAGATCAGTTGTTGAAGACACCTCCTCCCATGAGATACCCAAGAAGGATTCCATTTCAAGATCCAAAGGAAGAACTTCTCTTTGAAAAAAATTATTTCATAAGCTGAGTAGACAGTGGTCTGTTTGGTTGAGATTTCATAAGAGAAGAGAAAAAGATGAAAAAAAATTGAAACAATCCTTGCCACTTTCACCAGCAAGATTAACAAGTGCAGCCTTCAAAGGAGCATGGCCTTGTTCCACCATGCCTTGGCCTTCAGGATAATGAGGAGTAGTAACCCAATGTTGTCCAGGAAGAGATTCAATCATTTAGGCAAGCTTGCCATCATCACCAGATTAGGATAAAGCCAAGCCATAAAGCATTTTCCAAGTCTTATAGAGGAAAGCTTCCACTGATTCAGAGCTAAGGTTCTTAAGAAATTCTGCTTCAATCCATCCAGAAAAAGCATCTTTAGCCACAGTGAGGTACTTAGCACCAACTGCCTTAATATGATCCACATCCATAGCAATCCTTCCAAAGACAGTGGACTCACCAGTAGGATAGAAAATTTCAAATGGACGCCTAAGATCACTTTCTTGACAAAATTCACAAATCTTGCACCATTGAGAGATGGATTTCTTCAGAGATGGTCACTGGAATTGTTTGGATAATTGTTGATAAGTTTAAGTTTCCCCACAATGAAAAAGCCCTTCCTGGAGACTTTCAAGGATCAAATCTTGTTCAGAAGGGATAGTAACAACAATAAGAGCAGAAGGATTTCCTCATTTCATTAGCCTAGAGCCAGGTAGAAAGAAACTAGAGGGCTTTCTCTTAAGAGAAAAAATTCATTAGAAGAGAGATCAGGAGGTTTTTGAAAATTCAAAAGTAACTTCTCTAATTTAAGCCAGAAACCTTTTTGAAAGCCAGAATAATCTTGAGAGTAGAAGGAGAAGACAGGATTGATCAAAGTTTTTCCTTCATTGAAATAAATTTTGACATCAGATTCTTCATCTCCAAGAGGATGTTGAGATAAAACGTCAGGCATGGTGAAAGATCTTCAAGGCCTGCAAACAATATTAAAAGAGAAAAGCTGGATAAAAGCCACCCAATGAGTCATATATAGCATTTGGGAGGCTGGGAGCATTGATTATTTTAATGATGGATGGAGCATTGACTTGTAATCAATGTTTTGACCCCAGATGACAGTTTGGAGCTTCTTCATCATTTGAGCAAAACCACAGAGTTTTAGTTTGGGCTGAAAATATCTGTATTCTACATCTGAAAATAGCAAAGATTCATAGAGATTAGGATGGTCCCAACCATTTTCATCTTCCTGAGTAAGAACATCCCCAAAAGATTGATAACTATAATCAACAGCCAGCTTGATCTTGCCACCTCAAGTTCCCCAAGAGATGTTTTTCAAAACTATGTCTTTAACAAAAATCATTTTGAGCAGCTGAAATGCATTTTTGCAGTCTTGGGTCCAAATCCATTCAGTATCTTTCCTGGTTAGATGATTCAAGGGTGCACAGTTTTCTGATAAAGATGGGATAAAGATCCAAACATAAGTTACAACACCTAGAAAACCTCAAACTTCAGTAGGATTGATAGGAGTGGGCCAAGAGATGATCTTGTTGAATTTGGCTGGTGCAATCCTTCTTCCTTCCTTGCATACCACATGACCAAGAATTTCCAGAGCAGGGTCACAAGTAGCCAGTTTGAATCCAGAGACAGTAAGTTCAGATTCTGCAATTCAAAACAGAATCCTTTCCAAAGTAGTAGCATATTCCCAGATGAATCAAAAAATTCCTGGATGCCAGGATAAGAGCTTATCATCATAGTCAGAAACTGGACCTTAAATTCCTCAATTGTCAATAAAAATAACAGCATGATCAGGTATTTCATCCTGGAGGATCCACATCATCTGAGCCTGATGGACTGCAACCAAATTGGTGGCACCCTGAGGAAATCAAGTAAGTTGAAATAGACCAAGAGGAGTGTCAAAATTAGTGAGAGGGCAAGAGATAGGATGTAAGTATTTTTTTTCATAATAACCCATAATATCTCCTAGACCATGGCAAGCTCTCCCAGAGAAAGATACAACAAATTCTTCAGTAGCAGGAGGAATACCAGATTCTTTAATGGTAACTTTGTTAAGAGGTTGAAGATCATGAACTATTCTAATTTTACCATTACTCTTGAGGAAAAAGAAGACAGCGCTTGAAGGACTGGAAGTTTCCGCTGATAATGACCAGTAGAAACTTTTTTGCAGACCAACCTGATGGATTTTTGGACTTTAGCAGCAGATTTTGAGATCTTTATCTTTTTCCAAGGATCATGTTCAACTAAAGGGATGATATAAGGGAGGCCATAGGATTCTTTCAAGAGACCTCCCTCTTGTTTTCAGAAAGAAATAGATTTTTCCCTGAGAGATAAGACACTTTTTATAAAATTTAACTCATCAGGAAGAAGCCATCCATCTGGACCAAAGTTGACCACTTTCAAGATTTATTCAGTGAATCTTACATGAGGCACAAAGGGACCAGTAAGAGATTGAGATAGACCACAGTAAGAATCACAGGATAAGTGAGGAGGCATGATAGGAGGATTGAGGTTGAGAGGCATAGGCTGGTTGACTGGCTGGAACTTTTTTGCAACTGGCTTATACTTAATAGAAAAAGAAAGAAGCTCTTGCTTCCTCCAAGAGTTGACCAGTGAGACCTGACTACAAAAACTGAGACCAAGTTCCTACATTATCCATTTCCAATGTTCCACAAGTCCTCAAAGGGTGCCTTTTCCATAAAGGGAGAACCAGGAGATAATGCTTTTCTCACATGTGTGGACTCTGTAGGGTTTCAAAAATGATGGTAGAAGGTTGCCCTAGTGGTGCACAATTGGCAGGACTTACTTCTACCCCGCATTGCCTCCACTGAAGCCCATACTCCCCCATACCAAAACCCCCAAGAATAGAATCAAAATTGGGATCTACTTTATACTCATGGTGGAGATTTGAACCAGAACTGAGAGAAGATTGATCAGGCTTAAGAGTACAAGGAAAAGGAGACATAAAAGATCCAGACAAAGAATAAATATTTTTTAAATTTCTATTTTGACATGTTTTTGATTTTTAATACTTTCCAGATCATAAGAAAATGTGAGAAAAAAGATAAATAAGACTCAGGTATGAGATTTGATCCTTGAGTTGAAGTCCAAGGCTCAGAAAAACTAAAACCATCAGTGGGATCAACTAATCCACTAAAAAATGAGGGGAATTGGAATAACCCTTCTGCTTCCCCTTAAAGACTGATTTATAAGTATGACCAGGGAAATCTCTTTCCCAGCAACTAAAATCCAAAGAGCAGAGAGGAACTTTGATCTTTATAACATCAGCATCAGGGAGGAAGATTCTCTCCCAAACTTCATCAGAAAACATCAGGGTAGCACCAAAATTAATTAAGAATGGTTGTCCCCAGACCAGAGGACCTTCCAAAAAAGTGATCCAGAAATGACAAGTCCCAAAAATATTTTGAAAATTCCTGAATGGGAAATCTTTGAAAATACCAACCAATTCACAAGATTGATTCCCCATCCCATAAACCATATAATTGAAGCTGAACCTAGGACTGAGTTTGAGTTTGCAGCCCATAGCACCCAAAATTAAGTTGAGGTGAGAACCAGAATTGACAAGGAGTGAAACAGTTTTAGCTGAATAACCAAGATGAAAAGGAAGAAAACCAAGACTGCAGGAGTAAAGGTGGAATCTGGGGAAGGATTTGTTCCGCCAGAATTGTCCATCAGAGTAACAGAGGAGACTCTTAATTTTTCAGGACCAATCTCCACACATCAACAAGAGACCACTTTCATAATTCCTTCAGCAACAAATGGAGATATTTAAAGTATTTCAGCCACAGATAGATCAGGAATTTTGAGATCAGAAATTTTCTTTAATATCTCTTCCACAGCATTGGGGTGATCCTCTGAGATTCCCCTCTCAAACCATATTTGGGCTGGGTGGAGGGAGGAAGTTCAGGTGAAGCAGGAGCAGGATCAGAAATTTGAGGCAATTAAGATGTAGAAGGAGGATTGGAGTTATCTTGAAACATCTCCATGAGTGGCTCCTTTTCAACCTCCATGTCTTCTTCATCAGAGAAAGGAGGCTCAGGAAAAGATTGGTGTTTAACTGGTTTCAAAAGGATTGAGAACGGAAAGGAGGGAGCCTTATGAAGTTTGGGTTCCTCATGTTGTTTCCTAGCCAGATCAGATTGATAAGCTCCCACAATACTGTAGGAGGAGATAGCTCAAGGATACCAAGGTTGAAATTTACCACAGGAAGATTGTAGATTGAAAGAAGCCAAAGATGCCTTCATAGGAGTTGGTGGCTGATAAGAGGCTACAAAATGTTGGATAGGGCAAGATTATTCAAAGGATATCAAGGCATCATTAGGAAGAAATCAATTTTTCCCCTTCTGCTCCACCATCATTTTGTCTTTATCCTTCTGGAGCTCAGAGCATTTTCCGGTTCCATGACCCTCCCTATGACAGTAGTAGCAGACCAGAGTAGATTTAGGGACAGAATTGAGGGCTTGGGCGTAGCAAGAGAAGAAATTGTTTGATCTATTTTATTCTCAAAAGCTTTTAGTATGTTGGTGATCTCATGGATAGTGGCAGTTTCCTTGTTGGACTGACTATTTGGCTTGAACCTGCTGTTTTCCTCCATCTTATTCATAATTTTGTTAGATTCTTTGAAAGAAGGAGCATGGATTGGCTCAGTGGTTCTTGGTTTTTCAAAAGTTAAAGCAGTTTGACCTTTCATGAATTTATCCACAGCATTCCTAAGGACCGGGAAAACAGGGAGCTTGAATCAATTATCCCTGGTGGTGATCATTGATCCAGCCTTGACCAATTCATCCCTAATCCTTTCCTGCACTCCTAGAAAAAAAGATTGAAAAAATTGAACTCAAAACTTTTTCCACCATATTAATGTGGTTTTTTTGGATAAGATGAGATTGGATCAGATCCAATGAATTTCTAAAAGACTGATAGTCATAGGCTGAAGAGACCCCACCATTTGAGATCCACTGAGAGACAAGATCATCCAGGTCCTGTAAAGTAAACTGGGCTACATCTATTTTACCCCAATATGCCAACATTGCTTCCCTTAGACGCCTCCAGTTATGGGATTTGAATCCATTGAACAATTCAATTAATTCCATGACTTCATCAGAGTAAATAAAGAATTGTAAGTGATAGGCCATGTTGTATTCAATTTCCCCATATACTTCAGCAGCCATTTTTTATGAGTCCAAGAACCTTTCCACATTTACCCCATTGAGCCCAAAGTTCTTTTTCTGAGGTTTGATCTTGACCATCCTAGGTCAAGCAGAGGTGGTGGGGGTACCTGTAGATGCCATTTTGAATAACAGAGTTCCCAGAGAATCCCAAGAGTAGAATTCCAAAGTGGCTCACAAGTGTGGCAAGAGTAGGTTTTCACAAAAAAACAACAAGAATCTTGCCCAAGCGGTGCACAATTGGGAGGAATTACTTGTGAGATAGGTTGCCTCAACAGATCAGATCTGAGAAAAGAGGGACAGAGAAAAAAGGAAAAGGATTTTATTTTGAATTTGATTTCCAATTTATTTGGCACTGTAAATCCCAAGGTTGCTGGTTTGATCCCAGCCTGGGGCACCAAATGTAAGACTCCAAATGGTTATGAGCTGCAGGGAGTTCTGTGGAGGGGAAAGGTGCTTTTTAGGCTGCCCTCCTGAGTTTCAAAGAATCATGTAAATTTTATCAAAATGAAGATCCAGAGCTCTGTAAATAAGGAATCAATGGAAGGGATGAATTTGAAAGTAGTTGGTAGCAATCGAACAATACTTTCTGAGGGAAGATGGTGGGTGGAAAGACTTGAACAAAATAAGCTAGATTTTGTTCAAAGTTCAATAGAACAAGCCAGTTGTAAGTAAAAACACCCACAAGCTAATGAATCTGGTTGTCAGTAGAAGATTAGGAAAGATCAACTCAATCCCAACCAACCTCTGTGTTCTCAATTATCCTGCCCAACTCTCTGAAATCAGGAACTTGAAGGGTACCAGATAACTTTGGTTGGCTTTACAAAAAAAAGCAATTTTTTTTATTAATCTCTAGAAGCAAAGCAGTAACAAATTAAATCAAGGATAAACCAGAAATTCCAATGGGACTAAAGAATAGTGTTGTGGAATTCAACCTTGAAAGAAATAAAGGGAGGTTTAAAACTCCAGATTTCAATTTTAAAAAGTCCTCTCATTCAAAGGTGACTGGTTCCAGAAGGATGATAAAAAAGAATGATCAGACCAGTCTTATCAAAAAAAAGGGATCAAGGAGTGTTACTGATGAGATTTGAATAGAATTTCTTAGAACTAGAACCAGCAGACTATAAACAAAGATTAGAACCTGAGAAGATTAGACAAGGCGTAAGAAAAGAAAGAAAAAGAATACCAACAGCTTATAGAGACTTATCACTTAGAAAGAAGATGAGATGGCACGAGGTGTAGATGTTGAGGAGGTTGACGAGATTGAGACAACGGAGATGAAAGACAGGGCTTAGATAGATGGAAGACTATGAGGAGAAAGCTGAATGGTTAGAGTGCTCGAGTGAGAGTTGTTGAGAGATGAATGACCTACTTGAGTGACATTTCCTGACATTCCCCGCTCCTGCTCTGATCTCCAATGCAAACACTCCAAATCCAGATATAACCTTCTGAAACATAAGAATAAAACAAAATAGATAAAAATAAATCATGATAATCTCAACACTCCCTGTGACTGGTGAGAGAGTAATCTAGAAGATCACTGATCTTGTGTATTGAAGATGGATTTTTGAAGAAGTTGTAAGGAAGCCACCGACAAAGCTTTTGTGAGAGAGTCTGCAATCATGGACGGACTTTCAATCAAACTGAGTGTAAACTCCTCGTTCGAATAATCCTCACGCAGACCCTTGGTTTTGATATCAATGTGTCTGGACTTCAAATGTGGTCCAAATTTCTTAATTTTGTTGTCCAGGCCCTTATTATCAATATGTAGAATAGGCTTGGGTTCAGCCATTTGGTAGATTTTGCTGATGAGGTGCTTGATTCATTTAATTTCAAGGTAAAAATCCAGTAGTGCGTTTAATTCAGACTCAGTGGAAGAGTAAGTGATATTCCTTTGTCTGGTGGAATTCCAGATAACTGGACTGCAGTAATGAAGGATCACGTATCCCGTTTGAGATTTGCGGAAAGTCGGGTCATCCTCCCAGGTGGCATCGCTGAAACCTGAGAGGATTTCTTGCTTTGTATCATATTTGACTACGAGTTTGAGATCTTTAGTCGTTTTGAGATATTTCCACACTTTCTTGACTTCTCTCCAGTGAGTCATGCCCGGTTTGGCATTAAACCTCGCCAGGCTAGACACAGAAAATGAAATGTTGGGTCGCGAGTACTGAGCTAGATGATTTAGAAGTCTGGTTGCCAATCTATAGTTAATGTTAAGTTGGCAGAATTCCGCTTGATCGGCGTCTGACGCAGGTTCAAGTTTTAAATTTTGCGTTAATGGAATTGGGGTATCTTTACAGGAAGTCAAACCTAGCTCTTCTAGTCCTCTGGCAATGTGGGTTGGTTGACTCAGCAGAATTCTATTGTTCTTGATTTCCATAAACATGCCAAGAATAGTATTAGGAGGATGACACAAAGAATCTTTGAATCTTTCAAGGAAACTAGTTTCAAAGAGATTGGAGTTGCCCATGTGGATCAAATCATCTACATGGAAATAGAGTATTTTGCTAGTTTTGGAGTTGAGATACAGGCATGGGTTGCTTTCTGACTTGTGGAATCCTTGAGACTTTATCCACGAGGTCAAGATTTCATACCAATTCTTGGGGGATTGTTTCAACCCGTAGAGAGATTTCTTGAGTTTTAGATAGGGAGATTTTCTTTCTGAACCTTCTGGGGTTCTTATGATAACCATTTTGTCAATAGGTGCATGAAGGAATGCGCCCTTGACATCAAACTGTGTGAATTTCATTTTCATTTTTAACCCATAGACTAGAGCCACTCGTAGTGACCCAAGTTTGCCGGTTGGCGCCCAAGTTTCGTTGTAATCAACTCCTAATACTTGATTGAATCCTTGAACACAGAGTTGCGCTTTATACTTGACAGGATCACCGTGACAATTTTCTTTTATCTTGAAAACCAACGTTGTATTCAAAACATTATCTGGAGTGTTGTAGTACTCTTCCCAAACGTCTTGAAGTTCTATGGAGTTTAGCTCATCTTCAGAAGCCTTCTTCCACTTTTGCCATTCAGGAAATTTGCGTGCTGCTTTGTAAGAAGGAGGCTTGTAGTAATGATGAAAGCAGTATTGTTGAGATTTTCTTACCTCCGTTCTTGGTCTTTGAGAGGTCTCTTGAATGGGAGCGGCAGGGACTGGCAAGGGTAGAGGAGAAGGATTGGATGGTGGAGAAACTACAGATGCAGTGTCATCCAGATATGAATCTGATTCTTCAGAAAAGTTGTCTTGAGATTCTCAAAAGGCATATTGCTTTTCAAAAGATGAGAAGCTTGGTCCACTTGGTTTGGAATTGGTTTGAGTAAAGAGATCAATTCCCGGTGATTCGAGGAGGGAAAAGTTATGTAGCTGATTTTTGAGAAACTGTACATGTTTGGTTTCAACAATGGCACCGGATGAGCTGAGAATCAAGTAAGAGTGAAAAACGGGATTGAACCCAACTAAGATCCCTTCCAATCCTTTCTCATCGAATTTGCTGCCTTTTTTTAGTTGGTTTGCAAGGTATATGACATGAGATCCTACAGGCTTGAGATAATTAGTAGGGAGCTTCTTGTTAAACATGATTTCCCAAGGGGATTGGCCATTACCTTCCCGAGGGACTTGATTTAACATAAAACAGAAGCTTTGAACAATGACATGCCAATAACACTTGTTCAACCTTGATGATGAGAATGTTGCACAAGCTGATTCTATAATTGTCCGATTGGCTTTTTTGGCTCGACCATTATGCTGTGGATGATATGGTTCTGATGTTAGCAGTTTGATGTGCTTGGATTTAGCAAATTCTTTCAAGGTATTATTGGTGAATTCCGTTCCTTTGTTGGAGAAAATTTCGGGGGGGGGGGGGTAATAGTTTAAGGCTTGTATTCTGTTTCCAGAATATTAATGATTACATCTGGGGTTTCTTCTTTAGATTGAAGAGGAAAAGAAGCTAGATAACCTGTGAAATTGTCCACAAGATTCAGGACATATTGATGACCGGCTTTTGATTGAGGCGTGATTTGTCCAATGAGGTCGAGGTGGATCCGTTCAAGTGGTTTTGATGACGGTGATGAGGTGCCTACAAATGAGGCCCTGGTGATTTTAATTCTTACACAACCATCGCACTGAAATTTATTCAATTCTTCTTTAGAGTATTTGTCTTTGAGGATAGGTTTTAGCGTGGACAGCGAGGCATGTGCATACATTCTATGAAGATCAGAGAGTGATTGATTTTGAGTAGGAAGATTGGTAGAAGGTTGATTTGAGAAATTGACCAACAGGTTATTCCCAGCCATTTGAGGTTTCTTGATCACAAATAGGTTGTCTCAAATCAAACCTTTAAGAACCATCTTTTCGCCTTGGGTAATTTGAAATCAATCTTGATTCTGGGAGAGATTCCATCCTTTTTTTGCCAGGATACCTGGACTAATCAGATTGACGACAATGTTGGGCACATACATGCATTCTTCAAGCGGAATAACGGAGTCATTCCACTCGAGTCAAACCGTACCTGTTCCTCGTATCTTGAGATTCGCTTCCAATTTCCCTGTTTTGATTTCTTCAGAATCTTCCCGTAGATCAATAGAAGTAAAGTATTTTAATTCATTAAATATATGTATGTTGGCGCTGGAATCAAGGAGAAGATTGGGTGTACTGTCTGCATTGATCCATAGCGTTAATAGTGCATGATAGTTGATAGTGGGAGTCTTCTTTGTCCTATTCTTCCACTTTTTCTGCTGTTCAACCCACCATCCAGGTGCAATTTGAGGGTGAAGATGGAAACAGGAGGATTTGGGATGGGGGGCATTTGGATCGTGGAAACCTTCTTTGCACCTGATGCGCACCTTTCTATCTTCCTTATTGGGTTTGTTCTTCATGGTTACAAGAGAGACATCCAAGGTGGATTTGCCAGTCTTGAGTTGAGCCTTATGCTCGTTGTTGTATTGAGTTAGATGATTGAATACGACTTCTACATTTATCAGCTTCTTGCCATGCATAATTTGTTGTTTTAGATTCTCTAGTGTTGGAGGGAATTTAAAAAGTATTAAGTACGCTATTATGTTGTTGGGTAAATCTATTCCTACATCCGCCATACGAGTAAGGGATTTCCAGATGTTGGTTATAAATCCTTCAATAGCTTGTTCATTAAACGGGGCATGAAGAAATTGATTAAAAATTTGGGCTCAATTTGCAGTTTCTAACGAAGCAAATCTACGGGTGATCTTGGTCCAGAGTAGTTTAGAGGATGCAATATTGGCGGCATTAACCACATTTGCGTGCGTAGTGCCATCAAGGTTGGATAAGATGATTGCTCTAATTTCTCTTTCTTTTTTTAGCGAGAGTTGTCCAACATTAGTAGTTATAACATCTTTAACGTCTTTGAGGTCAAATAACATCATCATCTTATCGCGCCAAATTGAGTAATTATCCTTGTTGAGTGGTGTAATTGCATCAACCGAGGCCTTGAGAGCAACTTGGTGAAAGTAATCATTTGCCCCCGCTGTTTTGTTCATTTTCGGTAGCGTATAGTTGTCCTTTTGGCTTTTAACCGTGATGAGATTTGAATAGAATTTCTTAGAACTAGAACCAGAAGACTATAAACAAAGATTAGAACCTGAGAAGATTAGACAAGGCTTAAGAAAAGAAAGAAAAAGAATACCAACAGCTTATAGAGACTTATCACTTAGAAAGAAGATGAGATGGCACGAGGTGTAGATGTCAAGGAGGTTGAGGAGATTGAGACAACGGAGATGAAAGACAGGGCGTAGATAGATGGAAGACTACGAGGAGAAAGCTGAATGGTTAGAGTTCTCGAGTGAGAGTGATCTTGAGGATTAAGCTCTTACCAGGCATAGGTTCAAGGGCAGATTGATGAGGCTGACCAGAATAGGAATCTTGAGTTGGTGAGAGAAATAGACCAGATAAGAAGGGATGGGAGATAGGAGGAGAAGGAAGATCGCAAAAGAGAACCAAGAGATGGAATTGAAGAATCGGTCACTGAGATAGAGGCGGAGACCATGAGATGTTCACCCGGGTCGACTTGCCAAGCGGGAAGACCCGGGTAGTACAGATATGTCACAGGATTCGCCTCAGTTCACAGAAGTACTGAGGCGGAGACAGACAGAGTAAGAGGAAAAAACAGAATACGGAAATGAAACATAAGAATAAAACAAAATAGATAAAAATAAATCATGATAATCTCAACTGTTATAACACACTCAAGAATCCAATAAGATGGATTCTTCTTCAACCAGCAAGGATATTGGTTGGTGATAACAGATAAGGTCACAGAGGATAGACCAAAAGTTTGAGTATGGAGGCTCAAAAGATAAAGGGGCAATCATAGATATACCCAGGATTAGGATTCTCAGATAAAGACAAAGGGCCCTGGATTTTATTGCTTGATTATATGGTTGATTATTCCAGGGAAAAGGCAGGTGAGATCCCCTGCTTTTATTGGCAAGAGACCCTGTAGACTATTTACAATTGTATGACACAGATGACAGCTGAAACTGAGCGGCAGAAAATGAAAATCTGCTGCTTTGTGGAAAAGAGGTTGCAACCGCAGGTGGAGGAAGATTTATGGCCAGAAGCCGGATGCGTGAAGAGCAAGGTGTACATAATCATAATGAACGTTTTCCAAAAGTGTGTGTGATGAGTTGAGGGCAACAGGTGATGAAACTGATGGCCACAAGAAATATCTGGCAGTCTCTCAGATGAGCAAAGTAAAGGCAACCAGGTGGGAAATAGATGATGTTGGCCTTGGCCAGCCAGTGAAGGAGGGAGAGATCAATGATGGGTCCAGATTTGGTGGGAGATGATTGGTGAGTTTGATCATTGGGCTTGTTCCAAAGGATGGGAGAGATTCATCAAAAGTTAGGATCAGCTGAGGTTGAGGACAAGATTTACGGCGGCTGCATGACAAACGCGCAAGATGATCAAAACAATGGGCGCAGATTGGATGACAACAAGCAACAGCGGAAAAAAAGAGGACAACGGCGCGCAAGAACCAAACAAACGGCGCAGTTGACCTGTTTGAGAGCATGATAAAAATTACAACCGGATACGCAGGATGCCTGCGCAGAGGATTATGAGGATTGTACCTAGTGATGACTGCGCAGAAAACAGAAAACCCCAAGGGATAATTAGCTAGATGACCCGCAAGGGTGATAACTGATAGGTTGATGGTATGGGAAGATGAGCTCTTATCAGAGAGTTCTGGATCCAAGGCAGACATGCAATGAGCGGGTGGACCATATGGCAGAGCAGAAGGAGTCCTCATGACAATGGGTGATGGAAGAAATCCAAAAGATGGTTTTGAAATATTGGAAGCGCAAATTGGAGATGCTCTGAGGGGAGTTTGATGCCAACCAATGGATGGGAGGGCAAGCTTGAAGGGTCAAAAAATTTTTTTTAAAAAGAAATTTACCTTTTAGATGAGATTTCCCAGATTGGTCACCACACTGGCTGGATGAAGCGGACGATTGAGAAAGTGGTGATGTAGCGTGAGCAGTAGTAAGAGGGGATTTTTGAGGGTTGAAAATGGGAAAGGGAAGTATTTGTTGTTGTTGCTGATGAAAATGATGATTTTTGGGATGATAATGATGAGGATGACAATGGCAGCAATGAGGCAGGAAACAATTGATTGTGCAGGCTTGACACAAGAATTGGGCTGCAAGCGCAACAAGGAGGATCTGGGTATTTGAAAACCCGGGAGAGCCCTTAATAGCCCGCTAGGACAGGGAGAAGTTGGGAAAAGGGAAAAAAGGAAGGTTCCCATGGCAGCCCAATATTTTTTTTTTTGGATAGTCAGATGAAAGATTATATAAAAAAAATAAAAAAATATTCCCTTTTTCTGAGGTGTCCCAAATTGGTCACCACACTGCCACCTGTATTGAGAAGTAAGCAAGCGCAATAAAAACTGAATTCAACAGGCACAACTTTCAATCTGCCTTTTCCTTCACCAATTTCACCCATTTTAACATTGATGGGATCTGCCCCTGGGTGCAATCCCACAGAGCCTGAACCATCTTGTTGAAAAGAACCAGGGAAAACATTGCCAATTACCACAATTTCAGAGGGATTGGTGCTTTTTTTCCCATCACCCTCTGCATGATATCTGTGGCCTTCTTATTCCCATCAGGGTTCATTGGTTTTCCCTCCGCAATGGGGTGACACACAACAAGTTTTGGAGTGGTAGGCAATGCTCATTCCTTTTTTTCCATTTCCATCTTATCTGCTACAACCATTTTGTGCATTTTCAATGTTCTTAATTTGGATTCCACCCGCAGAGCGTACCATGATCTGGGAGCCTTGAAAATTCTGAGCAAGACTTGCGCCATCTCCATTTTTTATTGGGAGTGCACCCCCACTTTTAGGATGGGAGTGGGCTGGTCCTTTTCAAACAAGACCTGCTCACCTGTTGGGAAGATGAACACCTTCCCCAATGGGAAAACCAGTCCCGCTTTCATGTCTTTTAGGAACTTTTTGCAACCCAAACTCCAGTGCTTGTTCTTGCCAGATTATTTACATATCCAAGGCATGAATTAATCAGAAGTCCCATTAGGAAGATGGAACACCTCCAAAATTTGGGGCGGCAGGCCATGCAACAATTCTTCCATCCAATTTAAGAAGATCTTTAGGTCCTTCCAGAGTTCTGTGACCTTGCTCACCAGAAGAGCCGTTTCCGTTTTTGCTTCCAGGATGCAATCAGGCATGGATGGCCCCACGGCTTACATGGGGGCAAGAGGAGAGGCCAACTACTTTGGGACTGCTGGAAATTCTTTTTTCTGTGTCCTCAATGAGCTCATCCAAGTCAATATTGTTTTCCGTGGCCCAGAAGATGGTTGACAAGTCAGGGAAGATCAAAATGCTCCTATCAAATGACTTCTTGACAAATTCATGGTTGTAAAGATTCTTTTGCACCCAAAACCAGAGTTGAGGTCTGAGCCCACCCAAAAAAAACCTTCCTTATTGCACTTTTTTGACCTGCAACCACCTTTTTCTTTTCCAGGTACAGGTATATTCAATCAAAAGCTGCCACGTAATCCATAAAATGAACTTGCATCCAGAATCCACTGCACAAACATGCCTCCAATGACACCCTCTCAAATTCACTTTCCCTGAACTGGGGTTAGTGCCTTCCCCACTGTTTCAAGATCTTGGAAAGTCAAGCATATTTTACCCCTCCATCTTTTCCACTTCCCAGAGTGTTTCCTGGTCTGTGATTAAGAGAAAAACAAGGCAAGAATTTTCTGAGTCCAACAGCCCCTGGGCATCTGAAAAACCTTCATGATTCAAAATGAAATGTTCCACTTCCGCTGTGTTGAACCTGATGTGAGGGTAGTCACATGGCCTTATGTAAAACTTTTGAGAGGAACTGTTTCCTTTTAAAGTAGGAGGAGGAGCAAAAGTGGATTTCTTAGAGCCGCAAGCAACTGGGGGAGGAGGAGCAAGGGAAATTGGGGCATTGGACCCCATAGTGGTTGTCAGGAGTTCAAAATTATACAGTTTGCCCATTTAAATTTGAGAGACAAGGAAAGAAATATCAATTGCTGGCCAGAACCCCAGATATGGAAACAAGAGGTGAATATCAATCAGTTTTTACCCAATATCTGGAAGTTATTGGTCCCTTTTTCCTGTAAGGAGCTTATCGCGCTTTTCAGCCATTAATCTGAGAGAGGGAGAGTGAGAATAGTAGAAAAAGAGATAGAGAGTTCCTCCCTTCCTTCCTTCCAAGCATCCAGGAGCTGGTCTCCCATGTGCTATATGATTATCTATCTACATTTCTTGCTCATTTATGTCAAGTTCCTTGCTACCTTTTAGCTACAAGAGGTGATATAATAAATAATAAACATATTATTATGAAGATGCAGCAATAATCCGTAAAATATTTGTATAAAGCAAATGCAAGGTCAAATGGTTTTGATATTAATGATTATAATTAATCAATAATAATAAATAGATTATTAAATAAATTAAAAGAGGAGCCACAAAAATATTTGGGATCTTTAAAACCTCTTCTTCAGGGAATTCACTTTGAAAACTCGTAGGCCTGGCTACTTTGGAACCTTTAATTTATATTCTTAAAGGGGGATACTGCCCAAAGATAATAGATATATAAATTATATGGTGGAGTGGCAGGGATTTTCAACCAATCTACCACAACAGAAAAAGAAAAATAAACTCACTGTTATATTATCAAAGACTTTGAGTACCTTTTTGGGATGTGTGCTGGTGGTTTTAAACCTGTGACTGGGGTTAAAGGTTGTTCAGAAGCATAAATTGATATAAATTGGTTTGGGATGGATAATATTAATCAGACTAAAGCCATAAATCACTTAATTATCTCTTTATAAGTACCTGATCACTTTTTCACAGTGTCTGGATATATAATTAACTGGGTCTGGGGTCTCAATAGCCTCAAAAAGGGTCCTTCATTTATACCTATTTGGGTCCAATTACTTTCCTTCTGAGGGCTATAGGGGCTTAAAGTGACTGGTTCTAAGGCTAGAAGGATAACCAGTGGTAGCCCATCACGTTTTCTTGGTGCTATACCGTGAGTATTGTCTAGTTCCACTGGGTAATGGAATTATTTTCTATTTTAATTGACTTATTGGCATGTGAATAACACCTTATTTATCCACATGATCTTTACTTCATTAATTATCCTTAGTACATTATCCCAGCTTGTTGATATTTCCTCTTAGTAAAAATTCCTACGGATAATCTGATGTAAGATAATTTCTCATTATGTATTCACAGATGGGAGCAAAGTCATAATAATGATTTTGGTTGTTATTTTCGAAATTTGATTCATTTACTAAAATTAATTAATAAAAAATATACTTTGTGTGGATATATGTGATATTCTTACATATTCAGCTTCCTTTGTAGGTCACGGAAATGCTGCTATCTTGATGCTCTCACATATTTAACTTTAAGGTATTTTAAAATATTTATTAATATCAGGTTATCTCATTTTTAAAATATTAGTGTTTTTTATTATATTTAGTAAAAAATATTTAAAATGTTTATTTTAAGTATTTTAAGTATTTTTATTTATTTTTATGTTTTTTTATAATATTTAATAACCACAGGGACATTTATTACATATGTAGTATGTTCCCATATTAGTTGTAGCACTTTTATGTGGTACCTTGGCTTTTCAAGCCGTCTTTCAGTCTGTTAGTCCATAGTCCCGCGGCTGCGTACTTTTCAGATGACCAGGAATGCATACCTGGCTTCTCTGCATGAGGGTAGTGCTGCTGCTCAGCTGCACGCAGATGTCCTAGTTTCTGCGGCTGCATTGGGGAATTGTGACACAACACAAATGCGTGTGTAACTCCTAAAATATACACAACACCTCAATTCTGAGTCAAAATTTTGGTTAGAAACCTATACATTATACTACGTGCAAAATATTAAAATGGCCAAAAAGGTTCCATATTGGTTCCATGACCTTTTTAATCAATTCTTATTTAATTATTCAAAATATGAAGAAGTTTTATTTAAAGGTTAGGGTCAGTGAGTGACCCTAGCTTATTTTGAGTGAAGAATCCATTTCTGCAATAAAATTTATGGATTTCCTAATCCTTCTTACTATTTTTGTTTATTTTATTTTTATTTTGTATTTTTTTTACTTTGACAGATTGCTCTGTACATAGTAGCAAGCTGACACTGCAACTTAGAGTTGAGAGCAAGGTATTAGGACCTCCATCTCAACCCTAAACCTGGTACACAAACAACTGAGTACAAAAACCCTAAACTTCCACCCTCTCCAGCCCTTGATGTCCGCCTGCCATTATTTCCATCTGGTTTTTTCCTTCTGGTGGTGTGGCCTTACCCATGCCTGTCCCCATCAGCCTCACACCCACATCTCCTCCCTAGATAGTCCTGTTCAACCATCCTGCTTCTGCTTTTCCCAAAGTATCAATATCCGCAAACTCAAATGGATATGCTTTTTTTCTTGGTCCATTTCCCCCCAGCAGATCACAGATCTTCCGCAGCCAATTTTCAGCCAACTGCGCCATATTCTGAGCCAGCTGTGCATCCAATGCTGAGCCCCCTTTGCATCCAAAGCTGAGCGCGCAGCCTGCGACTCAGTTCCCAATACCAATTCAATATAATTCCACCACAATGTGGGGCTGGAATGGTTTCCAAATAGGCCAGAAAAGGAAAATGACCCATAAAAAGTACCCAGAGAGCATTTGAAGGAAGAATGGCCAATTTTCAATGTAAAATTTCCCAGAAGCTTTGAAGGAAGGGGGCACCTAAAGGAAATCAGAGGGGTGTTGTAGTAGGACTGGAGGGAATTTTGTTTGCTTCAAATGTTTTTAAAGAGGCATCAAGAAAGCGTTAAAGAAGCATAGAAAAAGGTTTGAAGAAGGTCAAAGGCATCAAATACCAGTTGAAGGTGCATCAAAGACGTGTTGAAGGACTTTCAAAGGCACATTGAAGCATTTTCTGACCAGGGTTGAAGTTTCCAAGTGAGTTCAAAGCGTGAAAGGGTGCTATTATTGTTTTGAACTGAAGTCAAAGAGGCACCTAGGAATGGTTAAAGGATCATTCAAAAAGCACTTGAGGAAACATTGAAAAAGGGGTCTGAAGAATTTAAAGAAGGGTAAATTTGAGGGATTGGACAATGAGGAGTGGATAAGGGAGAAAGATAGCTTCTGTGTGGGTAGCCACAACTTGTATAGCACTCCTTTGGAAATTTGAAAGGCCACACAATATTTTGCTGAGTCAAAAACTGGTCCAAGAAACGGGTAGGCAGTGTTATCCAATGTTGAAGATGGGATGGAATGGATTGAAGTTGGTTGAAGGTGATGATTTGAAGAGGAAGAGAGTGGGTATTAAGTAAGGGGAAGGAATTAGTATAATGTCACAACTGCACCCGGCATGCAAAGGGCTGAAGGCACAGGCACTACTACTCATAGAAATCAAGGATTGTTGATTTGGGTTTCAATGAAGAAGGAGACAGGAGGAGTACAAGTGATGAAGAAATGGAAGGATGGGAAGAGAATTCCAGGAGGAGGTAGTTTAATGGGGAGTTGTTGAATTCTATAAGAGCAAAACCAGGAAGGGAAAAGGTGATATGAGTTAATCAGGCTGGGTGAATGTTGTCTTGTGCTGAGATAAAACCAACTGGCAGAAGTACTAACCAGTAAGGAGTATTATACTAATTTCTTTGGGGGAATTAGTCCAGGAGGGAAGGAGAGGAAAATATATGTGAGAGCTGAGAGGGTGTCCATGAGGAATGAATGGCTGGTGATTTGGGTTGGAATCCCATGGTATTACATGTGGACTGATTGGGCTAAAGGCTATATTTGACTTATTGGGTGATGGGCCTGTCCAGGAAGGTTTTGCATGTACTGGTCTGGAGTCCTGGGATTATTGGCTGAACACACAGTGGAGAGTATGTACTATGTATATAATAAGTGTAATATGTACTAACTAGTATACAAATTGGGTTCCAGAGAGATAGAGGATGAACCAAGCCATGGAGAGAGGAAGAGATCCTGAGAAGATTGGCTGAATCACATGATAAAATGGTAAGGTTTCCAGGGATATAGAGAGTATTCCATACAGGAAGAGGGTGAACCCGGTAGAAGGAGGTAAAGACTTACAAGGTATGCACAGGTGGTATCCAGTTGAGGGTACAGGAGTGAGTGGAGTTGATTCTGAACTGAGATTCAATTTGATGGATGGATGGATTAGTTTAGTTGAAGGAGTTTGAGAACTTTTTTCATGACAGTGATTATGGATGGAAATGGGAAATGGATAGAAAAAATATGTTTGGAGAAGTAATTAAGTAAAAAAATAAGAATTTTACGTGGGATTTTAAATATTTTGGATGATTGAAGTAGTTTTATATCCAATATTTATTTTATTTTATTTTTTGGGGGGAAATCTGATTCTTCCCTTGTGAAATAAATGGGTTTTTTAAATTCTCAATTGAATATTTTCCAAAAAACCACCATGAAAAGGTTTTCTTCTTTAAAACTGTTATAAGACTTATTTCACGGCTTTAAATGGCTATATGTTTTTATGAATGTCATATTTTCAAACAACAAAGTGCCAAATTTCTTAAAAGAGGCTTCAACAAAACCCCATTTTAAATTTAAATTTCATTTGTGGAAGTATTTTGAAGGAGATAGAAAATATTCAAAAAATATTGAAGGCAAATTATTTTCTCATTGCTTAAGAATTGATAAATTTACATCCTTTATCCAAAATTTTAAATAATTCAGAAAATGTGTAAGTTCTTATTAAAATTTATCAATTTATTTCCTTGTTCAAAAATAACAAATTTTCAATTTTAAACATTTTAAATCCAAGAAAGGCATCAAAAAATCACTTGAATTGAAAAATAATTCTGCATAATTCATTTCCATTGAAATTAAATTTTAAAAAAGAATTCCTGCACAGAGTCCATGAATTTTCCTGGTGAGGAAAGTCCCTTGGAAATCAATTTCAATCGATGTGTAATTCAAAAAAGCATCCTGGAGCTCTCCTGAAACTCTTGCAGAATTAAGCAGGCCTTACAGAATTTTAATTCATCCTGGAATTCTTTGAAGCATGTTTGGATGCTTCCAAAATTTTCTAAAGAATTGTGTATGTCTTTGAAGCCCATTTTCAGGGACCTTCTCACCTGAGGAGAGTCATGAAATCTGGTTGTGAAATTTTACCCATGGAGAGTCATGAAATCCAGCTGGAAACACTTTGAAAACATTTTTTTTTGAAATCTCTGACAAATCAATTGCAAATTTAGTGGAAATAAATTTCAGATGAATTTAAAATTAATTAAAAATTTATGGAAAATTGATTTCAAATTTATGCAAAATAAATTTCAAATTTATGGAAAACCAATGAAAGAATATTCTTGAATAAATTAAATTTTGGTTAAAAATAAACCAAAAATTAATTTCACTTAACTATTTTTTAATCATTCTCATAACTTTATTGGTCTTGTCACTTGATCACTCTCATCACTAAATTGATTTCACTTTAATCTTTTTCTTTTTGATCACTCTCATCACTTTATTTCTCTTGTCACTTGATCACTCTCATCATCTCATCACTTTATTTCTCTTTTTAATTGATCACTCTGATCAATTTATTTTTCTTTTCACTTCATCACTCATCCCTTTATTGCTCTTTTCACTTCATTACTCTTGTTACTTAATTAATCTTGTCATTTCATTTCTCTTGTAAATTTATTTCTCTCATCACTTCATCACTCTCATAACTTCATCAGTCTTATCATCTCATTGCTCTTACTGTTTTCAAATGAACCCTCAGCAAATCTCCCCCTGAAAGTCCACACAAAAGCCCAATCCACCAAAGCAAACGTACCCAAGGATCTCTACATCAAGCAATCCTCCCCCATCAACATCCCAATTCTCAATTCAGGTTAAGATAGCTGATCACATCATCGTGGTAAACTGGCTCAAAATTACCTCCAACTCTGATGCTTTCTTTGGATGAAACAACAAAGCACAAGTTGGCCAACATCCATACTATAAGTTGAGTGGTTATCTCCTGATTTACAATGAACTGAATAATAAAACAAAAGTTAGGCTGACTCTTTCATCCAAAAAGATGAGGTAAAAATTCAAGAACTTTCAATACAATTACAACAAGGCCCATTCAATGCCAATTTCAACTTTCATTTGTATCACAAACTTGATTAAACCAAGCTAATAAACCTTTTTGTTGATAAAATTGACTCAATTTCTCATTTTTATATTCAAATGGATAAAATATTTGGAAAAAAGGCCAACATTGCCCCTTTAATCAATAATTACAAGCCCTACTCTTGCCATGTCTTTGTATTTTTTTCAAATCATCTCCTCCATCTTTCTCCCTCCCATCCAAATACTTAAATTGGGGTGAGGATCAAGAAGGGATTCAATTCTTGCATAAAATTTTGAAAATTGCAAGCCATATTATTTCCATGTCTCTGTAGATTTTTCAAATCATCCCATTCCATCTTTTTCCCTCCCATCCAAATATTTTGATTGGGGTAAGGATCAGGAAGGGATTGAATTCTTCTATAAAATTATGATTTTCATGGGAGAAGAATTGCGTTTGAAGAAAAAGGAAGGGAGTGGAAATAAAAAGGGGTCAAATGAGTAGTTGCATTGCATGATTTAAAAAAAATCAGAAATTATTAAAAGAAAACCTACAATCAAACAAAAAAAAACCCATCATTATTCACCTTATTCTCAAGGTGGATAATAAACAAAAATTGAAAAACAAACTGAAAGAAAATATACCAGTTGATGATCACAACCACAAAAAAAAAGGTCAGACATTTGATGATCATTGGTGATGCATGATGGGATCAAAATAAAAAAAATATGTGTTTAAATAACATCCAAAACAAATGGCATGAGTGACCCACAGAAAATATCACACAATCCAACCAAAAAAAAGGGAAATAATTAATTGGCACCAATAGCAACCCCTAAATAAACAAAAAAAACATCAGTCTCAGTCCAAGAGGGAGGAGGAGGAAAAGGAAATGGAAAAGTTTGGTACAATGGTGAGCAATAAATCAATTGGGAGGGAGGGAGCAGAAGGGGGAAACTTTCTGTAATTAATTGCTTGATTGATCAGGACCAGATGGCAGAGGAGGAGGGGGGGGACTCACCGCAATCAATTTGGAGTAGACAGAACCTGGGGAGGAGGAGGAAGGGATCAATGGCAAGCAATTGAGCAATTTTTTGCTTGCCATCACTCCCCTCCTCCTCCAAACCACGCTAGGGCCAGGGCAATTGCAGGGATGAATCAATTGGGTCTTTCCTGAAAAGGTTTGATTTAATTGATGACCTCTTTGAAGATGGCCAGTAGTTTGACCAGGGAGAAAACCAACATCTGATGAGGCAAGCAAAAATCCGAGTTGAAATATTTGGCATGTGGTTCTTCCCCTCATGCGTTATTGAAGCTATTAAGGAAGACTTGGATGATTAATGCAGTAGTACTGGAGCTTGGATACTTATTTGAGGGAATGAAGACCAGCGCTTGGGGTTTGGGAGGATGAGATTTGAGTCAGAGTAGGATCAGATAAATTTTCACAGTCTGGGTGGTGAGCTAGAGGAGCCAGATGATTTTCTGGGACTTGTATGGAGCAAGATTGGCCTCAGACTTGACTTTGGAAGGAACCAAGAAGAAAGGTCAGAAAAAAATCCAATAGATAAAGGAACTTTTTTTTGTTTTTCTCTTTGTGAAAAAGAAGCTTTCAGAAAGATAAGAAGATGAGAGCTCAAATTTTACAGAGGATCTTTGAAGGAGATGGTATGAAACCATCCATCAAACTTTTATTTGAGGATTTCATCCCGCAACAAACAACAATGACCAAGATAGACTTGAGATAGTCTATGCAATCAATCAACATGTGATTGGGGTTTTTTCCATCAATTGGGGGGGGCAAGTAACTTTGAAGTTCAACACAGTTTTCTCCAATAATTCCAAGGCTAGGGCGATATCCCAATGGTAGGTTAGTGTGTTGAATTGTGGAAATCAACAGAATCAAACAAATGAGTACCCACCTTCTTGGAAGGGCATAGTATATTTTTCTTCTTGATCCTTTTGGTTTTTGATCTTGGCTTTTTGTTTGGCAGCCAAGGAAATTCCATCATCCAGATCAACTCAGGAGATGATAGGTGAAGAGAAATACCCATGTCAATAATCACTTCAATGGAAAGTTTAAGAAGGCTTTATCATAGAGAGGTGTAGTTGTGGATGGGTTTTTTTCATGAGATGAATGTTGGGTGGATGATAATGCATAAATGGAAGATTTGATGTTTGAAATACGCAATTTTCAAATACACCAGTTAGGAGTTATGTGTATTTCAGAAAACCACCATTAAAATTGGCGGGTTTGGTAAAAAAAATGGCAGGTTTCTATTGGTGGGTGTCAGCTTGCTACTATTGAAGAGCAAGCTGCAAAAGTAACAAAATAACATAAATAAATAAAAATTTTATTAAAGGAGAAATAATATTAAAAATATTATTTCAAATTATTATTCTACATAAAACTTAAGGTAGGTTCACTGCCTGACACCTACCTCAAATTCCTACTGCGTATATTTTTAAATAATTTATGAAAATTTGGAAAGAGACAAGTGTCAAATAATAAATCTTACTCTCACGTTCCCCTGTTTTCTTTCCTTATATTTCCTTTTTCTTTCTTTTCTTATTCTTCTTTTTGTCTGTTTATTCTTCTTTTCACACGGCTTTCTACCTGTCCCTGACTACTGTCATGATTCTTGGTCAACCAGTCTACTGTCACTCTTGCGCGTCTCTGACATCTGTCACCTGTCATTATTTACATTTCACATCAGTGTTGATTCTTCCTTTCTTGCTTGATTCTCTTCTCATCTTCTCACCTGAACAACAAGCTCATAAACCAATACAAGGTTCATCAACAGTCCAACCCATCACCTCAAATTCTTTCCTTCAAGATCATCTTCTTCTTTCATAACTTCTTATCAATTTCGTTTCTTTTCATTTGTTGTTTTCATACTCTTTCAATAACTTCCATCCAACCTCTCGACCATCATCTGATCCAAATTCCAAACCTATCCTTGGCAAGTATTGACTGGTAAGACTCACTCTCGTCGCAGTCACTCACTGGTCAATGAAGTCTAATATCTTCATCTCAATCTCTTTTAAGTCTTCATTGTTGACACTTTCTTCCTACTCTATCATCATCAACTCCATCTAACAGAAATCTTTTCAAGCTCCCAACATTCACACGTTGCTCAATGTCTGTTCTATTTCTTAAAATATTTCTTGTTCATTTTTCATTTGTTCTTTATTTCTTTGCTTCTTAACTGATATCTTCTTTGACTCTCAGCCCTCTTAGTTCTTGAATTCTTCTGTGTCTTTTCAAGTAATTCAACACGGTTAAAAGCCGAAAATTGATCCAACTAAACTAACCAATGCGATGGAGGGATCCAGTAACAATGGCTTCCCACAAATCATCCTTAAAGCCGCCCTTGAAGCTGTTCCTATTCTCTCAGACAAAAATTACTTTATCTGGAAAGATAAGATGTCCATGCTCTTGGAACTTAAAGGAATAAAGGAAGCTCTCAAAGACGAATCAAAAAGTCTGAACCCAGCCGATGACATGGAGACCCGAGTGATCCTTCTTTCTCGTATTGATTCAATTACTCACAATAACTTGGTTAACCCAGCCAATATCTCTTCTGCTCGACTTCTCTGGAAAACCATCAAAGAGCGTTTTGCTTCCTCACAAACTGCCAACCAAGCCCGCGATTTTAACCAGTTTCTGTATCAACAATTCAAGCCTGAAGCAATCAATCTCTTCATAACCAAAACTAAAATCTCCCTTAAGAAGATGGTTGATGTAGGAATTGACCTTCCCGACCATATTCTCTCCTATCTTATTCTCTTTAAATTTCCTCCAACTCTACACTCTCTTCGCCAACAGATCATGTACTCTGACAAGATCGTTCCTATGGATCTAGTCCTCAATCATCTTACGCAATTGGATAACAAAACTAATGTCAAAACCAAGGAAGCTAAACTCAACGACACCGCTCTTATTTCCTCTCGACCTATTAAGAAACCTGTTCCAACAGAACTTTGATGCAGGAAGGGATATCATAATCCCCAATCTCCCGATCATCCCAAAAACAAGTGCTGGCATCTCCACGAACATCTCGCTCCCAATTGGTGGAAAGAGTCTCAAATTCGTTCGAGAGCGCAATTGAATTCTAAATAGAAATTGAAAGAAGTTGCTCATTACGTTGCTCTTCTCTCTACCTGGATTGAAGAAATCAATCCGGTCAATTGAATCATCATGGATTCCGGTGCTTCATGTCACATGTTCAACTCAAAACTCTTCTTTACATTTCTCAACAACCAAATCTCTGAGGAATTTATCAACACCAGGAAAGAAGGGGCTAAACTGCCAATCAGAGGCAAGGGTACTGTCAAGCTATCATGGAAAGGTTCATCCGTCTTGCTCAGCAACTGTCTCTACGTCCCTGATCTTGTGGTTAACCTCATTAGCCCCGGTGAATTGATTTCGGCCAAAAACTGCTTTCTATCATCCTCCAGGAATCAATTCACTCTCTTTGCTGGACGCATAATGGACTTTTCTGGATTTATTCAAGAAAATTTATTTGTTCTTAATCCTCCTTCTCTAATTGGTCATAATACAAAATTCTTCCATCTCACGCTTAAAGAATCAAACTTGTGTCACATCAAATCCCTACATCAATCTTTCGGGCATGCTAGTCCTCTCCGTCTCAAGAATCTTTTCCCATCATTATCCGCCAGTGCTCTGTCCAAATTTCAATGTGAAGATTGCGTATTCTCTAAAATCTCAAAAAATCCATTCAAGAATACTTCAAAACTTGCTTCAAAACCATTCCAACGACTTCATATTGATTTAGTTGGTCCCATTACCCCCTCATCTTGGAATGATATGAACTATATCATGACTATCGTTGATAACTTTTCTGGGTACATCGCTGCAATTCCTCTTCAGTAAAAATCCGATGCTTGCCAGCAACTTATAATTATTTTGAATCATGAGAAACAAAAACGGGACCAATTTCCAGCTACTATCTGCACTGACGGCGGTGGGGAGTTTTCTTCATCCAAACTCAAAAATTTCTTCAACTCAAATTCTATCCAACATTTAATTTCTGAACCTTATCATCATGAACATAACGGCAAGGTCAAAAGAGCCAATCAAACACTCACCAAATCTATGAGAGCTATTCTTTGATGCTCTAATCTGCCTCTCAATCTTTGGGCGGAAATTGCCAAGACAGCCAGTCTTTCTTTAAATCAAATTCCCAAGTCTCCACATTCATCTTCTCCTTATCAACTCTTCACCAACAAATCTCTTCCAACTAGTTACTTCCATCCAATTGGTTCCAAGCTTGTCTATCTTGATAACAAAATCAATCGTGGCAAAAAATTCAAGGATTGTGGGCTTCCTTGTACCCTTGTGGGCTACAAACCAAATTTTCTATCCTATCAAATTCTAAAACCTGACAATTCAATTGTTTCCTCTAAACACGTCAACTTTCTCAAAACCGACTATTGTCCCCAGGTTTGAGATGATTCCAATATTGCCAAAGACCACTTACAAATTAAACTGGATGACGATCTCTTCAATTTTCCTTCAAACCCTCCTCTTCCAATTTCTCCTATCATTGCCTCTCAATCAAATCCTACAATCAATGACCCTGCTTCCTCTAAGGTTCTTTCTCCTGACACTCTTGATGAATCTCACTCCGACTCCGAATCTGCCTCCTTGAATGAACTCGCTCAACAACTGATCCCCAGCTACTCTATTTGCGATCAATCTATCTTAAAACCTCCTCAACGATATGGTTATCACCATTATTATGTTCCCAGAACTTACAAGCAAGCAAAATCTTGCACCGACAGTCAAAAATGGGAAATCTCTATGGACGCCAAACTTAACGGTATCAAGGCCCTCAACGTGTGGGATGATTATGAAGGACCTGATCCCAATAATCCTCTCAACACCACGTGGGTGTACCGCCTTAAGGATAACTGTCATGGAGACCCGTTGGTTTACAAAAGTTGGCTATGCGTTCAGGGTTTCAATCAGATTTATGGTATAGATTTTCAAGATACTTTCTCTCCTACAGGAAAGGCTGCCTCTCTTTGAATCGCTCTTCTTTTCGGTTTATTTCATTCCCTTCCCATTTCTCAATTTGACGTAAAGAGCGCTTTCCTCCATGCTCCTCTCTCCAAAAAGGTTATCATCAACCAACCAAAAGGGTCTAAAAGAAAATCGAAATTTCTCATCCTTCAAAAATCTCTCTACGGATTAAAACAAGCACCTCTCAATTGGTTTCATACTCTTACTTCTTGGATTAAAGAGCAAGGTTTTCACAAATCTATTTCCGATCCCTGTCTTTACATTCATCCAATTTCAAACTCTGTTCTTTTCTTCCATGTCGACGACCTCATACTTGTTGGTCTTGGGGATAACTTCAAGTGTAAGTTTCTGAAGCACTTTCCCAACTCGAATCATCATGAACCAAATACTATCTTGGGGATGAAATACAAACAGATTGGGGATAAGATTATTTTATCTCAACCCAAACATATCAAACACGGCCTGGAGGAGTGAAACATGACTGACTGCAAACCATTGTCCATTCCTCTCACCGCTAACATCAATCTGACCCCAGCTAGCGATGAAGAACACAACGAATTTAAAACTTTAAACATTAATTATCGATCTGCCATGTTTCTCATTAATTATATTGCCTGTTTAACTTGTCCTGACCTGAGCTTTGCCGTTTCAAGTCTTGCCAGGTTCTGTGAAAAACCTGGAATTCGCCACTGGAGGGAAGTAAAAAGGTGCTGGAAATACTTGAAGGCTACAAAACATCTCAAACTCACATTACAAGTTCATCACTCCAACCCTCAGATTCAATGCTACAGCAATGCGTCCTGGAGTGACAATTTAGAAACGAGGAGATCCCAATCCGGTCATCTCTCTCTTCTTTTCAATTCACTCATATCCTGGAGCAGTTATTGACAACAAAATGTGACTCACTCCACGACGGAAGCCAAACTTAATCCTCTCGTCAACTCTTTTCTGGAAGCGATTTGGATGAGAGGGTTGGTCGCTGAACTCTGGAAATCAGAACTTCTTCCAAGCAAGCACTTCATAGATAATAAGGGCCTAGATGACAAGCTTAAGAAATTCGGTTGCAAGTCAAAAACCCATCACATAGACATCAAAACTAAAGTGCTCAGAGAGGAACTCAAACTCGGAAGTCTCTCCATTGAATTAATCCCAGCGACCAATATGAAAGCTGACGGTCTCACTAAAGCCCTTCCTCTTGCCTCTCTCATCTCTCTCTTTTTTTTAATCAACCCTTCTTTTTCTACCCCATCTCCAGTCTTACCAGTCATGGGGGGTGTCAAATAATAAATCTTACTCTCACGTTCCCCTGTTTTCTTTCCTTATATTTCCTTTTTCTTTCTTTTCTTATTCTTCTTTTTGTCTGTTTATTCTTCTTTTCACACGGCTTTCTACCTGTCCCTGACTACTGTCATGATTCTTGGTCAACCAGTCTACTGTCACTCTTGCGCGTCTCTGACATCTGTCACCTGTCATTATTTACATTTCACATCAGTGTTGATTCTTCCTTTCTTGCTTGATTCTCTTCTCATCTTCTCACCTGAACAACAAGCTCATAAACCAATACAAGGTTCATCAACAGTCCAACCCATCACCTCAAATTCTTTCCTTCAAGATCATCTTCTTCTTTCATAACTTCTTATCAATTTCGTTTCTTTTCATTTGTTGTTTTCATACTCTTTCAATAACTTCCATCCAACCTCTCGACCATCATCTGATCCAAATTCCAAACCTATCCCTGGCAAGTATTGACTGGCAAGACTCACTCTCATTGAAGTCACTCAGTGGTCAATGAAGTCTAATCTCTTCATCTCAATCTCTTTTAAGTCTTCATTGTTGACACTTTCTTCCTACTCTATCATCATCAACTCCATCTAACAGCAATCTTGTCAAGCTCTCAACATTCACAGGTTGCTCAATGTCTGTTCTATTTCTTAAAATCTTTCTTGTTCATTTTTCATTTGTTCTTTATTTCTTTGATTC
The DNA here is from genome assembly GCA_025617555.3 of Puccinia polysora. Lineage (NCBI taxonomy): Eukaryota > Fungi > Basidiomycota > Pucciniomycetes > Pucciniales > Pucciniaceae > Puccinia > Puccinia polysora. Next base: position 54,013,580 of record CM062612.1, on the reverse strand, counting down.
TTAACTGATGTCTTCTTTGACTCTCAGCCCTCTTAGTTCTTGAATTCTTCTGTGTCTTTTCAAGTAATTCAACAAAGAGGCCTTGGGATTTTGGCCATTTTAATATTTCATGTGAAATCCCACTTATAGGTTTCACAGTGAATTTTGTCTCAGAATCCAAGAATTCTGTGATTTAGAGGAGTTACAGGCGGAAATGTGATTTGTCACAATTCCCGCACACAGCCACAGCAACCAACACATCGACGCGCGTCTGAGAAGCAGCACTGTCACCCTGTCCGCGTACCCTGAAAAGCGGTGTACACAGCCCCAGGCATCTGACATGTGTTGGATTGCTGATAGCAGAGTGAATGAATGCTAAACAAAGAGGGCTGTCACTAGACCAGCATCAGGTATGAGAAAGAACAATAAATGAAATGAAAAGAAGATCAAAAGAAGAAAATAAAATAATTGAGAAATAGTGAGAAAGACTTGAAGAAAGAAACAAACATCGAGCAACAGGCAGAAATAGCGGAGTTGCCAAGTTCTTCACGAGACGGAGTTGAGTGTGCTTTTGTAGCAGATTGGAGTGACAGCGACAGAAGACTTTGAAGTGAACCAAGGCATTAGATGTCAAATAAGAGAAAGAGGCGGAAACAATCACAGTCTTACCAGTCAGAACTTGACAAGATTGTAGAAGCGGATTTGGGTTTGATGAGTTACGAGAAGTTGAATGGAAGTCAAAGCAGAAAGAAGAGTAAGAGAAAAGAATAAGATGAAGAAGAAAGAAGAAAAGAAGAGTCGAGATGGGAAAAGAGTTGATTCACGAGAGTGGCCGCATTTGAGGAGTCAAGAGGAACTGGAGTGGTTGAAATCAGGTGTCCGCCCTCTCATGTTCATCCAAGTGCCGCACGTGAGGTTGAGAGTAGATATAAGTTGGAGAACATTTGTGTGACATGCGGCGTGAACTCATGCTAGAAGTAGAAGGCGCGCGGAGATGACAGAGATAATGCAAGCACAAGAAGACAAGAAAAAGGAAGAAAAGAAGACAAAGAAAAATAGAAAGAGAGAGGAAAAGTAGAAAGAAAAAGAATAAGAATAGAATAGAAGGACAGTGGTGATGGGTTATTTAACAACATGTACGCAGCCGTGGGACCACAGACTGACAGAGTGACAGAAGGCTTGAGAAGCCCAGGTACCACGTAAAAGTGCTACAACTAAGATGGGGACCTATGACATATGTAATAAATGTCCCTGTTGATATTAGATAGTCTAAAAATACATAAAATTATATAAAAATACTTAAATAAACTTTCTACATTTTTTTTATAAAATATAAGAGAAATACCAAATATTTCAAAAATAAGATAACTACAATTTTTAAAATATCTTAAAATACTTTCAATATACATTTTGAGAACTTCATAACATCAGAATTTCCGTGACATACTACGGACACTGATTATGTATAAATACAAAATTTATTCACATAGCTTATATTTTTAAACCATTATTTCAAGAAAATCAACAGAATTTTGAAAATAATGATCAAAATCAGTATTATGATTTTACTCCCATCAGCTAATGAATAATGAGAAACCATCTCACATCAGATTACCCATAGGAATTTCTAGTCAGAAAAGTTATTAACATCCTGGGAGCATTTACTAAGGATAGTTAATTAAATGATGATCATGTTGATAGATTAGTGTTATTGAAACGCCAAAACATCAATCAAAAGGTTGAATAATTCCCATACCCTGTGGAATTAAATGTTACCCGTGCTAAAGCACCAAGAACACGTGACAGGCTACCACTGGTTACCCTGCTAGCCTTAGCACCCGTCCCTTTCAGCCCCTGTATGCCTCAGAAGGACAGAATTGGGACCTAAAAAGCTATAAATATAGAGCTATTTTTGAGGTTATTGAAACCCAGATACCCAGTTATATTTAAATCCAGACACCGTGCCAAGGTAATCAAATACTTATAAGAGATAATTGTTTAATTTATGGCTTTGGTCTGATTCATAATATCCATCCCAAAACCCTTTTTATCAATTTAAACTGCTGAAAAACCTTTTCAAACCCCAGTAATAGGTTTAACCCATCAGTGCGCGTCCCAAACAAGTACCTAAAGGATCCAAGAATTTACCAGTGAGTATTATTATCATTTTTCTGTCGTGTCAGCTTGATTAAAAGGCCCTCCCACCCAATAATATATTTCATATATATTTTATCTTTTGGCAATATCTCCTTTAAGAATATGAATTCAAGGTCACAAAGTGACCAGGTATACGTGTCTTCAAAGTGAATTCCCTGAAGAGAGGTGTTAAAGATAAAAAATATTATTTTGGACCTTCTATTAATTTATTTAATAATCAATTTATTAATATTGATTAATAATATTAAACCATAACCAAACCAATAAACCTTGCAATAGCTTTATCAAAATATTTCACAGATTTTTTCTGCATTTATTGAATAATATATTTATTATTTATTCCATAACCTCTGGTAGCTAAAGGATAGCAAGGGTATTGGAATCCAGGAGGCTGAAAGTGGTTTTTCTAACTCTGATACACCCTAATAAATGAACTATTATTAAAAATATTGAAATCATTCTTTTTCCTATCATGGTCCCAATAATCTCCTTGGTAAAGGATTTGAGTTAACTTAAACAATATATGATCATATATTTTCCTCAAAAGGCATTAGAAATTCAACAGAGTTTTGGGTGGTGGTTAGGAGGAAAAGGGTGGTTGATTTTGAGGAGTTAAAATGTGTAGATTTATGTGAATTTGTGAGGGGTTGATTTGGGGTGGTTATTAGGAGGATGAAATTGAGATTTTTCACTGAAGAACTGAAGCTGGAAGTCATGAGTTGAAGGATATCAAAAAAATTTCCAAGGAAAAAAATAAAGTCATCATGAAATTTGGGGGAGGGGATTTTAGGAAAATCATTTTTTTTACTTGGAGGAGATGCAGAACATCATTCATAATAGCAGAATTAAAATTCTTAGAAGAGATCGGAAAAGCTTAGGGAGGATTAGGTATCTCACCTTCAATTTTTTCTGCTATTCATCTTTTATTGCAGCTGTTAATTCATGAAAAATATAACAGTAAAAAAAATCAAAAAAATCTTCATGTATCTATATTTTTGAAGCTTTATTTTTCATTTTTCTTAAGCTGCACCATCTGCCTCAAATGATCACATTTGCATTCTCAACTCTTCAATTTAATTGAGGTAGATGCTGTTTAAACTAGTTTTTATCCTAATTATGAGGAGAAAAACTCTTCTGTTCTGGTACAAACAGTTTTCCATTAGAATAAGCCAAGTCATACATGAGGTACTGATAATAATTGAAATATGTATGATTATCAATAAAACTCAACATTTGGTGGAAAAAATATGAGATTTGAAAGCAAACATTGAGGAAAAAATGGATTGAAATAAAATTCTTTTTATCAAAAAAAATCAATTACTGCAGATAATATAATTTAGAATGTTATAAATACTGTTTCAGAGTGTTATATCACAGATTTTCAAAGAAATGTAAGGATTACCTTTTTTTCCTGATAAAAATAGTGGTTTACATCATACTTCTTTCATAAATGGGAATATGATAAAAAAAAAAGAAAAAGAAAAAAAAGCAAAAAGAGACTTGAAATGTGTATTTCTAAATGAATTGAAATATTTCCTTCTGTTCTTCCTTTTATTCCAAGGAAATTTCTGGAACACAAAATATAAGAATATTAATAATAACCATTATTTTATATGATTGGGGTCTTTCATGTACATTCTGGTTTAGTATTCCATGAAAAATTAAGAGCTTCTCCATTCTAAAATGAGTCCAATCACCAGATTCCAATGGATATTTTTTATAGATAGATTGAGTTTAGAACTCCATGCATTTTTTTAAAAGATAGCAAATTTCTCAATAAATCCTCAATGTTCCAAAAATCATAACAAAGAATTTCAAAATATTTTATGCAAGCGTATTTTGGGGAGGATATGGAGAATTCAATTCTCAGAACTTGGAATTGAAAGATTTTGCATTCTTTAGACAAAACTTTTCTTCCGCAGAAAAATTTTCAAGCATGAAATTTGGGATCCCAAAACTCAATCTGAATTGTAGGTAATAAAGGAAATTCAGCTTAATTTTTTTTTTTTGAAATGGCTGTTAAAGTTTTTATATTAAAATTTTCTGAGTTTTCATTTTGGGGACATTGAATATGGATGTAGAAGTATGATTATTTTGGAGAAAAAAAAAGAAAAAATCACCATCAATATTCTTTCCTCTTGAGCAGATATTGAAGGGGAATGAGGTGGAACAGTTTCTATAAATGTCTGGAGCTGATTGGGGCAAAATTTTATTTCATTTATTTTTTTCCTTGGTAGGATGGTGATTATATTTCTGGGATGGGAAGGTTGATGTGTTGAAAGCAACTGATACATTCTTTTTCAAACTCTCTAGGCATCTAATGCTCCAATCATTTGATTATCATTGTATTTTAAAGGTTTGAGGTCCCCCTGAGTTCTTCAGTTTTTTAAAAAAATGAGATCATTTTTTAATGGAGACAAATAAAGTTTCTTTAGAATCAATCCAAAAAAAATTGAGGAATCCATTTCTTCAATCATTTGGTACCCTTGATCCAAAAAATATACCCATTTCTGGACGGAATCTGGATTTTAGATGAAATATGCCAAGAAGTATTATAAAACTTGAAGACTGGGATTTCAAAAATGTAGCTATCATGATTTTTCATCAATTGATTGAGTACTATGGAATAAGTATAACCCAATGGGATGGAGTTGGGTTTGGGCTTACCCCTAGGGGTAAAATTGGATTTCTGAGGAATCCTGGCAGGCTTGGAAGGTTGGGCTTGGTCAGGAAGTAGATATTTTGGATGCCTTTAGGGCACCCAATTGGGATTGAGGAAGAGTTTCAAATTTCATTTTGAAAAGTAAAGAGAGAAAAATCTAACTGTATGGTGTCACATAAGTATATGGGGGGTGGAATGGTGGTGCAACTTTCTCCTAATGGCTGAAACCAAGGCTTAACAGATGTCAAATGTGGGATTGATGCTACTGTCAAAATCATCAGATGGAACAGTGAATGGATGAGGTATGAAGGAGTTATAGTTTCCATTTTGTTGAGCTATTGATCCCTCATATTACTTCATTATCTCAGATGTGTGCAACACTAACCAATCTACCATTGCCACATCAAAATGCACTCAAAAATGAAAAAATGAACTTGATGGTACAAAATATCAAACTTCAACATATATTTCATTAATCTGAAGTACATTGAATATTATCCAGAAGTTTCATCTCAATAAGTTGGAAATTATGATATTAACCAAATAGGTCAGCCCATGATTAAAAAATCTTTCAAGTATTGGTCCAAAACAAATGAATTGCTAGCTTTTGCAATTGTTTTTGAGACCCACTACAAGTTCAAATACGTATAATAAACCATTTCAAGGAATATGAATATTGAAAAAGCTCATAATTACATACAAGACCTCAGAAGAAAAATTTATCTTTTTTTTCAATCTTATCCTATAAAAAAATCAATGGAAGAATAAATTTTTACTTCTTGTGAAAATGTTAAAAAATTCTATAGACAATCCAAATATTTTTTCAACAAGTTTTTAAAAGGAAAAAAAACAATGAAGCAATCTTTTGGCTGACTAGGATTTATAACTTTGAGAAAATTTGATTCAGATACTGGAAATTTATCAATAATTGAGCTTAATCAACTTGTTGGAAGAAAGGCTTTGCCATTTTCCAACATTAGCTTGTTACGCAAAGACAATGGTAATGGTCCCAATGACCTCTATTGAATCAGAATCAGGGAGACTCATCTCCTTCTTTTATTAGATTATGTGTGATAATGAATTGATTCTTATTTTTGATCTTTTGGGCCTTCTTTCCCAGTGGTTGTGTTTTGGATGACTTCAGGAAAAAACTATCTCCAGAGGCTCTCAAACCCTTGAATTTGATTCAAGATTGGCTGAAAAATTGGATAGTATTTCTTCAGCTTTTCTCTTTATTAATCAAAAATCATTGTATTTCCCTCAAAAATTCATATTTTCAAGATTTGAAAGTGCTTTGGTTTTTTCCAAAATTGCATTAAGCTATTTGAAAGCAAAGTAAACAGCTTTCAATTCAAAAAAAATTAAAAGGGGGACCACCAACCAGCCCAAACGCGCAAAAATCCAGGAAATTTGGGAATGGGTTGGGTTTGGGCCCAAAAAGCCTTATGTTATTACCGGCCTACCAAACGCAAATTGCAAGAGAGAGTTCACTCCAAATACCTCAAGGAAAAAACTTTTTTGGGGATGCTGGTTTTGCTTTGTGTGATAATTTTCTGGTTCCATACCAAGAAATAAGTTTTCATTTGAAAGATGGGCATCATTTTGGAAAAAAGTGAGATTTATTTTTTTTTTGAAATTTTTTTTGGTTCTCAATTTTAGAATTAGTTTTCATTCAATTTTAATTTTTTTTGGACCCAAAAATAAAGAAGAATTATTTAAACTGTGCCATTCATCAGAAATAAATGTGATTGAGAGGATCTTTGGTGTCATGAAAAGGAAATTAAAGGTTAAGGCCATAGTTAGTGAATATCCACCTGATTTAAAATCAAAAATGATCACTTCTATGATGTTCTTCTACAATTTCATCAAAAGAAATTTACCAGAATTAGCAGAGGATGAAGACCCTCTAAAAGATAAATCTGTGAGCCAATGACTCAAGAGCTAGTTACTCAATCTAATTTAGTTTAAGAGAATGATTTATTTAGTTCAGAATTGGCAAATGCAGAAACCAAGAGGTCATCCCAAAATAGAGATGCAATTGCAGCTAAAATGTGGGAAAGTTACAAAATAAATTTCAATTATGTGACTCTTTGATATTTCAAGGGAAAAAGAAATTAGAAACACAAATGAATCAAAAACATAAATTAGAAATTAAATTGACACAAAATAATACTTTATTCTTTATTTCTCAGATTTTCAAACAAAATAAAATCACAATTTTTTTTACTTAATTGATTCTCAAATTTTCAATGGAAATTATAAATTAAATTCTTTGGCTCAGAATTCCTAAATTATTTCTCAAATTTATCATGAGAATTCAAATGGGAATTAAGCAGTATTCTTATTACTCAATATTACTCAGTTATTTCCAATATTTCTCCCTCATTTTAATTCAATTGATTCTCAAATTTTTTTAGCTCAAATTACCATACAAGAAATAACCAACAAAAAATGAGCAAAAAAAATAACCAACCAAAAAACAACCAACAAGAAATAACCAACAAAAAAAAATGAAAGAAGCTAGAAAAAAAATTAAAAGAAAAACAAAAAACAAGAAAAAAAAAGAAACAAACAAACCGATAAAAGAAAAAACATGACAAGAAAACCTGTTTTTTTCTTTAAAAAAACAATATCAAGAAAAATATTTAAAAAAAAAGAAAGAAAAGAAAGAAATAAAAAAAATAAATAAAAAAGTAAATGAAAAAAATAAAATAAAATAATAATAATAAAAAAAAAACATTGAATGAATGAAAAAATTAAACAATGAAAAAATGAAAATGAAAAAATGAAAATGAAAAAATGAACAAATGAAAAAATGAAAAAATGGAAAAATGAAAAGAAAAAAAGAAAAAAAGAAAAAAAGAAAAAAAGAAAAAAAGAAAAAAGAAAAAAAGAAAAAAAGAAAAAAAGAAAAAAAGAAAAAAAGAAAAAAAGAAAAAAAGAAAAAAAGAAAAAAAGAAAAAAAGAAAAAAAGAAAAAAAGAAAAAAAGAAAAAAGGAAAAAAAGAAAAAAAGAAAAAAAGAAAAAAAGAAAAAAAGAAAAAAAGAAAAAAAGAAAAAAAGAAAAAAAGAAAAAAAGAAAAAAAGAAAAAAAGAAAAAAAGAAAAAAAGAAAAAAAGAAAAAAAGAAGAAAAGAAGAAAAGAAAAAAAGAAAAAAAGAAATAAAGAAATAAAGAAAAAAAGAAAAAAAGAAAAAAAGAAAAAAAGAAAAAAAGAAGGAAAGAAGAAAAGAAGAAAAGAAAAAAACAAAAAAACAAAAAAACAAAAAAACAAAAAAAACAAAAAAACAAAAAAACAAAAAAACAAAAAAAGAAAAAAAGAAAAAAAGAAAAAAAGAAAAAAAGAAGAAAAGAAAAAAAGAAAAAAAGAAAAAAAGAAAAAAAGAAAAAAGGAAAAAAGGAAAAAAAGAAAAAAAGAAAAAAAGAAAAAAAGAAAAAAAGAAAAAAAGAAAAAAAGAAAAAAAGAAAAAAAGAAAAAAAGAAAAAAAGAAAAAAAGAAGAAAAGAAGAAAAGAAGAAAAGAAAAAAATAAAAAAATAAAAAAATAAAAAAAGAAAAAAAACAAAAAAACAGAAAAACAAAAAAACAGAAAAAAAGAAAAAAAGAAAAAAAGAAAAAAAGAAAAAAAGAAAAAAAGAAAAAAAGAAAAAAAGAAAAAAAGAAAAAAAGAAAAAAAGAAAAAAAAGAAAAAAAGAAAAAAAGAAAAAAAGAAAAAAAGAAAAAAAGAAAAAAAGAAAAAAAGAAAAAAAGAAAAAAAGAAAAAAAGAAAAAAAGAAAAAAAGAAAAAAAGAAAAAAAGAAAAAAAGAAAAAAAGAAAAAAAGAAAAAAAGAAGAAAAGAAAAAATGAAAAAATGAAAAAATGAAAAAATGAAAAAATGAAAAAATGAAAAAATGAAAAAATGAAAAAATGAAAAAATGAAGAAAAGAAAAAATGAAAAAATGAAAAAATGAAAAAAACAAAAAAACAAAAAAAACAAAAAAACAAAAAAACAAAAAAACAAAAAAACAAAAAAACATAAAAACAAAAAAAAAAGAAAAAAAGAAAAAAAGAAAAAAAGAAAAAAAGAAAAAAACAAAAAAACAAAAAAACAAAAAAACAAAAAAACAAAAAAACAAAAAAACAAAAAAACAAAAAAAAAGAAAAAAAGAAAAAAAGAAAAAAAGAAAAAAAGAAAAAAAGAAAAAAAGAAAAAAAGAAAAAAAGAAAAAAAGAAAAAAAGAAAAAAAGAAAAAAAGAAAAAAAAGAGAAGAAGAGAAGAAGAGAAGAAGAGAAAAAGAAAAAAACAAGAAAAAGAGAAAGAGAAAAAACAAGAAAATCCAAGATGTTTTTCTTTAGAAGAAAAGAACAATGAAAAAAATTAATTTTTTTAATTATTCCAAACAAATTCCCCAACCCACTTGCTTTGAAGTTTGGGGGCCAAGGCTAGTTAAACCTTGGCCAGGTCTCAATGCAAGGAAAACTCCTTGCTGGCCGCCGTCACTTTGTGCGGTGTTAGTCAGGCATCATTTTGAAAGGCCTGGATTGCATTGGAAATCCTGCCAAGCCAGATCATTTTTTTTTGGATTGATTTGAGGGTGATTTTGATAATCTGGGTTTTTTTGTTGCCCATCTCCAGGTGACTCCTTTTTTTTACCATTTGGCCTTGAGTCTTTACCAATGAACCTTCACCATTGGATGATGGCCAGCTCCCCACTGGATGACTTGAAGCATTGGCCAAAAATTTCCCTCAGGGGATGGCCAAGTTGTACTTGCAAACCCCATGGTTTGCTTTCCATCCGGGAAAGAAGCCAAAACTTTGTAGAGGGGGGATGAAAAAACTCTCCATTTAACCTGTTTTTTTTGCACTGCAACTAAAAATAAATAAATATATATATAATAAATAAATATATAATAAATAAATATATAATAAATAAATATATAATAATTCAATATTTAATAAATAAATATATAATAAATAAATATATAATAAATAAATATATAATAAATTAATATATAATAAATAAATATATAATAAATAAATATATAATAAATAAATATATAATAAATAAATATATAATAAATAAATATATAATAAATAAATATATAATAAATAAATATATAATAAATAAATATATAATAAATAAATATATAATAAATAAATATATAATAAATAAATATATAATAAATAAATATATAATAAATAAATATATAATAAATAAATATATAATAAAATAAAATAAACAAAGAAAAATATCTTTTCAAAAAAAATTGTTCCAGATGGGCCCATTGGTCATCTGGAAGCTCAATGGGTTGAGTTACCTGATTCCACCTGGCCCCACTAAGGTTGTGTAATTGCTTGACCTTGCTTGACTGGGCTTTGAGGACATTGAAGTGTGATTGAAAGGCCAATCTATCCTTGGTATTTGTTACCGGTTCCTTGGTCCCTTTAAGATCATTCACAATGTCCCTTCAAACCAAACCATTGCAACCATTGAGGCTTCTTGGATGCATGTTTTGTGGCTTTTTTCAAGCTTGCAGGAGGCTGTGGTCATTTGAAGGAGTCCATTTTAGTTGGGATACCAGTGGTGTTGGTGGCGGTGGTTGGGTTGAAGGTGGAGGATCCATCCTATGAATAAAAGGATCAATGGATGATTAGTAAAAGAAAAAAAAATTGAGAAAAAAAAGACTTACAAAAAGAGAAAAAACATTGAGAAAATAAAATACTTACAACAATATTGGGTGGTGGGGGATGGCAAAGGGCGCGCCAGAGGCAGATATACAGGGCCAACCCTTTATTTATAGCCCCACCGGGAATTGGGGCAGTGACATACAGTAGGCATGGTGATGCACATGAACACATACACATTTTCAAACCACCCTGTATGTCACATATGGGACATACAGGGTGTAACCTCTTTTTGGGAAAGCAGTGCAAGTTACAACCTGGTTTCAAAACAGAGCCAAAAAATTCTTTTACTACATGTACATTCAGACAGAAAATGAGTTACTTCCCACATGCACCACATAGAAGAAGATTCTCCTCCCCTTACTTTTTGATTCCAAATTTGCTACCCCAATCACTTTCCAATTCCCTTCTTCATGGTACCCACCACCATCATATTGGAAAAGTTTATCCCAAGGTTGTTCCAAATGAATCCAATGTGGATTGTTGATCCATTTTCAAAAAATATGGATCACATAGCTTAGAACCTAACAAAAGGATACCCAATAACTGCATAAGGGTATTTCCTTTGCATTCTCTGTAATGAAATTAATTTTTTTCTGATGGATTTTATTACTCAATTGAATCATAGAGATGTCATGATCAGGCACTCATATGGCTCCTCAAGGAGGATTAGTGCACTGAGAAAATCGCATGACCCTCTGCACTATGTTTATTTTCATCCCTGTGGTAATTTGGGTTTGTTTCCAGAATTGAGAGAAAAATCAGGCAAAAATAGATTTGCTGTGATGAATTATTGTTCAAATTGTCTGGAATTTTGTATTCTAATTTTCCATTTTTACACTTGGGTGGTTGTCTTTCCCAACAATATTGTGTTGAAAAATAAATGAAAATTGAGACAAAACATGATCCTATATTTTTCATCATGAAAACAATCTAAGGTTTGGGAATTTCTATGCTGATGTTTATGTTGTGAACAATGGTGCTGGGTAAACCTTTTTCTATTTCTTATACACCTTTCTAGGGAATTTTTTTGGAATGCTATAATCAAGTTATCAACCTTTGGAACCAGGTTGCCTATGGAATTTTTCCTTCAGATTTATGCTTGATAATTTGTGAAGGAGGATGAAGAGGAGAAGTTTTGTTTTAATATTTTATGGCTCTGCAACTAATTGGGGCCAGGCCTAATTTTCTTTTTTTTTCCTTGATAGGATGGTGATTATATTTCCGGGAAAAGCTTGTTGAAGTAATGAAAGCAACTTATAGATGCTTTTTCGATCTCTCTACACACCTCCAAGCCATGAATAGGCAAGAAAAGAGGAATGAAGAGTCTGTTTGTAGTCATTTCAACACAATGCATCTATCCGGCAAAACGCAGCAATGTCATGAACAAAGGTGCAAGATTTTTTTCATATGTATGTATTGAAAAGGACGTTCCCATGAGCGATACTCATTGAATCGGAGTAGGACTATCACTAGGAATATTAATCACAACCATTCCGGCGTGAACCTGTGAAAAGGAAATACTGAGATTAATGAAGAATCGGAAACGGAAAACTGCGGGTGGTTGAGCTCAACCCACTGCGATGTCTAATCCTTTGAGCCTCTACTCAAAGGATGTGACAGGCACCCCCAGGAACACTTTTCCAGGGGTAGTTTGGTCCCGTGCGGGTCGAATGCTCACACTGGATGACAGGAGGGACACAGTAGAAGCCTGAGTGTGGTTACCATCCCCAGGAGAATCAGAAGGAATATTTAGAACCGATTGCATTCATGAAATTAGATAATTAGAAGCACCAAGCACTAGATAATGAAACTAGATAATTAGAAGCAGCAAGCGCTAGATAATTAGAAGAATCAAGTACTAGATACGCAGAAGCATCAAGTTTGAGCAAGAAGTTAGTTTAGAGCCACAATTTCAGCATTTTGAGTTGTCCCCTTTGGCCAGAATCATGGCTACATGGTCTTCATTTGAGCTGTCGACGGAGCTCCTGCGAGTCGGTTGGGACTGTGGCAAAGGTTCAAGTTAGTTAGGATTCCGAGGGGTATTGGGATCTGGGATGGTTGACTCACGCCGTGTGGCTGGGCGCATGACTTCATGATACCCTGCACGGCCTTGGTGAGAACGTCTCCGGGCCTAGGTTGGGAAATTGATACGCAGGACGCGGTCAGCGGAAAGGAGAACCCAGCAACCAGATGGGGCACTCACAAATTTTGAGGCGCCACTCGGTCCTTCGCGCTGCTGACGAGACTCAGCTAAAAGGTGCAAGACCATCAATTCATGTCAGTTGTGTCAGTCAAATCGGCGTGTGCCGTTGGTGAATGAAACTTCACAAGACCAGGAAGAAAACTCAAACTCACCGCGCAAGATCCGCAGCTAGCAGTGCTGAGCTTGTTCTGGGTCATCTTTTGGGCCGCCCTGATACGAGTGCAAGAAGGGATAAGGACCAGCTTGGGCTACAGGGGGATGAGGAGGGGTAAGGAGTCATGTCCGAGAGAGGGACCAGAGCTTACGTCAGGCAGTCCTTGGTCACGAACACCGCCGATTCACCCTTCTCGTTGGCGCAGCTAAAACTAGCAGGCGAGTCACGGGGGTAGAGCCGATCGGCATCAAGGGGGACAGCTCGGCGAGCAAGCTTGCCACTATCGGTAGCTTTGGCAAAGAAGCCGCCGTAAGCACCCCCATACAAGTAACGGTTGAACAGGCTGTATCCGTAAATGGTCTGCACAGAGTTCCAGTAGTAGAGCCAAGGGTTGTAGGAGAGGCCATAACCACCGTAGAAGCCACCCAGACCGCCCCATCCGCCACCGAAATAGCGCTTGGAATGGACTTGACGTTCGTTCTGGTCGGCTACTTCCTCGGCGCGAGAGAAAGCGGCGAGAGCGAAGATGACAGAGACAAGTGAGATTAGGGAAACCATCTTGTGATATTAGGGTGCAAATAGGGTCACTTAAAAGAAGCTTGGAGTCGTTAATGAGGTCGTGGATAATAATCGTGGCTGGAAATGAAGGCAAGTGCGCTGGGGAGATGGTCCCCTGGGGCAATTTGAGGCCTGTTTATATTCAAAACATCTGACCTGGTGTTGTAGTTCCGACTCCCAGAGTAGCCCTGCTGCATTGAGTCTGCCACCGGAACTCGATCCTAATCAGTGATGGAGCTGAGGACGGTGGAATTTGGAGATGACTTGACCTAAGATATTCTCACAACAGCAGTGCCTAGATGTGAACTCGCACTATTGTCACGTGTGGAACGTTCACAAACCAAGCGCGATCGCCAGGTTGCTTGATAACCGGATCGAGTGATCTGTTAGAAACAAGTGCAACGACCACGGGTGCACATTTGAGAACGTGTACCCGTTGACCGACGCTCCAACCAAGCAAATCCTGTTGCAAAGGCCGATTTTGTAGATCATGTTCCTCATCTATACTACTGTCATACCAGCTTTCAGAGTGGAGCAAAGAGGATCAAGATTTGGCAGAGATAATGTCATGCTGAAGTTTTGTTGGTTAAGATAAACTACATTATTGCCCCCTAATTTGGGGACTGATTGGGACTTGATAATTTGGATTGGGGATGAGAAATTTTGGGGCTGATTTGAAGATGAATTTTAATTTTTAGATTAAGTCATGATTAAGTTAAAAAATACACAACATTCTTGATTTTCAATTGAATCAGGATTAAGCTAAAAAATACATCTCAATTTGTTGATATAGGAGGAACTCAAACACAATATACATTTCAAATGAATCAGTTTCTGAGATGTATAGCATTTAAAACCTCATTGTAAATAATAATATGAGTTTCAAATGAAATTTGGTTGTCAGTCCTGTATGTGATCACTCAGGGTGCTTATTGGGTTGGGCCCACCCCTTTATGGCAAGCCCAAAGCCAGCCCGTGGATAAGCAGGCTTTGGGGGGCTGGGTAAACTGAATGTTTTGTTGAGCCCAAGCCCAACACAAGCCCAAATTGTTGGGCTTTTTGTGGGTTTGAACCATTCAGCAGGCCCCTGCATATTCTTTTAACTGGAACTGTCTGGTACACTTTCAAACAGCTCAATGCAATTTGGGAAACAGGTGATGCACTTTTAAATCATGAAAACATGCAGGTGTGAGGGAAAAACAATCATTTTTGATTGATAAACAGAAAAGCCAAAGAAATAATATTCAATTTCTCATCCAATCTTGAATTCAAATGATGCCTTCCAAGGCCTCTGGAGCCAGTTTTGTTCTGAAATAATCCAAAACACAACCACTGGGAAAGAAGGCCTAAATGATCAAAAATAAGAATGAATTCATTATCACACAGAATCTAACAAAAGAAGGAGATGAGTCTTACTGATTCTGATGCAATAGTGGTCATTGGAACAATCAACATTGTCTTTGCTAAACAAGCTAATGTTGGAAATTGACACAAATTTTCTTTCCACCAGTTGAGTAAGCAAAATTCAGACTTACTTTCAAGGATTTCAATCAAAGTTTCTTGAAGGTATAAATCCAATTCAGCAAAAGTAGTCCTTGATTGAGATTGTGTGTTTCCTTGTAAAAACTTGTAAAAACTATCCAATTTGAAATTTCTATAGGATTTTTCCACAATTTCACTAGAAGTAAAATTTTGTTTTTCCACTGATAATTTGGGAGAATAATATTCAAGCAAAAGATGCATTCTTTTTCTGAGATCTTGTATGTAACTTTGAACCAATTCAATATTAAAACTCCTTGACATGGTGTATTCTATGTATTTGAACTTGTAGCGGGGATGAAAAACAATTCAAGAGATAGAAATTCTTTCATGTTTGACCAGTACTTGCAAATTGTATCAATCATTGGATGAGCTATTGAAGCAATATGATCATGTCCAACTTCTTGAGATGAAACTTCCAGATGATATTCTATGTCCTTCAGATTAAGGAAATATAAGTTGGAAGCTGGATATTTTGTACCAGACATTTCATTTGTTGCTTGTTGAAAAGCTTCAAAGGAGTCCTTCATTGCTCCAAGTTTAAGCCATTCAGCCTCAGAGGGGCAGTCTAAAAACTGTGAGTTTGACATCTGATGATGCTGGAATGCTGATTTGTATGGAAATGCAGAAGAAATATTTTCATAGGTTGAGTACTGTATTGTTGGAACATCAACAGTAGGTTCTTTAAGCTTTTGTTTTAGTTGCCAAAAATATCCATGGAGCTTTCAAAGTGCTGTTTTATTGATTGGAAAACCCTTAAAAAATTAATACTATAACTGAGCTTGTTGATAGCATCAAAAGAAAAAATAAAGTTATCTTTCACAATAAGGTTGACAATGTGAGCTTCACATTGAAAATGTAGAAACTTTCAACCCACTTCTAATGCATTGTTTGGATGTTCAAGACGTAGATTCTGTATTCAGTTGATTGCACTATCATTACATATGACATTATCAGTAGTAATTAATGTTAGGAATGTCACTTGCCCCTGCAGCCAATGTACGACTACTCCCTCTTCAACTACTATCTCCGGAGACCGTTCCCCCCGGGGGGTCTATGGAAACTCCATAACCTTCCTCCTCAAAGGGCCTGGGAGGATTCTTTTCTTTTCTTCATTTTCCTTTTCTTTTCTACTACAATTTCCTTTGTCTTCCCTAAAACAATGCATGACCAAAGATGGAAGTTGGAGACTATTGATTGGCCAGGGAAGGAGATTGGATCTCATAAAGGATAGCCGACTGGTATGGAGTTAACCGCGAAGTTTGCAAGTATATACTGAGTTGGTCCCCAAGATTGGAAGGTCAGCGCGAGCTAGAGGAAGTAGTGGATTGCACCATTGATGTTGTGCTTTTATTTGTGTCACGCTTTTAGACTGAGGTAGATGGTACTGAGGAGAGGACATGTCAAAGTGGTGAAGACAATAATCCTTAAGTGCGAAGCGTGACAGTTGCCCGGGTATAAAGACGCGAGCTCCTGCAAGCGTTCAGGTAAATTTTCCCATTGATTTCAAGTTGTTTAATTATCACTGTATACCCTTATACGTTACTTAATTTATTACCCAATAGATTTTTATAAATTTTGTAAGAATTTCTTCATTTTCATCCCGCCGTTGCAAAAACTGTATTCGCCGCAACAAGCATTGTATTCCCAGTACTGCCGTCCGAGACCTCCGAGGCAAATGTGAGCAATGTTGCCTTTGCAAGGTGGTGTGCAACTTTCCTATAAATGTTGAGTCGACTGTTGAGGGTCCTTTGGAATCATCAAGGGAGATGCAAAGTTGTAGGTCCGCGCCAAGGGTTAATTACAAGATACCACCATTGACGGAGATTGAATACTTGGGGACGCGAGTTCCTGGTGAGTACTAATCAGGACTAACTATTGAACTTGAAATAGTAACTAATTGTTTGCTTGTTTGCTATTGTTGCCCCGTTTTCAAAGATATACTACCAACACACCACCACAACCACCACCTTACTGGGAACCGCCAACTGAAATCCCGGGGCACCAGATGAATGACAAGGTGCGAGGCGAGGTTTCCGGTGCGGAACCGGTAGGGGTTATAACCAAGGAAGCAAGGGAGGGGGAAGAAAACACAGCGGAAAGAGAAGCGGGAAATGGAGGAAACGGAAGTGGAGAGAACAAAGATGGAGCGGGTGAAATAGAAGAAGGGAATGAAGGAGATGGAAGGGATGAAGTGGCTGGGACAAAAGGGATGGAGGGCCGAGGCGAAGTGGATCCGGTGCGAATTGTATTGCAGGTCAAAACGGATGCAAGGCGCCTGACGGACAATATTGGAGAAGGCACGTCGGGTGGCCAAAGGAAGAGAGCGTATGAAGAGCTCTTGGAGGAAGGTGGATGGAATGCTTGGCCAAAGCAAGCTTGGGTTGCAAGATGCAAGGAGATTTTTGAGAGGCACATTGTAACGGAAGTGCTGGTACTTCAAAGAATGTCCGCATAGATCAACAATGAAGACCTTGATACCTTTCGGTCCATGGTTGCGGAATTGACGGCAAATTGGGAGGATGCGGAAAAAGAAATAAAAGAAACTTTGTAATTTGATATTTTTTTTTTTATTTATTATTAAAAATAGAAATATTATTATTTTTTTTTAATAATAAGTGGAAATGAAAGGAAAATGAGAAAAGAATAACACAGTGAGATGGAGGAATTGACTGATGAAATGATGGTGAAATAAGATGGGTTTCAATGGGATGGAATATGGAATGGAATGTGATTGCGTAAGATAAATGTGGAATGGAATGAAATGGGATTGGATGGGATGAAATGTGGAGTTGAATGGAATGGGATTGGATGGGATGAAATGTGGAGTGGAATGGAATGGGATTGGATGGGATGAAATGTGGAATGGAATGGAATGGAATTGGATGGGATTGGATGGGAAAGAATCATGATTGCCGAGGTTTGCAAGGGTAGCTCGCATGGAATTCTCAAATCAGATTGGGTGAATTGCAAAGGTGATGGGCTGGTTCCCATGAGGTGAAATCTTTGTTGGACTGGAAGCCAGACCATTCAACAAGGTATTGAAGTTTTCCTTTGCGTAACCTGGAATCCAGAATACAGCTAACTTCCCACTCTTGATGATTGAGGACAGTGACTGGTTCAGGAGGGGGATGAGTCGTGCCCGGTTATAGGAGCGACACATGAAAGACCGGGTGGATAACTTGCCATTTCGCAGGTAAAGTAAGTTTAAAGGCGTTAGGGGAGATGGCTGATCCTACTTTAAAGGGGCAAAGCTTTCTTTTGGAGAGTTTGCGAGTTGGGCGAGTGCTGCGAATGTTGCGAGCATTGAGCCATACTTGATCTCCTACTGAGAAGGTTGGAGCCAAAGTGCGAGATCGGTCTAACTGAAGGACACCAATCATTTGAATAATTAGGAAGTTGAGGGACCGGTATCTTAAAGCAAGGGAGGCTAGTGCTCCCCTCCACCTCTTCAAACCCCAGGTATATCTGACTCATCCTGAAAACATCACCCTGAAAAAAATTCCCCATTCTCCAACTTTTAATCCATGGTTTGAACCATTTGGAGGTGGCTGTGCCACCCATCCCTTCCCATACACTCATACAACATCATACATATGCCAACTCACCTTGCTGGATTTTTGAAAAATACATTTCAAACCCTTCCTCCATCTCTAATTGGGTACCTGCAAAGCATCCCAAATACAGACTTCCTGACCAAATCTGACTGCAAAAGCCTGCTGGGCTTCCTCAAAATTTGGTTTTCTTCCAAGGGGTAGGCCTAAACCCAACCTCCAACCCATTGGTTCTGGGATGGTCTGTGGGCTTCCAAGCCTGATAAGCACCCTGGGTGATCACTAACCTTGTTGATTGGCTGGATCTGCTGCTTCAAAATGGTACATATAACTGACCTTGGCTGAACACTGGTTCTTACAGATAAATACCAAAATTTGAAATTTCATGAACTTTAGATTTTTCAAGCAACATTGAGTCCCTCATTTTTGTAAAACAAAATGCGGTTTAATTTCACAGAAAAAGGAATTTCAGGAATTTGAGGAGTAGTATGAAAATTTTGGTGAGGAATTAGAGGAATTGAACTTGATTTTTCTAGATCATGGGATAAATCAGGAAAGTTAACTTTTTAAATGAAAATTGAATGAAGAGAAGGTGATAATCTACACTGATTGATGTGTTTGGGAAGGAGAGGTGGCAAGTTCTAAAGATGAGGACTGGGAAAATGATAATTTGATGATCTGGTATGATATGGAAATAAAAAAAATAATTGCGCTTCCAATGTAGATTATGGTTGGAAATTTATGGGGGAGGTGGGAATAAAGATGTGTTCCCATATAATTTTGAGTGGTATCAT
This sequence comes from Puccinia polysora, assembly GCA_025617555.3. NCBI lineage: Eukaryota > Fungi > Basidiomycota > Pucciniomycetes > Pucciniales > Pucciniaceae > Puccinia > Puccinia polysora. The sequence goes on along the minus strand of CM062612.1, from coordinate 53,994,314 downwards.
AAAAAAGGGAATCCAAATTTCATTGGTGAATTGAAGTTGGGACCGCAAAGCAAGGAAAGGAGGTCTTTCTTCAATGTGATGAATTTGGAAAGTGAATGATTTTGTCTTTGAATTTAAATTGAGAAAAATCCTTGTTGAAATTTATAAGCTTAAATAAAAAAATCTGTTTTGGTTCCTGAGTTGGGTTGGAATTACATCAAACTGGGACAGAAGGAGTTTTATGGAAATGTTCAATTTTCAAAAGAAAAGCTTGGACCCAGTAAAATGTGCTATTAATTTCATCTGTTACATGTTCTTTCCTTGTTACATGGGCTTTCATTGTTACATGTGTTGTCCTTTTTAAATTTTTGTACTTGCAAAATCTGATGTCTTTTTTACATGTTCTAACCTTGTTACACGTGTTATCCCGATGTCCTAGTTCCATGTTATGTCCTTGTCACACATGTTGTTGTTTTTACATGAATTCTTTTTAAACATGCATATGCATACATAGTTTTGTGGGTGAATTTCAAACAAAGAAAAAGGAGTGGGAAAAAAGGGGGACTGAAAAAAAGCGGACTGAGAAAAGAAGGGGACTGAAAAAAAAGGGTACTGAAAAAAAAGGGAACCAAAAAGACACACAAAAGAAGACTGAACTGGATGCAAGAGGTGCATATAAGACAAAATTGGTAAATGAATAATGAAACCAAGGGCATAAACCCCAGGGCATTTGTGAGAGGGTTTTCAATAATTTTATATCTATAGATGATTAATAGGTAGTTGGATAGATAACAAGGCAAGAAGCTGAATAGGGAAATAGTACAACAAGCATGAAGAAAGCTTATATAAAAGATAAATTAAAACAAAGAGTAACAACCTTTTACTATTCTGTGTCAAAAAGGCTGAAAAGGGTTTAAGAAAACATTTGATATCAACAAGAATACAATAAAACTTTATTAATGGGTGCATCAGAGTTAGCAAATCTTGTATTAGAAACCTGCCTTTTTTATTGCCAATATTTCCATTTTTATTGGAAAGTTTCTGAAATATACAAACCCCTTACTGTTGTGTTTCAAAATGATAGTTTTCACAAAAATGGAATGTTTCAAAATACAAATCTACCATTTTTTCATCTCAATCCATTAAAATTAAAAAAAATCCATACATCCAAATAATACCCATACACACACCCAAGCATAATCAAAACATTTCATTGGAACTCCAGTATCAAAATTTTGATGCCAAATGCTTGAGTGTATCATATAGTCTAAATAATTTTAACATTATCCTGAAAAATAGGCTCATGATAACCATTTTCTAGATATCACTGTATAATATACTAATTATGACACATTTCAACTTGGTCCTTGATTTTTTGTCCAATATTTCAGCTGCATTTGTTACTCCTCCATCTGTGTCTGAAGTGAGCCTCTGTCTCTTGTGCAATTCTGAATTAAACTATAGAATTTATGTATTTCTTTATCAATTATTCTTAGCATTGGAAACTAATTTTTAGCTCTTCGTACTTGGTCAATTTATATCAAGGGTGGCCTAGTAGTAATCAAAGCATCCATTCCCAGTCTAATCTTCCTGGGGATAGAAGTTTCATAGTGACAATAAATTGATGGATTCATCTGGTTATTGCCATCTTTATCTGATGAAATATCTCTTTTTTCATAAGATATTTCTACCTTATTATCAAGAGTTTTATTTTTCTTTAGGTAGCTGCTGTACAAATAAACTTTTATCAGCTGTTTATATCTACTTATAAATATCTTTCTCTTAAATGAGCCCTTCCTAGAATTTCATGAAGCTACTTCTGTGGCTATAGTAGTTATTTACCTATCTTTGAGCTCTTTCTCAATCATTGTTTCCATCAGTTGGGCCTCTAAACTTCTCAGAATTTAACACATCAATCATCCCCCAAAAAACCCATTATTATGATTCCATCTAATAGGATTTGTAACTTGGAGAATATCCAAACCAAACTGCTTGAAATTTGGTTTGAAATGAAATTTTACCAACCAAGATTTATAATTTTCTGACTGTCTCACCATTTGAATCTGGTTTACATTTTGATTTTTAATTCAAACTCTTATAATTAAATTTTTTCTTGGGAAATAAATATTTGGTTGCAAGAATAAAAGCTCTGCACAATCCCATTTATGAAATGTCAAAAGCCCAGTTCCTACCTGAATAAAGCTTCCATAAATTTTTTTGGAGTTGTTTTGAATCATTTTTCAGCTTTAAGAGATGATTGAGGACCATCCAATGCTTCATAATGAAAAACAGAATTCTCAATGCAATTCAGATTTACAAATTTTGGCTTAAATTTTCCAACATTGTCAAATTGGAATGGAGAAGCTATTCATTCATGAGAATAAAGTTCCTGAATTAAAAATGGAACAGTTCTTTCAAAACCCAAACCTCTAAATTTATATCCTAGGAAACCAAATTTCAGCCTTTTTCTGGCCAACTAAGAAAGAGTGGGAGGGCAAATATCAGGATAAGGAAGTGGAAGGTTTTTCATTTTTATTGGCTTTTTTTGTTGAACCACCACCCCTCTTTGTCAAAAATGAAAAACTATCAAAAAGTAAATGATTGGGAGAGACAGAAGGCCACCCATTTATTCAATTTATTTTTTATTAGATCCTGAGCCCACCTGCGGCCTCTGGTCTGTTAGACACCCTTTTTTGGTTCAACTTGTTTTTCATAAAAAATGAAAGTCCATTTCACTCATTTTTGACCTCCTAGGGTAATTTAAACATTCATGAATTCTGAAGTGTTGATTTCAAAAAATTCTCAGAACTATTTTGATTAACCTTGGTGTCTCCTGACCAACTCATAATATTAAAGTGTTAAATTTGTTTTGCTAGAATAAAATTATTTTTCTCCCCATAATCATGATAAAACCACGTTAAATTCTCCTCTGGATGAATAATATGTGAAAAATGGGTAGGATATGGGCTTTCTGATAGTAAGAAGGGCTATTTTAACATAAATAAAAAACCCCTCTAAAATTACAAATCAATTGAAGTATTAATCAACCAGATTACTTTATGCAATATTCTTGATAATTTCATGGAAAAAATAAAATATGATTTGGAGGAAAGATTTGAATATTAAATCCATATAAATTGTCAAATATTTAAAGCCCTTTCTCAAAATCAATCCTTTGATGTGAGAGAGAAAATTTTGCCTCTCAGAATTTCTCCTTTTGCTTCCTTAATTTTTTTTTTGTTTGAGCTTATTCATCAATAAAAGAATTGCAAAAACATTTACCAAAAATTAATTTTGTATTGAGAAAAAATATCCATCCTATTTTGTATTTTTTTAAATTGAAAATATTGGGTATCCACAAAATCATCCCTTCATGCTCCGTTTCACCCTTGATTTATTAATTTTTTCATCCTCCCCATTACACCACCCTAAACAACACCTCCAAAATAACTTAATAACGCTGAAATCCATCAATTATTGATAAATATTATAAAAATCTTCACCTCCTCTAGATATTCCATTAAATCCCCAAGCAAACTGGACTCAATTTTAATCACTCCCCCAACCCCAAAAAAACACATCTTTTTTTGTTTTCACTGATAAAATAATAATATCCTTTTTTTAATCAAGATCAGGAACAAATATTTAAGCCACAGATAGCCTTCCCGCCCCTTCACCATTCCAGATTTTCTTCTCATTTTTCCCCTTCCCCACCATTAAATCAATAATTGATTTTTAGTCAATTACAAAATGAATGTGCAATTGGATTTAAAACATATTTCAAGTTCCACCAGTGCTTGATTTCTTTTCATTTCAATTTTTTATATCTTGAAGAATAAATAGCATTACTTCCCTTCCACCCCATTATTTTATCATCATGAGCCTTGTAATCATAAAAAATATGTTTCTTTTTTTTTCTTTTTTCTTTTTTTTCTTTTTTTTCTTTTCTTTTCTTTTCTTTTTTGGTTTCATTGGGGCAATTTAAAAAATAGGGCATATCAGAGTTAGCAAATCTGCCATTATGAAACTGCCATTTTTTTTGACAAAAACCGCCATTTTTAATGGCGGGTTTCTGAAATACACATACCCCCTAACTGGTGCATTTCAAAATAGGGAGTATCAGAGTTAGCAAACCTGCCATTAGAAACCCGCCATTTTTTTTGACAAAAAATGCCATTTTTAATGGCAGGTTTTTGAAATACACATACCCCCTAATTGTTGTATTTCAAAATGGCGGGTTTCATCAAAATGGTGGGTTTACAACATCCAACCCACCATCCATTGCATGCAAAACACCCATGCACACCTCAACCTCAGCAAATCCATACCAATCCCATCTCCATCACATCACACACATATCATCTCCATTGCTTGACATCTCCATTTCTTCACATCTCCATTTCTTCACATCCCCATTGCTTCACATCTCCATCCGTTCACATCTCTATCAGTTCACATCTCTTGCTTCACATCTCCATCTTCACACAAATCCCATCATCATCTCATCACCCCACATCAACAAAAATACCATAATTATCTCATCACCCCACATCACATTTCCATCTTTCTCAAAATGGCCAATCAAACTTCCCCGCAGCAAGTTGAAAATTTAAAAAATCTGACTAAAATTGTGTTAATGGTTGACTCCCATTCAGACTCTGATTCAGACTCCTATTTGGAATCAACTTGGTTGGCTTTGAATGCTTGATTACAAAAGCAATACATGATTCCAAGAAGAAAAACTCTCCACAACCCTATCCATGAAAGGCAAAAGCTTCATCTCCTCCCTGACTTAAGCTTCCAGCAACTTTTCCAAACTCTATTTCCTTCATTCATGAAAATTTTGGAGATGATTGAAGACCACCACATCTTCCAGAACAATTGTTGGAATCCTCAAGGCAATCTAGCTATCCAACTGGCTTTTGCTCAAAATGGAGCAGAAATTCATCAATTAGAAAATATATTATCAGTTGGTTATGGAACCATTGACTCATACACAAAAAGAGTCATGATTGCTATCCTATATTTCTGTTTCCCAGTCCTTTCTTGGCAAACCCAAGAAGAACGTCAGGAGATATCTCAATTAATGGAGACTGAAGGCTTTCCCGGTTGCATTGGTTTTGTTGAAGGAACCACCATCCCCTTGAGTCAAAAACCCAAGATAGATGGAAACCACTATTTTCATTCAAAAAAGAGGCAATTTATTCATTCTTTTTCAATGAATTTGGTAAAACTTTGGATCACACACTGACTAAATACGTTGCCTCTCTTTGTTTAGATACTCTGTGGCCCTACAACTTGTTTGAAATAACAAGAAGAAGTTCATATCCCTCCACTCTGGCCTTCCGGGTTCTTTTCATGATTCATATTTTTTCAATAGGATGCAGATTTCCCAACAACCAGAGGACTACTTTGACCAAGATCAATAAATTCTTGCCAATTTGGCTTATTCTAGTGGGAAATATTTAGTTCCAGAATACCAGAATTTTTTTTCCAATGATCAAGGAAAAACCAATTTAAACTATCATCTGGCCCAATCACAAGTTTGGATTGAACAATTCCATAAGAATCCTGAAAGTAAGATGGGCCAGCTTATGGGAGATTCAAATCTAGCTTCAAAGTTTAAACAACATGAAGATCCTCATCAACTGGATTATCACTTTTTTAATCCTTCACAACCTTCTTGCCAAGATCAAGGATGAATGGGACAAAATGTTTGAAGAATATATTCCTGATCCTCCTCAAGTCATCCCCGTCTCATCTTGTACCTCATCTTTGGCCATGAGAGAGAAGATTCTACCCTTCACACTTGCTCACTTTTATGTTTAGCATTTGGTTTTTAAATAGGTGAAATATAATTTTGGTTTTAGTTTTTCAACCAATCATCCAAGGCTGACTTGGATTTTTTTTTGGTGGACTTAGACAAAAACAGAACCAAAACTTCCAAACCACCAACCTCACCCCACCAAACCATTGGTCCAATCTCCTCCTCACCAACCACCAGTCCACCTCCACCTCACCCATCACCTCCACCTCACCCTCCACCTCCACCTCGCCCATCACCTCCACCTCACCCTCCACCTCCACCTCACCCTCCACCTCCACCTCACCCATCACCTTCACCTGACCCACCACCTCAACCTCACCCACCACCTCCACCTCACCCTCCACCTCCACCTCACCCATCACCTTCACCTGACCCACCATCTCAACCTCACCCACCACCTCCACCTCACCCACCACCTCCACCTCACCCACCATCATCACCTCACCTCACGTCACTCACTGCCTCCCCTCCTCCTTTGTTTGGAAACCCTGGTAAGCTCCCTCCCCCCTCTTCCTCTTCCTGCCCCTCACTGGTTGCTGATCCTTTGATCAATCAACCTTTAGGTCCCCCTTGATTGCCGTTCTCAATCCCTCAGGTGAGCCCCTTCCCTCCTCTCTCCCCCTCACCTCCTCCCCCTTGCTCCCAACTAACACCCCCCCTCCCATCCCCCCCCTTGGCTTGCCAACACCCCCCTTGCCTCCTTTGGCCAACCAACAACGGGAAGCCCCCGCTGGCTTGCTCAGCAGCTGGCCCCCCCACTCGCTTGCTTGGCCAACCACACCCCCTCTCCCCTCCTTCAGCCAGCCAACCAAACCCCACCCCCCCTTGCCTTGGCCAACCAATGACGCGCCGCCCCCCCTTCCTCACTCTGCAGCCGCCCCTCCCTTGCTTGCTCAGCCAACTGCCCAACAACAGGCCACCCCCCCTGCCTTGCTTGGCAGCTGCCCCCCCTCGCTTGCTTGGCCTTTAAAATTTATGGGAAACTAAAAGGTTTTATTTCATCAGAATAGAGGAGAGAGCATGAGAAAGATAGAATAGGTAAGGCAGGGTTAGAAAGTTTAGTAACCTAAAACCAGGAGTCCACGTGAATAGTTAAGCAGTAAGCCCTTTGATAGAGACAAGGTCTAAACAATGGTAATCCTGGACACAAGCCTAAACCTAAATGAATCTGAACTAAAATTGATAAAAGAGACATTAGACCAAGATTGAACTGTTGATGAGATTGAGAATGGTGCTTACCTGACCCACAACACCCTAAGTCCAGTGACAAAACCATTGAAATTGTGTGAGGAGCAGGAAAGAGGAGTGCGCAAGTCAGGTCTCTAATAGTATCCAAGTGTCAATCTAATATGGAGTATCAGCACTGGAGCGCGCAGTGTGTGGACGGTGGGTGCGCACAGTGATCACTTGACTTGACTCACATGAAATGAGGATGAGGCAATGGAACACAAAGACATAAAACAGACTCTAAAGGAGAATGGTGAAACTGAGGAGGAAACTGAGAGATGATAAGAACAAAATGAGAATTAAACAGCCACCCCATCTCTCAGTTTCAGGTTCAGGAAACGTTGATTGCAGTTAGGAAGTTTTCTAGGATCTGCCTTAAAACTGGTTTTGTCAGGAAATTGGCATGATTACCCTTTGATGGAAACTTTTGTAGACTGAAAGTTCCTTTTTCAAGTTCTTTCCTAATAAAATTGTTCAGATTTCCTCAATCTCTATCTCTCATTCTCTGCCTGCTCCTTCTTCCTGCATGCATCCCCCTTTACCCGGACCAGGTACCCCAGGATATGTTCCCTTTCCTTGTCTTCTCTCCTTTCCTCCTGGAAAATGATACAATTCAGTCTCTTTGGTCTCTCCTCTTTCATCTCACTTCTCTTATCTTTTTTCCTTTCTTTTTTTCTTTCTTGTTTTTCTCCTCAACCAATCTTCTCCTCAATATCCATCAACCCAACCGCTGGTTCATTCTCACCTCAGCTACCGCCCAGCTTACAAGTCCCTGACTGGTAAGACTCAGGCCCTCCAAAGTCTCTCAACACAATCATCTCTAATCTGCTTGTATTGTTCATTCTGTCCATCTCTAAAAGATCATTTCCCGCGTCCTCTTCATCCAATCTCTGTTGTCAGTCTCCTTTTCTATTCTAACAATGCCGCCTATGTCAACATTCATTAGGCCCAAGCTGTAGGACTTCTTCTCATCTCTTTTTCTATTCTCAAACTACTTTCTGTCTAGATCCTGCGTTTCTCATGTTCTCCCAGTTCTTTCAAAGCTTATGCTGGTTTCGAGTCATCAAGAAATATAGGTCTATCTTATCACGGTTAAAAGCCAAAGGGCCCTACAATCAAATCTAACCAAATCAACTATGACCAAACCAGCTGGAGCGGCCAACTACTTCCATCAGGTGGCGTTGAAATCTTTGGTTGATGCAATCCCTCCTTTCAACAAAGAGAACTACTCAATATGGCGAGACAAAATGTTAATGCTGTTTGATCTGAAGGACATCAAGGAAGCCATAACTTGGAATTCCGGACCTCTATCCTCCAAACAGAACCAAGAAATTCAAGCTATAATCCTATCAAAACTCAAAAGTACAACTCATGAAAACGTGGTCAATTCCTCCAACATATCCTTGTTAAAACTCCTTCACGCGGAGATTTGCATCTCTGAGATGGCGAACAGGGCAAGGGTGTTCAACCGTTTTCTACACTCAACTTTCCACAAGAATGCAATCAAGAGATTCATCACCAAAATGCAAAAGTCAATCACAAGGATGACAGACGTAGGAATTGAATTGCCCAAAGATATACTTGCGTATCTTCTACTTTTCAAGTTTCCACCCATCATCGAAAATCTCAAGCAGCAAATCATGCATGTCAAAAAGAAACTGACAGTGGATATAGTATTTAATCATCTCACTCAATATAACAACAAGAGGAAGGCTCAATCAAATCCAATCAAACCAGCAACGGATGTCTCCCTTGTATCAACCAATTTGAAGATCCATAAGGAAAAAAAGAAATCAAAGATGAGATGTTGGGAAGGCTATCACAACCCCAACGCACCTCACTCAGAATCTTCCTGTTTTCACCTTCATCCACAAATCACTCCGGAGTGGTTGATCTTACAACAAAACAAATGGAAAAATAAGATGAAGAGGACTCCTACTATAAATTACCACGCCTTACTCACTCTCTGGGTCAACGCGGACAACAATCCCAATCTCCTTCTGGATTTGGGAGCAAATGTTCACATATTCAATGACCTCAAATATTTTACATCCATCAACTTACAGGAAGAATCCAAGGAGATCAAAACAGGCAAAATGGAGGAAAACCTCAAAATACATGGTACTGGAAGGGTCAAATTAGAGTGGAAAGGTTTGACAATTAATCTCAAGGACTGTGTCTATTTACCCAACATTGTTGTTAATCTTTTCAGCCCTGGTCTTCTTGCTTGGAAAGGCTGCTGCCTCAATCAAATTCAAGATAAATTCTCTATCTCTCGCGGAGGTCAACCAGTACTTAAAGGCTTAATTCCCAAAAATCTATTTTTCATCAAAAAACCACAATCTATTGGAAAAAATGAGTCTGTACATCTCTCAAATATTCCCTCAGAACAATTCTCTTCCAATCACCCTTCATTACTTGATATCCATAAGATGTATGGAAATGCCTCCATCTCAAAACTAAAGTCAATCATCAAGGACCTATTCTCCAATGAAGAACTCCTAATATTTCAATGTGACAGCTGCCTGAAGAGTAAGATCACTCAATCTCTATTCTCCTGCGTCTCTACTCCCTCTAATAAACCTTTGGCCCGAATCCATCTCAACCTTGTTGGTCCAATTTCACCTCAAGCCAAAGCCTGCCTCACTACATCCTCACCCTTGTGGATAATCACTCAGGTTACTTAGCCGCTTTTCCCCTTACCTCTAAAGATGAGACTTCCAAAACAATTATAAACATACTCAAGGTTGAGTACAAAAGACTGAAATATTACCCGTCGGAAAACTTCTCCAATAAAGGTACCGAGTTTGTCAACTCCACTCTCAAAGAATTTTCTAAGACCAATCACATCAAACTACAAATGCTGGAACCCTGTCATTCCCAACATAACAGTTGAGCTGAGAGGGCCAACCAAACAATCATTGAATCAGCTCCCGCCATGTTCTCATCCACTCAGATACCTAAACAGTACTGGCATATAGTGAGGCAAAGCTGCTGCTTCATGCTCAATCAGATTCCTGGAGAAGGTTAGGGTTTAGTATATTTTCACGTGGACAACCTCATCCTAGTTGGAAAGTCCAACAAATTTTCCAAAAACTTCCTAAAGAAGTTTCCAAACTCCTCCTGCCATTCCCCCAACACAATACTTGGTATGCTGATGGAAATTGATGGAGATAAGATTCTTCTTAGCCAACCAAACCATATTGATTGAGGATTAGAAGAACTTGGTCTGTCTGATTGCAAAGATACAAACACACCTCTAACTCAGAACTTCCACCTCAAGCTCGTGTCAAATGAAGATCACGCTGAGTTTGCTCTAATCAATATAAATTATTAATCCAAAATTAGCCTACTAAACCACCTTTCTCAGTACACTTGACCAGATATTTTCTTTTCCGTCTCAAGCCTGCCAAGATTCAACACAAAGCCTGGACTGACTCATTGGAGAGAAGTATGCAAAGTCTTGAAATACTTGAAGACCACTAGGGACTTCAAGTTCACCCTCAAATTAGACCCCTCACAGGAATTGCTCTCCAGATACAGCAATGCTACTTGGGGCAACAACCTTACATCCCGTAAGTCACAAAAAGGTTATATCATTTGTCACTAAGGTAGCCCAATTGTCTGGAATTCATCAAGACAGAGAAACTTCATGTATTCCTTGACCGAGTCTGAACTTAACGCTCTACTGGACTGCTATCTTGAAATCAAATGGGTTACTCATCTTATTGGAGAAATCTATCTCTCTCCGGAATACAAACCAACAATATATATCAACAATAAGGGGCTGGAAGACAAAATAAAGAAATTTGGATCTCACTCTAAGTCACAACACATAGATATTAAAACAAAAGGCCTGCCCAAAGACTTCTCCCTCTATAAGTATGATCTGATTATCATTCCAACCAACTCCATGATCGCGGATCCCCTCACAAAAGCATCCTCTCTACTCTCCATCAAACTTCTCCAGCAAAAAGTATTCTCTCAAACCTAGCCGTAGGCCACCCTCTCCTCCTCTTACCAGTCACAAGGGGTGTTAAGATTTCCTCAATCTATGTCTCTCATTCTCTGCCTGCTCCTGCTTCCCGCGCGCATCCCCCTTTACCCAGACCGGGTACCCCCAGATATGTTCCCTTTCCTTGTCTTCTCTCCTTTCCTCCTGGACAAGGATACAGTTCAGTCTCTTCAGTCTCTCCTCTTTCATATTACTTCTGTTATCTTTTCTCCCTTCTTTTTTTCTTTCTTGTTTTTCTCCTCAACCAATCTTCTCCTCAATATCCACCAACCCAACCGCTGGTTCATTCTCACCCCAGCTACCGCCCAGCTTACGAGTCCCTGACTGGTAAGACTCAGACCCTCCAAAGTCTCTTGACACAATCATCTCTAATCTGCTTGTCTTGTTCATTCTGTCCATCTCTACAAGATCATTTCCCGCATCCTCTTCATCCAATCTCTGTTGTCAGTCTCCTTTTCTATTCTAACCACGCCGCATATGTCAACATTCATTAGGCCCAAGCTGTAGGACTTCTTCTCATCTCTTTTTCTCTTCTCAAACTACTTTCTGTCTAGATCCTGCGTTTCTCATGTTCTCCAATTTATTTCACATCTTATGCTGGTTTTGAGTCATCAAGAAATATAGGTATATCTTATCAGAAATCATGACAAATTTCAATATCTTTAGTTTGGAAGAATGAGTGATTGGCCTGCTGTAGGGCCAGCTTGATGCAAACCTTGTTATCCTCAAAGATGGGTGTTGGTTTGAGCGGTTAAAATTTAGTAAACTCAGAAAGAAGGGTGGTTGGCCAGAGAACCTTCTTTACCCCATCACCCACCAATTTGTATTTGTATTCTGTGGTAGAGAGGGAAATTGTTGGCTGCTTTCTTGAGTTCCAAGAAATGAGATTCCCTTTCCAGTTGATTACTAGCCCCAACATTGAGTGACGAGTTTGAGGACAGGTGGCCCAGTCTGAATCCACAAACGTAATCAATTTGTCTGTTGTCTGCTTCTTTTTAAAGTTTGGGCCTTTGGATTTGGTGAATTTTAGGTAGTTGACAATCATTACTGCGGCTTCATAGTGGGTGGAGTTGGGTTTGGTGAGAAACTGTGACAGATAATTCGTTGCAAAGGTGATATCTGGTTGTGCATTGCAGCTGACATATAATAGTTTGCCAATTATTTTCCTATAGTCATGAACAGTTTTGAGAAATTGATTGTGTTCTTCTGTAGTAGACGCGAGTAGTTTGCCATTTGGTTTGAAGGGGGTTGAGTGTTCCTTGTGATTTGGAAGTTCATATCTGCTCACCAGCGAGTCTATGTAGGTCAACTGAGATAGCTTGAAACCACTCCCTGTGGCTTCTACGTTGAGGCCTAGGAGCATAGCGGCTTGACCCAAATACTTAATTTTGAAACGCGATTCTATTTGTTTCTTGAACTTCCATGGATCCTTGCTGAAGATGGCCATGTCATCCACATGGATGTACAGCCAATTGTCATTGGAGAAGAATACACAGTTGTTGCCCTCACTGCAAAGGAAAACAATGCTGAATAACCAGGAGCTTAGTGTGTGATACCAGGCCATTGGGGCCTGTTTCAGATTGTATAGCGCCTTTTTGAGCTTGAGAGGTTTTCTGGGTGATGTTGCTACATTGGTTGTAGGAGCAATGAAAATCTTTTCTTTGAGGGGAGCATTAAGAAAAGCCAACTAGACGTCAAGCTGATGAAATAGGAGATCATTTTGAGCAGCATGGGAGATAAGAAGACAAACAGACGTCTTGTCACCAGTGGGAGCAAAGACGCTTTCAAAATTTACACCTTCCATTTGGTTGAAACCCTGCGCGCAGAGCCACGCTTTGAATTCTATAATTTCATTGTTGGCATTACGCTTTTTACAAAACACCCAAACACACTTGATTTCCCTGGAGTCTAGATTGGATTCTTGCTCTTCCCACACATCATATGATTCCCAGTTGAGTATCTCCCTATCCATTGCAGCCATCCATTTGAGCCTAAACTTGTCATTCAATGCCTCGTCTAGAGTGATTGGATTGGTGTAGTTAACCGCCAGATAGAGTTGTGATCCTTCACGTCTAGGGTAAGTGACTATGTTATTGGTGCTGAATTCAGTGGGACAAGGACAGGGGATCCTGTCTGGAATAGGAATTGGGTCAAAAGAATCAGATAGACTTGGTTGTTCTGGACTTAAGCTTGGAGAAACAGATAGATCTTTTGAGAAGTTGGCTGAGTCAGAAGAGTTCTCAGAGATAAGCGGAAAGAAAGTTTAAGGGGAGACTATGCTAAACTTGCATTCCTTGAATCAAGCATTAGCAGTGATGTAGACCTTGCCTTTGGCTGGATTGAGAATTCTGTAAGAGAAGAACTGATTGATTTATCCCAAAATGATGCCTTTGAAGCCTGAAAAGCTGAATTTGAATCCCCAATTGGATTTGGGGATGTGAACCATAGTTAAATTTTGTTTTTAACCAGATAGTATAGGGAATTTGTTTTTGATTGGATAACACAGGTAAAAGGTTGAGGAGATCAGTGGCCATCTTGATGGCTTCAGCCGAGTAACAAGGTGGAAGTTGACTGTGGTTGAACAGACATCTAGCCTTTTCAATAATGGATCTATTTGCATGTTCTACCAAGCTATTTTGTTGGGGAGTATAAGGAGGAAAAAAATGCTGATTAATTCTGGCATCTTGACAGTAAGTTTTAAATTTGGAACTAGTGAAATAACCACCATTGTCTGAGACTAAGGTGATTAATTTTTTGTTCAGAAGTCTTTCAGAACAGGAAAAAAAACTCTTGAAGGCAAGGAGAGCCTCACTTTTATTCTTAAGAAAAGAGACATTCTTGAAGCACAAGTATTGATCTGCAATTGTGAAGAATTATCTGCAAACACTAGCATATTCCACTGAGACCGGACCTACAAGATCAATATGAACAATTTCTAGCAGCTGATTAGCTGTTTTGAAATGGCTATTGAATGTGTTGGTGGTCATCTTGCACGTCTGGCATACGTTGCAGTTATCACTGGTCAAAGCAGATGTTGGAAAGAGGATTTTCTGAGTTGCAATTCCTGGATGACCTAGACAATGATGCCATTTGAAATTGGTTTGGTTGGAAGAGAGGTGTATAAAAGGTCTGGCGGGAACCGTAGCAAATTGAGTACCATATATCTCCAGGAGGTGATTCACAGTTGAACCAATGAGATTGAATTTTTCAATCCAGATGAAGATTCCACTTTTTCCAAATCAAGAAACGTTTGACTTGTGTACTAGAAGTTGCTCCAGTGATAACAAGCATCTGTTAAGATCTGGAATCAACAGGACATCCTTCAAGATTACTTTGGAGCCTTCATACTTGATCAGTTTGGCAGTACCAATAGCCGTGGCTTGATGAGAAGAGGATTTGAAGCCAGAAACAACAAGGAGGTTAATTGGTTTGGAGGTGATCAGATAGTTTGGGTTGTTCACAATGTAATGGCTGGCCCCTGAATCTTGGACAGGGGGCAGGGAAAAGGTTTTTTTGGTACTGGGAGAGATGGCCTTGTTGTGGTACAGTTGTGCATTGTAAAACGCATTAGCTTCTTTGGCAGAGTTATCTGCAGCTGGAGCATTTTGTTTGACTGGTTTGGTGTTATGAGCTTGAGGAGCATTCTTTTCAGATTGTAGATGAGGGTGCAGCTTCCAGCAATGGAACTTGGGGTGTTCTGCCAGGGGATTATGATGATCTTTTGAGCAAGGATGTTTCAGACCTTTTCTAGCTTTAGTCTTCAGTAGAGCAGTTGAGCCGGATTGTTCTGGAGATTTTTTAGAGGGTGTGACAGGGTTAGTTAATGCTTGGGCAGATTCCAGATGGGTTACTTCATGCAGTTTATTGACAACGTTAGTGGGATTTTGGAGTAGGTCATTGTTGAGGAGAATGCTGTCAACCAGGTGATAGAAATTGGCAGTGAGCTTGGCAAGGATGGTGTAACTGAGAATGTCTTGGGGCACTTTTAGTTTAACCACTGCAAGTTCATTCATGAGCTTTCTGCATTCCCTTATATAGGTAGAAAGGTTTCTGTAAAAGTTGTATTGAATGAAGTTCAGCCAGATGCGGCCTATATTGTTGGTTGACTGGTATGCATATTGCTCAAGAACCGCTTGCCAGATGAGGAATGGTATTGACTGATTCTCAGGGTTGATGACAGCGTTGAATGATGTGTCTCCTAGATGTTGAATGAGAAGATTGGCAGCTTCATAACTCTTCTTCCTTTGAGGGACTGTAGATGGTATGATGAGTCTTTCAAATTTGGTTTTTTCAACGTATTCAAGCAGGCCTTTTCTTTGGAGATGACTCCTTATTCTCATTATCCAGGAGGCAAAATTTTTTTCATTTAGAAGAGGCAGGTTTGGATGTTTTGGACCGGGTTTGTCAAGGTCTGACATGGTGAACCCAAAATTGTTGATCACAGTTAAGTTGATGAGCCTTGGGACTGTAAATCAGTAAAATTTATGGGAAACTAAAAGGTTTTATTTCATCAGAATAGAGGAGAGAGCATGAGAAAGATAGAATAGGTAAGGCAGGGTGAGAAATTGTAGTAACCTAAAACCAGGAGTCCACGTGAATAGTTAAGCAGTAAGCCCTTTGATAGAGACAAGGTCTAAACAATGGTAATCCTGGACACAAGCCTAAACCTAAATGAATCTGAACTCAAATTGATAAAAGAGACATTAGACCAAGATTGAACTGTTGATGAGATTGAGAATGGCGCTTACCTGACCCACAAAACACTCAGTCCAGTGACACAACCGTTGAAATTGTGTGAGGAGCAGGAAAGAGGAGTGCACAAGTCAGGTCTCTCATAGTATCCAAGTGTCAATCTAATATGGAGTATTAGCACTGGAGCGCGCAGTGTGTGGACGGTGGGTGCGCACTGTGATCACTTGACTTGAATCACATGAAATGAGGATGAGGCAATGGAACACAAAGACATAAAACAGAATCTCAAGGAGAATGGTGAAACTGAGGAGGAAACTGAGAGATGATAAGAACAAAATGAGAATTAAACCTGGCAAACAACCCAAAAAGAGGGCCCAAATGAGAGAATATAAAATCTCTTTGGAAGTGGCTGAAGAAGGGTTTTGGGAAAAGATTCTATGGTCTAGAAAAAAACTGCAACCTTTGTATTTGTACCATTCTCTTGCTGCCAAAAACAAAAAGAACAAACAAAATCCCACCCCTGAAAAGTTTGAACGGGTCAAAAAGAAGATTGAAAAGTTCCATTTCTTCACTGGTGGAAAAGTTTCCGTTCTTGACAAAACCAATCATCAAGACTCTCTTGTGGCCATAATCAGAATCTCCCTTTGAATAAAATCTCTGAGGAAGAGAAGAAGGACATCAACTTTGTGAAAACTTTCCTTCACCAATCAAAAAAATTTGTCAACACTTTTGGCCCCTCAAGATCTTGTGGTGGGAAGATGTGGGCTATTCAATGGAGAAAATTGATGCACCCTTCTGAAATGTTTGGTCAATATTTGAATAAAAAGGCTATTCAAAATTCCCCTCAAGAGTATGATTTCCTCAACCTTGGGTTGGACAAAGTATCTCAATTCCTACGCCAAATGCTTTGAAAATTAGCCAAACTTGCATTCAATTCCAAGCAGGAAATAATGATGGACCACCACATCCCCTCATTCTCTTCTTGGGAATTTGGATCCCCCCTCACTGCTTTTGACTGTTCACCACATATCACTTTCCCCTCCAATGGCTTCTACAACTGTCCCCATATTGACAAAGGCAACTTCTCAGACTATTTTTTTTACTTGTGGTTCCAAAAAAAAAATGCAATGGAAAAATGATTGACAACAAGGATGAATATCAAGTATCTGATGGGAAATTTGTTTTTCCTGACTTAGGTTTTGGCATTGATTTCAAAGAAAAAGGTATTGTAAAAATGGTTTGGGCGGAAAATATATAAAAACTCTGTAATTTTCCTGCTGTGGACACTGCCACTCGTACAAGGATGTCTATGTCCATGCAAATGAACAAAACCACAAGGAACACCTGCAGGGACTTAAAAAGTGGGTCAATATACTCTAGAAAAAAATGTAAAGAAAATAAAACATATTTTTTTATTGTTGGACTTTCAAATATTCTCAAACATTTTAGTGATCAAAAATCAATTTTTATTTTTATTTTTTTTTGAAATTTAGGCAAGTAAATATATTTAAAAGCCAAGCAAATTTTTTGTTTTTTAATTTTTTAAATTTTTAAAGTAAATATATTTACAAAACCAGCAATTGAGTGATTTCCTTGATTTAATCCACAGTTCTACTGCTACCAATACATGCCCTGACTACGGATAACCTGTCTTTTTTTTCTGTTGCTAGCCTTTCCCTCTTCTTTTGGAGTCGGAATTCCTCTCAATGCTTCTCCTTTTCCTTTTTTTGAAACTCCAGCTCAGCCTTTTAAATTTTCCACTCAGCATCCAACTTTTGTTGATGAGCCAAACTCTCAGCTTTTTGCTTTTGAAAATCCATTTTCAGTTGAAGATTCCACTTCTCCTTTTGGAACTGAAGTTTTTCAGATTCAATTTGCAATTTAACTGTTTTTCAGAGGGGAATAGGAATGATCTGGATTTTGAAAGCAAGGAGAATCCAACATGCTTACTTGAGTCTTGCTTCTCCATTATATCCTCAAAGCCAGAAAATCTTGAAGTATTTTTCCTCTTTTGACGGCTATTTGGGTTGATGTTGATGAAATTTGAGTCCTTTTTCTTTCCCTTTGCAGAGGAGTTTTGTGTTGGAATGGTGTCTCTCTCATTTGAAGGGGATGTGGGAGGCCCCATAGGCTTCTGTTTTAAGCCAATAAGGAACGGATGAGCTTCTTTTTTTACAATCTAAATCAGTCAGGATTAACCAGACAGAAGAGAAAAGAACTTGGGTGCTTACTTGAGCAGGTGTTGATGGTAGTGGCAATACAGGAATAACATTCTCCTCATTGGCCAAGTGTCAGCCTCCTGGATGCCAAGACCCTTGCTATCCTTTAGCTACCAAAGGTGATAGAATAAATAATAAATATATTATTTAATAAATGCAGCAAAAATCCATAAAATATTTGGATTAAGCTTATTGCAAGTTTAAGTGGTTTGGTTATGGTTTATTGTTTTAAATCAATATGAATAAATTGATTATTAAATATTTTTATAGAGGGGCCACAATTATATTGGGGATCTTTAACACCTCTCTTCAGGGATTTCAGTATGAAAAAAAGTAGTCCTGGTTACTTTGGGCTCTTCAGGTTAAAGGATATTTTACCCAAAGATAATATGTATATAAAATACATGGTGGAGTGGAAGGGCCTTGTAACCAAGCTGCCACCACAGAGAAAGGATAATAAGACTTACTGGTATATTATTAAATCCTTTGGGTATCTGTTTGAGATGTGCACTGATGGGTTAAAACTGTATACTGGGGTTATAAGGTTGTTCAGCAGTTTTAATTGATAAAAAAGAGGTTGAGGACGGGTATTATCAATCAGAATTTGCCATAAATCACTTACTTATCTCTTATAAGTACGTTATTACCTTGGCACGGTGTCTGGATATAAATATAACTGGTTCTCTGCCCATCAATATCCTCAAAAGAGCTCTTTATTTAAAGCTTTTGGAGTCACAATACAATCCTTCTGAGGGGTACAGGGGCTCAAAGGGATGGACACTAAGGCTAGAAGGGTAACCAGTGGTAGCCCTTCAGGTGTTCTTGGTGCTACAGCAAGGGTAGCATCTAATTACTCAGGGTATGGGAATTATTCTACTTTATAATATATATTAGGACATTTGAATAACACTAATCTGGCCTATTTATGTATTATTTAATTAATTATCTATAACTTTAGTTGATGATTGAAACAACAAGCTGTGGCAAATAACAGCGAAGACAGAGATCAGAGTGAATGAAAACAAATTGATATGTGAGGAGACGTGGAAAGATTAAGAAAACCAACACAAAGAGACTGTTACCCAAGTAGCCTACGGCTATATGAGAGGGAATGAGGTAGACATGACAATACTTGATTGAGACAACATGTTTCAATGAGTTGAGTTCAGAATGATCTTCAGTCAGAAGATTGTCTTACCAATTGAAGAAAATGCATGTTTTGATGATCAAAGTTTGAGTGATTGAGACTGAGGTTTTTGAGGATGAGCGTTGGAATGAAAGATTTTGAAAAGAAGAAAGAAAGGTGAATGAAAACAAAAAAGGATAGAAGGAAAAATGAAAACAAAAAAAAAGATGGAAGTCAAGTAGTCGAGTTTTGTTGATTGGTTTGTCTTGAGGTGATCATCCGTTGTCCGGTCCTTGCTAGAACCCATGAGGGTCTCTGTTGGGTTTAAGAATAAGGTGAGCGCACCCGCGGGGACGATGAACCTGTCACAGTCGTGAGAGCAAGGAGTTGTCCGTGAGATTTATGGATCTATCCTTGTGATATTTATGCATCCGTTGTGGTGACCAATCCGGGACACCATGGAAAAAAAAAAAATCTTTTTTGGTTGTACCCCTATGGGTACCTTCATTTCTCCACATCTCTCAACTTCTCCCTGTCCTAGTGGTCTAGGACAGGCCTCTTGCCTGTCTCTCCGCTTTGATCCCCTCTTCCTATGTTCAACTCACACTTGTCACTCTTGCAGCCCTGACTTTTGGCAACGCGAGCAATCGTCAAACCACCTTTGACGATCCCATCATCCAATCCAAAACCTCCTCTCATTGGCCAAATCCGCTCACTCACCTCCTTGCTCCTCCTCACCCTTACGCCTCCATTTGTCTCCTCGACCGTCTCATCACCATCAGCAGCAACAAATCTATGGGATGCGCAAACAGCTCGAACTCATCAAGCTTGAGTTCCGCTTTGGTATGCTGAGGACTCAAAAGCGAGTCGCTGGTGTATGGAAAAAAAACTTTCATCATCCAACAAGCTTGTTTCATCAGTCTCACCATTCCTCTTTGTGGACGGTATTCCCAATCAAAACAAACCTCTCAGCCCCAGTTATCCTTCCTGGTCTCGGGTGACATGTTCCCCGGAACGCTCATCATGATTCTATTTTTTTTCACTCTTAGGTGTTCATACTTTTACCTTACCCAATCTTTTCTCAATCGAGGCTTTGTCAAACTTTCCGCCCCCCCTTTTTTTTATCATGACAGCAAACGCGTTCTTTCCTTTTCATCTCCACCCCATGTTGTTCATCACATGATATGTCCACGATCCATCTGTCCTAAATCCTCAGAGAGGGATCCTCCATGGGTTCACCTCCCAACCCATCTCGTCTCCCCCACGCGCTCTCATCATCACCATCACCCTTGATACCAACCGACAACCACGAGCGACCGCTCGCGGCCATTGGAACCTTCACCCTGTTGTCGCCGCCAATCGGGGACGACAGCCGTTGTCGACACCCGCGACCGCTGTTGCGGGTGTCCATCTGGTTGCCCGCGGTCATTCTTGACACGGGCGACATTTCTTTTTTTTTCCTCTCATGTTTTTTTTTTTTTTTTTTTTTTTTTTTTTTTTTTTTTTTTTTTTTTTTTTTTATGTTTTCATTTTCCCGCACCTATTTGTAGTATCACTTGTACATAGTATACAGGGCCTCATTTCTATAAAAGGAGGGGCTCTCCCCTGCCTTTTGGCCCAGCATCCATCCTATCAGACCATCATCAGTAATCAACTTATCTGTGGGCATCCTTCCCCACCTATCTGAGCAATTTATCCGGGTATATCCATGATTGCCCCCTTGATCCTTTGAGCCTCCATACTCAAACTCTGTCCCTTGTGACCTTGATCCTTATCACCAACCAATAGCCTTGCTGGTTGAAGAAGAATTCCTGTCTGTCTGAATTCTTGAGTGTGTTATACCACTCTGATCCCTTTTTCCGACCATACTGGTCTTGATCTCTCCTTGATCATCTTTCTGGAGCCAATCACGTTTGATTGAAGAGTTTTTATTAAGCTTAAAACCTGGAGTGTTATACCTCCCTTCTTCTTTAAGGTTGAATTTCGCCACGCTATTCTTGAGTCCCTTGAGAAGTGTTGGGATATTCTTGCTCAAATTTGTTATTGATTTGCTTCTAGAGCTTCATAAACAAATTGCTTTTGTTTTGTTCAGACTCCCACAGTTATCTGGTACCCTTCAAGCGCTTGGTTGCGGAGAGTTGGGCAGGTTCATTGAGAACCTGGAGGTTGGTTGGGATTGAGTTGATCTTTCCTAATCAGCTGCTGACGACCAGAGTTATTAGCTTGTGGGCGTTGTTACTTACAACTGCCTTGTTCTATTGAACTCTGAACAAACCTTGACTTATTTGTTCAAGTCTTTACCTGCACCATCTTGCCTCAGATAGTGTTGTTTCCATCGCTCCCAACAACTCTTATCCTCTTCCCTTACTTTGATTTCTCATCCATATGGTTCTGGACCTTGATTCCGGTTACATTTAAATATTATTGTAACTCCTAGGAGGGCAGCCTAAACAGCACCTTTCCCCTCCGCAGAACTGCCACGGCTTAGCACCTTTTGGAGTCTTACATTTGGTCCCCCGGGCCGGGATCAAACCAGCAACCTTGGGACTTACAGTCCCAAGACATTTAAAGTCAATCTCGAAATCCAATTTTTTTTTTTTCCATTTTTTTCTCTTCTCAAATCTGATCCGTGGAGGCAACTTATCCTAGAAGTAAGTCCTCCCAATTTGTGCACCGCTTGGGCAAGATACTTGTTGTTTTTTGGCGAAACCCTACTCTTTCCACACTCGTGAGCCACTTTGGAAATCTGCTCTTTGGATCCCCTAGGAACTCTGTTATTTGATATGGCATCTTCTGCTACTCCAACCACCCCTGTCCGACCTAAGATGGTAAAGATCAAACCTCAGGACAAGAACTTAGGCTTCAAAAGCACAAATGTCAAGCAATTCTTGGACTCCTACGAAATGGCTGCTGAAGTGGATGGAGCTAGTGAATTTTATATGGCTTATAAGTTGCAATTCTTTATCTCCTCTGATGAAGTTATGGAGGTAATTGAGTATTTCAAGGGATTTGAATCCCAAAACTGGACGCTTCTCAGGAAGGCTATGTTGGCATACTGGGGTAAAATAGATGTGGCTAGGTTTACTCTGCAGGATTTGGATGCTCTGGTTTATCAGTGGATCTCCAATGGTGGTATTTCTTCAGCCTCTGACTATCAGATTTTTAGGAAGTCTTGGGATCCCATTCAAAACTATCTTATCCGAAACAATCACATTGACACAGTGGAAAAAATTTGAGCAAAGTTCTTCCAATCTTTTTTGTCGGCTGTGCAGGAAAGGATTAAAGAAGAACTGGTCAAATCTGGATCCATGATTACCACCAGGGATAATCAATTCAAGCTCCCTGTTTTTCTCACCCTTAGGAGTAATGTGGATAAAGTCATGAAAGGTCAAACTGCTCTTACCTTTGAAAAGCCTAGAACTACTGAACCAGTCCATGCTCCTTCTTTTAAAGAGTCAAAAGATATTATGATTAAAATGGAGGCAGATTGTAGGCCTAAAGCAGATCCTAATTCCAATTGAGAACCTACTACTATAGATGAAATCACCAAGTTACTTAGAGCCTTTGAGAACAAAATAGATCAAAAGATTTCTTCGCTAGCTACTCCCAAAACTCCTTCTTCTGTCCCCAAATCAACTCTGGTCTGTTACTACTGTCATAGGGAAGGCCATGGAACCGGACAATGCCAAGAACTTCAGAAGGACCTAAAGGAAAAATTGGTAGAGCAGAGGGGAAACAATTAATTCCTCCCTAATGGTGCTCTAATCCCTTTTGACTGGTCTCGTCCTATCCAACATGTGGTGGCCTCTTACCAGCCATCACCTCCTGTGAAAGCATCTCTTGCTTCCTTTGAATTTTGATCATCCTGTGGTACCCTCCAACCTTGGTATCCTCCAGCTATTTCTTCCTCTAGTCTTGCTGGGACTACTTATCAATCTGATCCAGCCAGGAAACAACATGAGGAACCTAAACCTCATAAGGCTCCTTCCTTGCCAACTTCAATCCTTCAAAAACCCGTTAAACATTGATCATCACTCGAGTCTCCTTCCTCTGATGTAGATAACATGGAGGTGGAAAAGGAACCACTCATGGAAAGGTTCCCAGATCACCCTGATCCTTCTCCCTCACCTCAACCTTCTAATCCTACCTTAGATTCCGCGTCACCTGAAACTCCTCCCCCCACCCAGCCCAAAGTTCGATTTGAAAGGGGCATCTCCAAGGATCACCCCAATGCTGTGGAGGGAGTATTAAAGAAAATTTCTGATCTCAAAATTCCTGATCTATCTGTGGCTGAACTCCTATTGATCTCTCCATCTGTTGCTGAAGGAATGAAGAAATGGGTCTCTTTTCAACGTGTGGAAATTGGCCCTGAAGAACTCAAAGTCTCCTCTGGCACTTTAATGGAGGACTCTGGTGGAACCAGTCCTTCTATAGAATCCAAACTTTATTCCTGTCCCCTTGGCTTCCTTCCTTGTTATCTTGGTGACTCAGCTAAAACTGTTTCTCCTCTTGTGTATTCTGGATCTCAGATTAACTTAATCTTGGATGCTATGGCCTGCAAGCTCAAACTTAGTCCTAGGGTCAGCTTCAACTCTGCAGTGTATGGGATAGGAAATCAAGCTTGTGAACTGGTTGGTATTGCTGAAGATGTACCGGTCAGGATTGGTCGAAATATTGTTGGAACCTGCCACTTTTGGATCACTCGTTTGGACAGTCCTATGATCTTGGGACAACCCTTCTTAATGGACTTTGGTGAAACCCTGATGTTTTCTGATCAAGTTGGGGAGAGAATTCTTCTCCCTGATGCTGATGGCAGGAAAATTGAAGTTCCTCTTTGCTGCTTGGATTCTGGTCGTTGGGAAAAAGATTTTCCTGGTCATTCTCCCAAATCATCTTTTAAGGGGAAGCAGAAGGATAACTCTAGTTCCTCTCATTTTTTAGGGGAATAGTTGATCCTACTAATAGTTGTAGTTCTTTTCAGCCTCAGACTGCAACTCAAGGGTCAACTCCCATCCCTCAGGCTTATTTTTCATTCCTTTCATCATTCTCTTCTGAGCTCAAGAATATTAAAAAACAAAAACACATCAAAATAGAAAAATCCAAAAATATTTCTTCTCGATCTCCTTCTCTCTCTGGATCTGTCGTGTCTTCTTTTCCTTCTACTTTTGAGTCTGATCAATCTTCTCTCAGTTCCGGTTTGAATCTCCGCAATGAGTCTAAACTAGATCCTAATTGCAATTCCGTTTTTGGTGGTTTTGGTATGAAGGAATATGAGCTTCAGTGGAGGCAATTTGGGGTACAAGTAAGTCCTCCCAATTGTGCACTGCCAGGGCAATCTTTTACCGTCATTTTCGAAACCCTACCTTGTGCCACACATGTGAGCAATGTATTATCTCCTGGTTCTCCTTTTATGGAAAAGGCACCCTTCAAGGATATTTCAGAACATTGGACTTGGAAGATGTTGGAACTTGGACTCAGCTTTCGTAATCAAGTCTCTCTGGTCAACTCTTGGAGGAAACAAGAACTTCTCTCTTTTGCCACTAAGTATAAACCAGTTTCTCAGAAGATCCAACCAGTCAACCAGCCTATGCCTCTCAAACTCAATCCTACCCTTATGCGTCCTCCTCTATCTTGCGATCCTTACTGTGGTCTTCCTCAATCTCTTACTGGTCCCTTTGTGCCTAATGGACGGGTCACTGAAGAATGTCTGAAGGTGGTCAACTTTGTTCCAGATGGATGGCTTCTTCCTGATGAGTTAAATTTAATCAAAAATGTCTTATCTCTAAGGGAAAAATCTATTGCTTTCTGTGAAGAAGAGAGAGGTCTCTTGCAGGAATCCTATGGCCTCCCTTATATCATCCCTGTAGTTGAACATGATCCTTGGCAAAAGGAAAAGATCCCTATCCCTGCTTCTAAAGTTGACGAATTCATCAAGTTGGTCTGGGAACGAGTTTGAACTGGCCTGTATGAACAGTCAACTTCTAGTTACTCCAGCCCCGTCTTTTTTGTCCTCAAGAGTAATGGTAAACTTAGAATAGTTCATGATCTTCAACCTCTTAATAAAGTTACTATTAAAGACTCTGGTATCCCTCCTGCTACTGAAGAATTTGTTGAATCCTTTGCGGGAAGAGCTTGCTATGGTCTAGGGGATATTATGGGTGGCTATGACAAACAATCCTTACATCCTATTTCTTGTCCTCTCACTACTTTCAATACTGCTCTTGGTTGATTTCAACTTACTCGATTACCTCAAGGAGCCACCAACTTGGTTGCAGTCTATCAGGCTCAGATGATGTGGATCCTCCAGGATGAAATCCCTGATCATGCTGGTATCTTTATTGACAATGGCGGAATTAAAGGTCCAGTATCTGACTATGATAATGAGCTCTTACCTTGGCATCCAGGAATTCGTCGTTTTATCTGGGAATATGCTACTACCTTGGAGAGGATTCTGTTTTGAATCAAGGAATCTGGCCTTACTGTCTCTGGATCTAAACTGGCGGCTTGTGTCCCTGCTCTGGAAATTGTTGGTCATGTGGTCTTCAAGGAAGGAAGAAGGATGGCACCAGCCAAAGTCAACAAGATCATCTCTTGGCCTACCCCAATCAATCCAACTGAAGTTAGGGGCTTTCTAGGTGTTGTCACTTATGTTAGAATCTTTATCCCATCTTTATCCAAAATCTGCGCACCCTTGCGTCGACTAACCAGAAAAGATGCTGAATGGATTTGGACCCAAGATTGTGAATGTGCTTTCCAGCTACTCAAAAGGATAGTTGGTAAAGACGTGGTTTTGAAAAAGATCTCTTATGGACCTGGAGCTGGCAAGATCAAGCTGGCTGTTTATTCTAGTTATCAATCTGTTGGGGCTGTCCTTACTCAGGAAGATGAAAATGGTTGGGACCGTCCTGCTCTTTATGAATCTTTGTTGTTTTCAGATGTAGAATCTAGATACTCCCAGCCCAAACTGGAACTCTGTGGTGTGGCTTGGATGATGAAGAAACTTCAAACCGTTCTCTGGGGCCAACATTTTGAATTGCAAGTTGATGCTTGATCCATCATTGAAAAGATCAACGCTCCCAGTCTTCCCAATGCTCCTATGACTCGTTGGGTGGCCTTTATCCAGCTTTTCTCTTTTGATATTGTTCACAGGCCGGGGAAATCTTTCACCATGCCTGACGGTTTATCTCGACGACCTCTTGGGGACAACGAATCTGATGTTGGAACTGATTTCAATGAAGAGGAACCTTTAATCCAACCTATTTTCTCTTTTTCTTCTCAAAATTATTCTGGCTTTCAACAAGGCTTCTGGTTTAAATTAGAGCAGTACCTTTCAACTCTTCCAAAACCTCCTGATCTCTCTGCTAAGGAATTTCGATCTCTTAAACAAAAGTCTTCTAATTTTTTTGTTCAAGGCTCTAGACTTATGAAGAGGGGCAATCCCTGTGCTCTTATTGTTGTTACTATTCCCTCTAAACAAGATTCTATCCTTGAAAGTCTCCATGAAGGCCTTGGTCATTGTGGGGAAACTGAAACTTATCGACGACTATCCAAACGGTTCTGGTGGCCATCTTTGAAGAAATCCGTCTCTGAATGGTGCAAGAGTTGTGAAGTTTGTCAAAAACGTGATCTTAGGCGCCCAGCTGAAATTCGTTATCCTACTGGGGAGTCCACTGTCTTTGCAAGGATTGCTATGGATGTGGTTCATATTAAGGCAGGTGGTGCTAAGTACCTCATTGTGGCTAGAGATGATTTTTCCGGATGGGTTGAAGCAAAATTTCTTAAGAACCTTAGCTCTGAATCAGTGGCAGCTTTCCTCTACAAGACCTGGACAATGCGTTATGGCCTGGCTCAATCTTACTCTACTGATGGTGGCTCTGAATTTGGGGGCAAGCTTGCTGAAATGATCCAATCCCTTCCTGGACAACATAGAGTTACTACTCCTTATTATCCTGAAGGCCAAGGCATGGTGGAACGAGGCCATGCCCCTTTGAAGGCTGCACTTGTTAAACTGGCTGGTGAAAGTGGCAAGAATTGTTGCAAATTCCTTCCTCTTGTTCTCTTCTCTGATCAAATCTCAACCAAAAGGACTACTGGCTACTCACCTTATGAAATAATCTTTGGTCAAAGAGCAGTCCTTCCTTTGGATCTGGAAATGGAATCTTTCTTGGGTATCTCTTGGGAAGAGGTGTCCTCAACTACTGATCTGTTAGTTGCTAGATCCAAGCAACTGGAGCGAAGTGAAGACGTTTGTGATGAAGCTTATCAAAAGATGATGGAGTCCAGAGCAAAATCCTTCCAGTATTGGGAGGACAAGCACTCTAATCGAATCAGGGAACCCTTGAACCCTGGTGACCTAGTTTTAGCTTATAATCAATCTTTGGAGACCCAGTGGGGCAAGCTTTTCTCTAATCGTTGTAATGGCCCTTATTGAGTGGTTCATCAAGTTAGAGGTGGATCTTATGTCTTGGAGGAGCTGGATGGTACTTGGTTGGCCAGAAGGTTCTCTGCTGATCAAGTCAATAAGTTTCATTGTCGTGGGGGCAACTTATCTCAGAAGTAAGTCCTCCCAATTGTGCACCACCAGGGTCATTTACTGCGTTTTTTGTTGTAAAACTCTACTGTATGCCACATATGTGAGCACCTGGGACGCCCTCCTTGTTCTATTCCTGCCGCTTCTAGGGCTCATTTGGAAGAATCAAGATATTTTCCTCAACTCTTCAATTGCTCTCAAGATCAAGAAATGGCCAATCTTTGCTTCAATTTCTTTTTTCCCTGCTTTTTTTAATCCCTTCAAATTTTAGATGCAGACTAGGGACAGTCTGTAAGTTGGGGAGAGATGTGGTGACCAATCCGGGACACCACGGAAAAAAAAAAAAAAAAAAAATCTTTTTCGGTTGTACCCCTATGGGTACCTTCATTTCTGCCCATCTCTCAACTTCTCCCTGTCCTAGCGGTCTAGGACAGGCCTCTTGCCTGTCTCTCCGCTTCGATCCCCTCTTCCTATGTTCAACTCCCACTTGTCGCGCTCGCGGCCCTGACTTTTGGCGACGCAAGCAATCGTCGAACCACCTTTGACAATCCCATCATCCAATCCAAAACCTCCTCTCATTGGCCAAATCCGCTCCCTCACCTCCTTGCTCCTCCTCACCCTTACGCCTCCATTTGTCTCCTTGACTGTCTCATCACCATCAGCAGCAACAACTCTATGGGATGCGCAAACGGCTCGAACTCATCAAGCTCGAGTTCTGCTTTGGTATGCTGAGGACTCGAAAGCGAGTCGCTGGTGTATGGAAAAAAACTTTGATTGTCCAACAAGCTTGTTTCATCAGTCTCACCATTCCTCTTCGTGGACGGTATTCCTGATCAAAACAAACCTCTCAGCCCCAGTTATCCTTCCTGGTCTTGGGTGACATGTTCCCCGGAACGCTCATCATGATTCTATTTTTTTTCACTCTTAGGTGTTCATACTTTTACCTTACCCAATCTTTTCTCAATCGAGGCTTTGTCAAACTTTCCGCCCCCCCCTTTTTTTTTATCATGACAGCAAACGTGTTCTTTCCTTTTCATCTCCGCCCCATGTTGTTCATCACATGATATGTCCACAATCCATCCGTCCTAAATCCTAAGAGAGGGATCCTCCATGGGTTCACCTCCCAACCCATCTTGTCTCCCCCACGCGATCTCATCATCACCATCACCCTTGTTACCAACCGACAACCGCGAGCGACCTCTCGCGGCCGTCGGAACCTTCACCCCGTTGTCGCGGCCGATCAGGCGACAACAGCCATTGTCGACACCCGCGACCGCTGTCGCGGGTGTCCATCTGGTTGCCCGCGGTCATTCTCGACGCGGGCAACATTTCTTTTTTTTTCCTCTCATGTTTTTTTTTTTTTTTTTTTTTTTTTTTTTTTTTTTTTTTTTTTTTTTTTTATGTTTTCATTTTCCCGCACCTATTTGTAGTATCACTTGTACATAGTATACAGGGCCTCATGTCTACAAAAGGAGGGGCTCACCCCTGCCTTTTGGCCCAGCATCCATCCTATCAGACCATCATCAGTAATCAACTTATCTGTGGGCATCCTTCCCCACCTATCTGAGCAATTTATCCGGGTATATCCATGATTGCCCCCTTGATCCTTTGAGCCTCCATACTCAAACTCTGTCCCTTGTGACCTTGATCCTTATCACCAACCAATAGCCTTGCTGGTTGAAGAAGAATTCCTGTCTGTCTGAATTCTTGAGTGTGTTATACAATTCTGATCCCTTTTTCCGACCATACTGGTCTTGATCTCTCCTTGATCATCTTTCTGGAGCCAATCACGTTTGATTGAAGAGTTTTTATTAAGCTTAAAACCTGGAGTGTTATACCTCCCTTCTTCTTTAAGGTTGAATTTCGCCACGCTATTCTTGAGTCCCTTGAGAAGTGTTGGGATATTCTTGCTCAAATTCGTTATTGATTTGCTTCTAGAGCTTCATAAACAAATTGCTTTTGTTTTTTTCAGCCTCCCACAGTTATCTGGTACCCTTCAAGCACTTGATTGCGGAGAGTTGGGCAGGTTCATTGAGAACCTGGAGGTTGGTTGGGATTGAGTTGATCTTTCCTAATCAGCTGCTGACGACCAGAGTTATTAGCTTGTGGGCGTTGTTACTTACAACTGCCTTGTTCTATTGAACTCTGAACAAACCTTGACTTATTTGTTCAAGTCTTTACCTGCACCATCTTGCCTCAGATAGTGTTGTTTCCATTGCTACCGACAACTCTTATCCTCTTCCCTTACTTTGATTTCTCATCCATATGGTTCTGGACCTTGATTCCGGTTACATTTAAATATTATTGTAACTCCTAGGAGGGCAGCCTAAACAGCACCTTTCCCCTCCGCAGAACTGCCACGGCTTAGCACGGTTTGGAGTCTTACACCGTCTTTGCACTCCCCTTGACTGAAGATTGGTCTGGTTTGAGTTCAAAAATTAAACGGGCGAATTTGTCCAGTTGTCGCAGGTTGACAGCCTTAGTCAGAGGGTCGGCAATCATTGCCTTGGTATCTATTAGATGAATGAGAAGTGATCCTTCTTTCAGTCCTTCCCTCAGTCCTTTGGTTTTGAGATCCATTTGACAAGTCTTAGCATTAGATCCAAACCGTTTCAGTTTGTCGTCTACACCTTTATTGTCGATGTAGTGTTTCAAAGATGACAGTGTTGATTGGAAGACTTCTCTCAGTAGATGTCGGACCCACTTGCTCTCAAGATATGAATCCAGCAGCGAGTTGATTTCCGCTTCCGTGGACGAGTATGTAATGTTTCTTTGCTTGTAGCTGTTCCACAAGATGAGACTGCCAAAGGACATGCACAAATAACCTGATTGAGATTTGCGGCTGGTCGGGTCTCCAGCCCAGGAGGCATCACTGTAGTATTTGATGGGTTCTTTTGATTCATTGTACGCAAGTTTTAGCTTCCAATGTTTGGTGTGATTCAGGTATTGCCAGGTTCTTTTGAGTTCCCTCCAGTGCGAGAGACCGGGTTTGTTCTGAAATCAAGACAGGCTGGAGACTGAGTAACTGATGTTGGGACGAGTCCGACCGGCAATATAGTTCAGGAGTCCGATCTCAGACTTGTAATTTATGTTGAGTTTCTTGAAGCCTTTGAAGTCTTCATCTGATGCTTCACTCAACTGGCAATGTGGCGTTAAAGGGGTAGCTGATGGTCTAGATTCCAGAAGACCAATTTCTTCTAAGCCGTGTATGATGTGTCTGGGTTGGCTGAGTAGAATGCAGTTGGAGTCTCATTCAAATTTAATTCCTAGGATTTTGTCCGGTTTGTGGGCTTGAGAGCCTTTGAACTTAGTCCTGAACTTGTTGTCAAAGTTGTCACCATCGCCAACCAAGATCACATCATCCACGTGGAAGAAAAGAAATGACTTGCGGTCCTCCAATCTGTACAGGCAGGGATCACTGTCTGATTTGTTAAACCCCACAGACTTGATCCATTCCGTGAAGGTGCCGTACCAGTTTTTAGGCGACTGCTTGAGTCCGTATAGACTCTTCTTGAGTCTCAAGAATTGAAATGTTTGCGGACATCCCTGTGGCGTTTTGATGATAACTTCTTCATCCAAGGGTGCGTGCAGAAATTCCGCCTTTACATCATACTGTCGGATGTTCAGTTTGTTCTTCAAGGCGAGTAGAAGGATTGCTCTCAATGAGGCTATCTTACCGGTTGGAGCAAAGGTCTCATCAAAGTCCAGGCCATGAATTTGATTGAACCCCTTGACACAAATCCGTGCCTTTTGTATAACAGTGTCATTGTGGGTGTTATCCTTGATCCTGAATATCCACGTCATGTCCAAGGGATTTAGTGGAGTTTCACCCTTGTAGTCCTCCCATACTTCAAATGATTTGCACTGATCCATTTCTTTCTTTATCGCTCCACCCCATTTAGGACTGTCCGCGCATTGTCTGGCTTGTTCAAAAGTTTTTGGTTCAAAATAATGGTGGAAGCCATATCCTTGAGGGGGTTTGATGGAAGATCTGTTGTGGAGGGATCTTCTGGTTGGTCCTTCAGCTGTTTCTGGAGGTTGAACTGCTTGGCAGGGAGTTTGATGTTTGCTTGGCTCGTCCTCAGAGCTGGATTCTGACTCAGAGACGCGGTTTGACACATCTTCTTCTGAAGAATTCACTTCAGCTGGAGGATTACAATTGTTCATCCAATTGGTGATGGTTTCAACAATTTCTTCGGTTATCGACAGATCCTTATCAATCACTTCTTTTGTGTTGAAATCAAGATCCATGGTGGATTTGATTCCTAGCTGATCCACCAATTGCTTGAGAAAACGGACTTGTTTTGATTGTAGAATCAGCCCGTTGGGCATGAGGACTCGGTACAAGAGAAATTTGGGATTATAACCAACAAGCTTTCCCTCTCTTCCCTTAGGCTCAAATTTCGCGCCCTTTGTTCTTTTTTGATTCAACACTACCGTGGTGACTCCAATTGGTTGAAGATAGTTGGAAGGCAATTTGTTTTTCTTGATGAGTTCCCAAGGAGACTGGCCCTGACCGTCTTTTGGGATTTGGTTGAGACTGAGACAGCAGGACTTGAGAACTTCCAACCAATATTTTCAAGGGAGGTGGGCCGAGCTCAAGGTTGACCTAACACTTTCAATAATTGTTTGATTGGCTCTTTCAGCTCTGCCGTTGTGTTCAGGGTGATATGGTTCAGTTACTAACTGATTAATGAATTTCTCCTTGAAGTACTTTACTAACCTTGTGTTAACAAATTCTGATCCTCCTTCCGAACAAACCGTGGAAGGGTAGTACCCACAGACGTTCTTTTGTTTCTCTATGACTTCAATCAGTACAGGAGTTACGTTGTCCTTTCTATGAAGAGGGATGCCGGAGATGTAACCGGAATAGTTGTCCACAACGGTTAGTATGTATTTGTCATGTCTGTGTGATTCAGGCCTGATTGGTCCAATGACGTCGAGATGGATTCTTTCAAAAGGCTTGGTGGCAGATTTGGAGGTTGTCTTGAACGGGCTTTTGGTTATTTTGCAGATTAAGCAGTCCTTGCATTTGAAATTGTCTTTCTCAGACGAGTTGAATTGGAATCCCTTGATCTTAGCAAGGCGGCCAAGCGAGGCATGGCCATAGGAGAGGTGAAGGTCTTTCAAAGTCCTTGAGTCTTCATGGGTGGTTTAATGGCACTCATCATTGCCGATCTTGCGTGGTTGATCTAGGACAAAGAGATTGTCAGTGATTGACCCTTGACAAATCCTTTTTCCATCCTTGTTAAGCTCAAAGTGGCCCAATTTGTCCTTCAGGGTGCAGCCTTGATCCAGAAGCTTGCCCGGGCTTACCAGATTGACTATGATGTCGGGAACAAATAGGCAGTTTGACAAGGTGATTTTTTGATCCTTCCAAGATAATCTGACCGTCCCAAGACCCATGATGGGTAGGTCTGCTCCAGCCTTTCCAGTGGTTATGTGTTCTCCGGAGTAATCGTCAAGCGTGATGAAGAACCATTTGTCATTGAAGATGTGGGCGGATGCGCCACTGTCAATCAGGATATTCTTCTCCCCTCCGATTTTGGAGTCAATCAACCTAGTGACGAATGCGTGGAAGTGAGCCAATTCCTGATTTCTCTTCTGCTTCTCCTTCCATTTGCTTTGATTTTCCCTCCACCACTCGGGGGCTTTTTCCGGATGAAAATGGAAGCATTTGGACTCCGAGTGGCTTTTGTCTTGTTTCGGATTGTGATACCCTTCTATGCATCGACTGGATAGGGCGTTCTTTGTCTTGGTTCTCATGGTGGTCAGGGCTGTGTCAGATGTCCCTTGTGCGGTCCCTTTTTCGGAGCTTTTGGCCTGGAATTCATTATGGTATTGTACAAGATGATTGCAGACGAATTCCACTGAGATCTGTTTGTTGGATTGCATGAGTTGACGCTTCAGATCTTGAAGGGTTGACGGGAATTTAAACATAGTTAGGTAGGCAAGAATGTTGTCGGGTAGTTCAATACCTATGTCTATCATTTTTTTTATGGAAGTCTTGATGTTTGTGACGAAGTCTAATATCTCATCTTCTTTGAAGGTGAGATGCAGAAAGTTGTTGAATATTCTTGCTTGATTAGATGCCTGAGAGGATGAGAATTGTTCCTTGATTGATATCCAGATGTCCTTGGCGGAGTTGATATTGGCCGCACTGATGACATTGTTGTGAGTTATTGAGTCTACCTTGGGAGTAAGCAGGAGCTGGATTTCATCATTATCTAGAGAGGAAAGTGATTTGGTGGTTGACTCAAGTGTATCCAATACTCCTCTGAGCTTGAGCAGGGCCTTCATCTTGTCTTTCCATATCCCGTAATTCTCTTCCGTCAGTAAGGGCGTTGTCTTGAGAGCCGTTTTGAGCATGGCCTGTCGGAATGAGTCCGTCAAGAAACCCGGTCCTGATGCCATAGCCGTTGTCTTGCTGGTTGAGTGGAGCGTTCGGCTTTTAACCATATAAATTTAGTTGATGATTGAAACAACAAGCTGCGGCAAATAACAGTGAAGACAGAGATCAGAGTGAATGAAAACAAATTGATATGTGAGGAGACGTGGAAAGATTAAGAAAACCAACACAACAAGACTGTTACCCAAGTAGCCTATGGCTATATGAGAGGGAATGAGGTAGACATGACAATAATGGATTGAGACAACATGTTTCAATGAGTTGAGTTCAGAATGATCTTCAGTCAGAAGATTGTCTTACAAATTGAAGACAATGCGTGTTTTGATGATCGAAGTTCAAGTGATTGAGACCAAGGTTTTTGAGGATGAGCGTTGGAATGAAAGCTTTTGAAAAGAAGAAAGCAAGGTGAATGAAAACAAAAAAGGATAGAAGGAAAAATGAAAAAAAAAATGGAAGTTGAGTAGTCGAGTTTTGTTGATTGGTTTGTCTTGAGGTGATTGTTTGTTGTCTGGTCCTTGCTAGAACCCATGAGGGTCTCTGTTGGTTTTAAGAATAAGGTGAGCGCACCCGCGGGGACAATGAACCTGTCACAGTTGTGAGAGCAAGGAGTTGTCCGTGAGATTTATGGATCTATCCTTGTGATATTTATGCATCCGTCTTTGCATTATCCTTAGTAAATGTTCCCAGTAATTTAATAATTATTTAAATAGACATTTCCACGGACATCTTGATTTCAGGTGAGTTCTCATTATGTATTAAATAACAGGATTAAAGTCATGATATTCATTTTACTCCTTATTTTCGATTTCCAGTTGATTTACCAAAATAATTACTGAAAAATATAAGTCATGGGAATTCATGTAATATTGTTACATCATTAGTTTTCTTAGTATTTCACGAGGATATTGATGTCTAGGAATTCTCATAAAAGTATATTAAAGTATTTTAATATATTTTTATAAGTTGTCATTGTCTTATTTTCGAAATTCTTGGTAATTTGAATTATATTTAATAAAAAATAGTTATAAGGGTTATTTAAGTATTCTTATATAATATTATTTACTTTTAGACTATCTACTATCCACAGGAACATTTATTACATATGTAGAATGTTCCCGTGTGGGTTGTAGCATGTTTACGCGGTACCTGAGCCTCTCAGGCCGCCTGTCACTCTGTCAACCCATAGTCCCGCGGCTGCATACTTGTCAGAGGACCGGGGCTGCAAACACAACCTTGAAGGAGTGACAGGGCTGTATCTCAGCCGCACGCGGGTTCATTGGCTGCCGCGGCTGCGTGCAGGAATTATGAAAAAAAAACATTTCCCTCCGTAACTCCTAAAATATACACAACACCTCAATTCTGACTGAATGTTAGGTTTGAAACATATAAGTGACAATACGTGAGAAATGTTTGATTGACCAAAAGCTCAATAGTGGAGCCGTAGTATTTTGGTCTTTCTTTCCTTCATTATTTAAAAATATAAGGAGTTGGATTTCAAGGGTGGGATCAGTGAGTGAACCTACCTAATTTTGGGTGGAGAATTCATTTCCGTAATAATATTTATGGTTTTCCTACTCCTTCTTAGGTTAATTATATTATTATTATTTTTATATTATTTTTGTTACTTTTGCAGCTTGCTTTGCAATTGTAGCAAGCACCAAGTTTCCAGTTCTTCCACACCAGGAAGAGAGAAATCAAAAGAAGGAAGTGAGGGGTTCAAGGTCCTGTTTGACTCATCAACAAATGCTGAAGTAGATGCAATTGGAGCTGAATGTGTTGGAATATCCTCCTTGGCATTGGATGGGGCCACTCCAAGGCAAAGTTCTCATCAGGGTCCTCATTGCTTGGCTGAGCATCCACAGCCAAGTCCTTGGAATAACTGAATCAGATTTTTGGGCATCAAAATCAGAAAGAGGGTTGATGTTGGCCTTCTTTCCAAAGATTTAATCCATTTGAATATAAAAAGGACAAATGGAGTCCAACTAATCAACCACCGAGTTTATTTCTTTGGATTTGTTGGAGTTGGTGATACCAAAGCCAGTGGATATTGACATGGAGTGGGCCTTTTTGTACTTGGCTTGATAATTCTTGAATCGCTCCCTCATCTTTTTGGATGAAATATCCCCCCTAACTTTTGTTTAATTCTTGAAATCATTGGCCATCAGGAGATAAAAATTGGCCTTGGAGGATGGAGGTTGGAAAACGGGTGTTTCATTTTTGGTTCCAAAGGAAGCATTTTAGTTGGAGGGAATTTTGAGCCGGTTTACCAGGATGATTTGATCATCTCTCTTGAGCTGACGTGAGCCTTTGGAAGCTGATGGGGGAGGATTGTTGGATTTAGAGTTCCTGGGGGATGTTTGCTTTTGTCCATTAGTTTGTTTTGTGGACTTGCGGGGGTAGGATTGTGAAGGGGCCATTTAAAACAAGTAAGAGGAATGAAGGAATGAAGCAATAAAGTGATCAAGCTATGAAGTGATGAAGGGATGTGATGAAAGCAGGGATGAGGGATGAAGCAATAAAGTTATGAAGGGATTTGATGAAAGCGGGGATGAGGGATCAAGCAATAAATTGATGAAGCAATGAAGTGATAAAGGGGTGTGATGAAAGCAGGGACAAAGCAATGAAGCAATGAGAGGATGGATGTGATGAAAGCAATAAAGTGATGAGAGTGATGAAGTAAGGTGAGAGTGATTAAGTGATGAGGGGATGAAAGTGATGAAGTGATGAGAGAAATGAAAATAAATTTTTTTGGATGAGGTTGGAGGTAGAATTTTTCCAATGAGGCCCAAGATTAAAACCAGGGGTGATGATGTGGAATGACACAGTTGAACTGGTGAAAGCCTGTATATACTTTATTTGAAAAACCCCTTTATTTCCAGGTCACTCTGAAACGTCTGATCTGAAACAAGTGGGTTTTTTTGATTTTTAATGGCGGGTTTGAAATGGAAGATTTAGTTTGAAACCCGCCATTAAAAAAAATGGTGGGTTTGCTTAACTCTGATACGCCCTAATTTTACTACTGATCTTTTATTTTTTGAACTTTTTTCAACATTTTTTTAAAAAATAATATTTTATATCCCTTTGAATGGATTTATAAAAGATTTGAATGCTTTCAATAAAAAATTGAAATAAATTCAAGAATGGAGATGTGAAAAATAAGAAGTGAATTGAAACATTTTTTGAATAAATGAGAAAGAATGGAAGAATATTTAAAGGAAGAGCAAGAGAACTCAATAATCAGACAACATAATTTTAATTTAGATTGATGAGGAGGGATTAAAGATGTTTAATGCTTGATATTTCATGAAATATTTCCATTAAATAATTTCACAGGATGATGATAATATTTTTATGGCTTAAATTATTCCTTCAAAAAATTTAGACTGATTACATGAAGCTGAAAGGAAGTATACCAATTTCATTTTAACCTGTTTCATATGGTCAAAAATTTCTCTTCTGCTTCATTTTGAATTATATAACCTGGGGCAGGAATAGGTGTAACGTTGATTGGAAAAAATTCATGAATAATAATGAATGGAGTGGTTGATAAATCACAAAATCAGCATTTATTTTGGACATGAAGAATTCAAAATTTAACAGCTTGAATTTCAGAAGAGATCCACCTATTATAGGAAGAATTATTAGAGGATTGGAGAAATCTCTTTTGAATAAAAATTAGAAATAACAAATCTCAAATTCATTTCCTTTGATTTATGAAACTAAAATAATATAGATAATGAAAATCTATTCTCCTTGTGTTTTATTATTTTAATCCACCAAAGAAATGGCAGGGCTAACTGAAGAAAATGTAGAAAAAAACAAATTCATACAATATCATTTTTCTTTCCCCAACTTTCTGTTTCATTTTTGTTTTAAATAAAAATAAGGAACACTTTAATCATCCAAAAATTCAAAGGTTCCCAATTTAACTTCCCTTGAACCCAATTTTCATAATCAGATTTCCTTGTATTTTCAGATCAGTGGAAGAAAAATGAAAACTATAAACATGATATTTAAAGGAGTTTAATAGAGCTCAGGAAAGAAAATACATATTAATTTCAACTTTGTCAATTTAATTTTGCATCATGAATTTTTTCAAAAAAAAAATTTTTTCCAATTTTTGTGAAGCAAAAAATAAAAATAAATTATACTCCAATTAGATTATAAATATTTTCTATGAGCTCAGCTTCTAAATCACTGATAAAATATAAAGTGTTCAAGGATAGTTTATCTTTTTTTCTAAAAATTAACCCAATCATTCTCCTTCTCATACTTTTGAAAATTGATCCATTTCATTCTTTTTTCAGACTTAGAAGAGATATTTTTTTCCTATATCAAAAAATCATGCTGCAAGTTTTATATTAAAATTTAATCATAACCTTTTTTTCAAGTATATTAATTTATAAGCTTCAATATTTTGAGAAATTTGGAAAATTTTTTGTATGACCTTTTCTGATCCTTTTTTTTAAGAATTAATTCACCACAGCTTCCAAATATGTATTTTTTTATTACTTAATTCATTTTTGAGTTTTTATTTGTTAAATTTTAATTTATGAAGTCAATTAATCAATATTTCAAAATGAAAAATTATGCAGGGATCTTTGCTGAAGCTCCAAATTTCTTGAGGAGAGGGCAGCGCTATCTATGTGAAAGAATTTATTATCCAT
This sequence comes from Puccinia polysora, assembly GCA_025617555.3. Taxonomy (NCBI): domain Eukaryota; kingdom Fungi; phylum Basidiomycota; class Pucciniomycetes; order Pucciniales; family Pucciniaceae; genus Puccinia; species Puccinia polysora. The sequence continues at coordinate 53,955,623 of CM062612.1, read as the reverse complement.
AAAAGAATGAATAGTTGAGCTTTAAGAAATTCACACAAATTTAATCAATTTTTTTAGGAGGATCTGGTATTTCTATCGAATTTCATCAATAAAAATCATGTAAACAGAATTTGAAATAGATTCTGAATTCATCCAAGGAGAAAAGGAATGAATTTTGATATTTCATAGATGAATCAAATTAATTATGTTTGCAGATACTGAAACTCTAGTTTTTGTAATGTATTTTAAGGTAAAGTAAAATGGGTGAAGAAGCTAGCTGATCTTTGGAGGTAGTAAAAGGAAGCATGACAACAATAAAACAGAATATGGCTGGAGAGGGTGAATATTGAAGCTAGAATATTGCATTTTTTCAGTAGTTGTGTATAAATGTTCTATTGCAAACTTTATATCAAAATTGGAAAGTCTAAATGGGGAAAAATGATTCTGCAAGGAGAACTTCTGTGAAAAAGTGAATGGAATGATGAAGAAACCAAGAGCACCAGGTATTCCAAAAGTATAAATCAGTAAAAAAATCACCAATTTTGAAACCCAAGCAAGAGATTGGAGATACTAATTAGGAAGCTTTCAGGTTGGAGGATTAGATTAGAATGAGGTGGTGTTTGAGTTCCATGCAAAAGGGAAAAGTAATTGTGCCATTATTTTGGAGAAATGAACTGTGGAAGTGTGTGGGAAAGAAATTTCAGAGATTTTTGGGGGAGGATTTTCAGGGAGGTTCAAAAGAGGATGTGTGTTCAATGTTTGGTAAAATTTGAAAATTTCAAAATCCCATGCAGATGGAAGCTATAGAATTCTTCAGTTATTGGATTGGGAAGGTCCTTCTTTGTAAAAATTCAGGAATTCTGAGGATCCCAAGGAGGCCAAATAAGTTGATTAAAATGTACACCAGGATGCATAAACAAGGATCTTTGGAAATGAAATAATTAGATATGAAAAAAATAGTGGATTACCCATAGGAATATTATTTTTATTCATTGTGTGTGAAATTTTAAAATTTAGCATTGAAATTGGATGGGAGAATAATTTTCATTTTTTTAAGTTATATGTTTGTCATATTATCTATTTGAGAAAGTTCTTGAGGAGAAGCAAGGAGGAGGGAACATAAAATTAGATAGAATGAAGGGTATGGTATTGTATTTATGGTATCAAGTAAAGTAAATATTAGTTGAAATTTGAAACTGAATAATAAATAAGGATTCAAAATACCAGGCAGTCAATGTAGTACAAATAAAATGTGTATTTTGAAAGAAAATTATGTTGTATGTTATCTTTAATTGGTGGGCCACAATAAGGTTTAGTAGTTTAGGGCCGGGGATGAATTAAATTTAGAAAATAGATTAATGGTATTACTTGAAGGGGAATTTATGTTTACTTTCAATCCTTTAGAGTAGTTGTAAACTAAGGTTCTTTTGAGTTTCAAGCATTTCTAAAACTATTGTAAGTCTGCACAAAAATTTGTTTTAAAATCAATTGCAGGTTACTTTGAGACTTAAAATAGGTCTCAGATCAGGCCTAGATTAACCATAACCTGTGATTGATACAATGGTAGAAGAGTAAACCAGCTGAATATGTATTATTGGAAGGGACTTTTACCAAGATATGACCAGATATATTTGATCTGAACCAATATTCCAAGAAACAACAATAAGGGTTTCCTTACAAGGTTTAAATCAGGGGAGTACCAAAAGGATTAGTTCACCACAGGGGCTATGTAGGGGAAAATGTTGGTGGTTTTTTCAATTTTGGTGCCCTCTCTCTGTATAGGGTTTATTATTGGTAGTAAAAGGGTTTTTCCTTTATTAGTTGATGAATAGTTTAGGTCTCAGAAGAACCCTTATTGCAAGAACCTGTTGGGATTGTTTAAAATGATTGGTGATGAGGTTTTGAACTTGGTTTTTGATTTAATTGCTCTTATTTTTGGCTAACTCATGAGATTGTATCTGGGTAGTCCCACAAATGGATGGGGATGGTGATGGTCAAAAGTATGGGGATGGTGATGGTTACATGGATGAGAGGACTGAGGGGCATGCTCATGGGTAAAACAATGATAGGGAAGAGAGGCACTCCTCAAATTGAAAAATACTATCCCCAGGAATTTTCAAGGCTGCCCCTCAGGCTCTTTATGTACAGGTAATTTACTGGGAGGTTTAAGTACAGGATTCATTTCTTCTGGTTGAAAAAAAAGTACATTTCTACAAGAATTTCTTGTTTCTCTTTAAAAAAAGTAGCAAATCATTTTCATGCATGCACACCCTTGCATGTAGCGCTGTTTAGTGCTGAAAACATGGTTTATTACTTGTTTTTATTTGGCACTAAGTGTCCTTCCTGTATGAATCTATTGTGGTATTTGTTGTGGTGATTTTGTACTGGTGGTTTTTTTGGTACTCTGTTTAGCGCTGATAATATGGTTTTTTGCTTGTTTTTTTTTGGTACTGCAAGCAGAACCTTGCATAAAGTTCTGAGTATTCAGATGATTTGATTTGGTGGTGTAATTTTTGCAATTCACCTGGTCTGCTGATTGGTTTTTTTTGGTACTGCATGTAGTATCTTGCATATAGTGCTGTGTATACAGATGTTGTAATTTAGTGGTTTCCTTTTTCCACTGGACCTGCTTTGGTGATTGGTTATTTGTTTTTTACTTCATTTAGTATCCATTATCTTGCATATATTACTTCTGTGTATTGGTTGCACAGCTCCTGTTTAGGTGATTATTTTTTTTCTTTGATTCAGGTGTTGAGGTAAGCTTTAATTTTTATTAATTGCGGCAACAATTTACCATGTGTTTCAAAATAACTGTCCTGAATTTTTGTAAATCTTGTGCGCTCTTTTTTTATTCCTGTCCTGAGTTTTTTTTCATATTTTATCTCTATGTTGTCCTAAGTTTTATTTTTTTGTCCTAATTTTCAAATGCGCTCAGTCATTCATAATCAACCCTCCACTTTTTATTTTCCTATGTCCTAACTTTTCAAGTATTCTGTCTGAATTTTGATTTTGGTGGACAAAATTCTTTGACACAGAATCTCCTTGCAAAAAAATAAAAAAAATCAAATTTCAGATTTGGAAAGAATAAATTTAAAGCTTTTCAATTGAAATAAGAATCACCAGGTAAGTAAGTAAGTAAATGAGAAGAAAAGTACAACAAGAAAAAAAAAAGAAAATAATAAGTAGGTAAGTAAGTAAGTAAGTAATTACAAAAAAAATTGTATCAGATTTGAGATAAATACTGTAACATTTGATAATGGTCCTGGTCATTGGTTTCATGTCTCCACATGCTTTGTAAAACTTTTGAAAGTGTAAGAAACACTTTTTAAAAACTTCAGGTGAGATTTTTTCTTCAATAGCACCACATATAGCTGTGGAAAGATCCTTGGGACTTTGGATGTCCTGGTGCTTCACATGGATCTTGATAATTTTGAACACTAATTAAATTGGGTTGAGCATTGGGGAGTAATTTGGAAGAAATTTGATATTGGTTTTTTTGGTTAAATCCTTCATGATCTTGATGACTTGGTCAAAATCTTCACTGCAATGAATTGGTGCATTATCCATGATTATAAGGGAATTCAGTGGGCATTTTTGGTGGATTTGGAGGATTAAATTAGAATTTTCCAAGGTGAAAATACCTCCTATTTTTTCTCACCATTTTTGTTGAGTAACTCAGAATAAAGCATTCCCAATTCTGTCAGGGCTCTAACAAGGTTGATCATGATTGCCCTTGAATTGGTTGCCAGGGTGGCAGCCTGACCAAAGATGTAGCAAAAAAAAGGAAGAGGTAAGTGTTTGTTTTAATTTGATAATTAAAGAAAAAAAACCATAAAGGGAATACCCATAAGTGGGCTGAGTCTGGGAAAACCCAGAATCATCAATGAAAACAAGATTCCCTCCTTAATCAGTGACACAATTCAGGAAAAAATTGTGTTTCTGTTGTAGGAAGGAAGCCTCATTCTACTTACAAGAGACAAGCATCACCATCTTCCCAGTGATTTCATGGCTGAGGAGCTTCTGAATTGAGGGGATTGAAAAAAAAAGGTCTAATTCACTCTTGATGTGACTAGACAGATCCTTCAAACAAGACCAGGGGTTTTCTTCCAAATGGATCAGCATAAACGCAATCATCTTGTTGGACATCATCAGTTTGGCCCCTCTTGAGGAATTTGATTGATTGTGGTTTCCCTCTCAATTGTTCCCAATGATCCTCTGCACATGATATTCAGAAATGTCAAATTATTTGGCACTCTGACCCAAGTTTTATTTTCAATCAGAGCCTGATTTTCAACCAATTCCTTCACAATGAAACTCATTGGTTGATGTGGCCTTTGTGGTTGGCCATTTTGGGCCTTGTATTTTTTTCTTTGTTTTTTGGACACAGTTTCTTCAATGCCGTCAATAAGTGTTGATTTGGAAGAAGTCATTGATGAGCCTATTGGATGGAATTTCAATGGGATTTTATTTCCTTCCGGTACTTTCATGCCCTTTTATCATAATTTGGACACACTTTTTGCTCCTTGGGGGAATGTTTTTCAATTTTTGATGTCAATCTGATCAAAAGAAAAAGATGAAGATGAAGGAAAAGGAATTGAGTGAGTACTTACTTGATTGAATCATTGAAAAAATCAAAATTACTTATTACTTATGACTTGACAGTTCTTAATCAGTTTCTTTGATCCTTTGGAATCTCCTTAAATTTGGTTGGTGAGTGAATTTAGTTGAATCCCAGGCGCAGTCTCTTGTCTGTTTGAGCAAAACCTGGACATGAAACCCAAAACAGGCAAACTGTTAAGTGTAATCCTCTGAAATTTTGATAACACCTGTGCATCCAATTTTTTCCAAGTTCTGTCCAGATTTTTCAGAAGCTGGCCAATTGGAACATGCACTTCAAAAATCCAGGACAGTCTTTTGAAATGCATAGTTTTTCCATTTCTCTTTCACTGGTTTGTGAGACCTGGGTAGAATATGAGCTGGGAATATTTAATTTGGGCTGTATCTTCCAAACCATGAAAGATAGGGGGTGGTTTTACTGAGTGACTACATGTTATTTTTGTTCAAAATAAGTTGCTGTGGTTATTTTATGTTTTATATTATATTTATACTAGAAATTTGAGTCTCATGGTTACAAGTCAGGTTTGGTCTACCACCTCCCCCTCAACTTAATTCTTTCTGCAGAATTATTTACCTAAAGAAATCAGACTCCCCACCAATAAGATTTCAAGTTTGATGCAAAAGACTAAAACCAACAGACTGGAGTTCAAGGTTAGAAATAGCATACAGACTTAAGAAAATGAAGCAGAAAGAAGGGATACCAAAATCTGGAGGAGATAGAAGTATTAAGAGTGATTAGATAAGTATAGCAGAGTGAGGATATTCAGGACTGAGAGCTTGAAACAGAATTAAGCTGTTGGAGCATATATTTGAGATAAAATTGTCAGGTTATACCAGGCAATGAGATGATGATTAGCAAGTTGTTTTACTGGGAAGAGATTGAGAGATGAGTTTTGACGGTTTTAACAAGGACGGCGGTGACGTGTATGAAGAGGATTATTTCAAGAGGCGTAGAAAATTTTGAGTGGAAAGAGAGAAAATAAGAAAAAAAATAGAAAGACAAATAAAGAGAGAAAGGAAGTAGAAAAACAAAAGAAGAGAGTATGAAGAATCAAGAATGAGGAACTTGGAGACAAAGCTGAAGAAAGGTTTAGATCTGGATTGAGGACTCCCATGTTTGCATATCCTTACCCATCCGGAGCGCAGGAGATGGAATGTAGGTGTACTGAGATCTCAACACCCCTTGTAACTGGTAAGGCAGCAAGAGGAGACTGATCAGGTGTTGATGAGAGCAAAGATTTATTTTTGAAGAAGATGTAGGGAGTTGCGACTAGATGCCTTTGTTAAGAAGTTGGCAACCATTGAGTCAGTGGAGCTGAGAGACAGATTGAATTCCAAATTGTTTTAATCTTCTCTTAAGCCTTTGGTCTTGATGTCAATATGTTGGGATTTAGAGTGGGAACCAAAGTGTTTGATTTTTTTGTCCAGTCCCTTATTGTTGATGAATATAATGGGCTTGGTCTAAGGCTATTGGTAAATTTCACTCACTAAGTGAGTAAACCACTTGAGCTCAAGGAAGCAGTTAAGGAGAGCATTGAGCTCAGATTCAGTAGAAGAGTAGGTGACATTCCTTTGCCTAGAATAGTTCCAGATGATGGGACTGCCATAGTGAAATACAATGAAACCAGTTTGAGATTTCCTAGAGGTTGGATCATCTCCCCACATAGCCTCAATGTAGCTGGACATCATTTCCTCCCCAGGATTATACCTGAGGACAAGTTTGAGGTTCTTGGTAGTCTTGAGGTACTTCCAGACCTTGCGCGCTTCTCTCCAATGGTTCATGCCAGGTTTTGGCGTTAAATCTCTCCAGTTTTGATACTGAAAAAGCAATGTCCGGGCAGGTATATTGAGTGAGATGGTTGAGAATTCTGGTGATGGACCAAAATTTGACGTTGAGTTGTACAAAATCCTCATGGTATTCATCTATGGCTGGTTTGAGGTGAAGATTTTGAGTGAGTGGTGAGTTGGTGTCTCTAAAATCTGAGAGGCCTAATTCATCCAAACCACAATCAATTTTATTATGTTTGCTAAGTAGAATTCAATCATTATACACTTCCATCAGCATTCCAAGAATTTTATTTGGGGGTGACAGTAGGAATTCTTGAATCTATTGAGAAAATTGAACTGGAAGGTCTCATTTATTCCAATGTGGATAAGATCAGCTACATGAAAGTGGAGGAATTCCATTGCCTTGGAGTTGATTTATAGACATGGGTTGCTGCTGGATTCTTGAAATCCTTGAGATTTCATCCAAAGAGTTAGCGTTTTGTACCAATTTTTGGGGGATTTTTTAAGACCATATAGGGATTTATTCAGCTTCAGGCATGGGGATTTTCTGTGTGAGCCCTCTGGAGTCCTGATGATAACTGTTTCATTCAGCGGGGAATTCAGGAAAGCACCCTTGACATTGAACTGCGTGACAGTCATCTTCTCTTTCAGACCATACAGAAGGGCAATACACAATGAGCCAAGTTTGCTTGTAGGCGCCCAGTTTTCATCATAAATGATCCTCAGAACTTGATCAAAACCTTGAACACATAGCCTGGCTTTTTATTTGAAAGGTTCTCTGTGACAATTTCCTTTCACTTTGAAGACCCACGTAGTGTTTAGGATATTTTTGGGCATTCCATAATACTCTTCCCATACTTCTTGCAATTCAATAGATTCTAGTTCTTCTTCCAAAGCTTTCTCCCACTTGGGCCACTCTGTACACTTCTGCCTGGCCTTGTATCCAGGAGTTTTATAATAGTGGTGGAAGCCATAGTGTTGGGGTTATTGAGTTTCTCATTTTGGTTGTTGGTAGGTCTCATAGGTAGTCGGCATAGGATAAGAAATTTGAGGAGGTTCTGGTTGGGGAGATTCTGAAGATTCTGATTTGAGAGAGGCAGAGTCATCACAATTAGAGTCATATTCTGGAGAGTCACTGTCAGGATCCCTGGCCACGAATTGCTTTTCTGGCAAGGAGAAATCAGATTTGTTAGAGTCTTGATGAGCTTGGGAGAAGATATCCATTCCAGATGGTTCAAAAAGAGGGAGGTTGGTTGTGGGAGTGTTTAGGAAGCTGATGTGCTTAGTTTCAAGAACAGAACCCCATGAGTTAAGAACAAGCTAAGAGTGGAAAGTGAGATTGAACCCAACTAGTATTCCCTTGTATCCTTTCTCCTAAAACTTGGGTCTTTGTTGGATGTGATTTGCCAGGTAGACCAGAGGAGAACCTACAGGTCTCAGGTAGTTAGAAGGGAGTTTCTTAACAAACATAAGCTCCCAAGGAGAAAGGTGATTACCTTCTCTAGGTATTCAATTTATCATGACGCAGCAGCTTCTTTTGAAAATGTGCCAATAGTTTTTTGGTAATTGGGAGGAGGCGAAGGTAGCTTGGGCCCACTATTCAATAGTTTTATTTGCTCTTTTAGATTGTCTGTTTTGTTGATAATGGTAAGGTTCATAGGTGAGTAACTTAATGCGTTTGGCCTTGGCAAATTCCTTAAGCATGACATTGGTGAATTCAGTGCCTTTGTCTGAGTAGATTTCTTAGGGATAGTACTTGAGTCATTTTGAATTCAACTTTGAGTAAATTGATGATTTTATCAGGGTTTTCATCCTTGGAATGTGAGGGAAAAGGGGCAAGGTAGCCAGAGTAGTTTTCAACCAGGGTAAACATGTAGCAATGGCCAGCCTTTGATTGAGGGGTAATGGGTCTAACCAAGTCAAGATGGATCTTCCTGAGTGGGTTATTGGATGGAGTAGAGACAGCTTGAAAGGAAGAGTGTGTGATTTTACTTTGGGCAAAAGAATCATATTGGAAGTGACTTAGTTAATCTCCAGGGAAAAGGTCCTTTAAGATAGGTCAGAGAGTGGAAATTGAGGTGTGTCCGTAAATTTTGGAGATTTCTATCCAAGATTGAGTTGCATTGGATGGATTGTGCAAAGATTGTTTGATGTGGTTGACCACATTATTTAAACCTATTGTCCGAGTTTTCTCAATTATAAATAGGTTATCCAAAATCAATGCATTGAGAATAGTTGCCCTGTTCTTGGTGACTGAGAATTTTTATCAATTTGAGTTAAGCAGAAACCTTTCTTGGAAAGGAGACTGGGGCTGATGAGGTTGAAAACAATGTTGGGTATAAAAATGCAGTATTCTAGGCTGATAACTGAATCTTTCCATTTGAGTCTTAACATGCCTGTTCCATGGATTTTGAGATAAGCTTTGAGCTTGCCTGTCTTAACCAATTTGTGTTCTGCTTGATTTTTAATTACCATGAAGCATTTGAGATCATTAAAAACATTTATGTTTGCACCAGAGTCCAGGAGGAGGTTGGGAGTGTTTTCAGCATTGATCCAGAGGGTCAGGAGAGCATGGTAGCTAATGGTTGTCTGTTGTCTCTTATTCTTGTTTTCCAATTCATTTTGTTGTTCAATCCACCAACTGGGGGCAGTTTGAGGATATAGGTGAAAACACAAGGTTTCTGGATGAAGAGCATTGGGATTGTGATGCCCTTCTCTATATTGCATCCTCACCTTCTTATTGTCTTTTGTTAACTGAGTCCTTGTTGTCACCAGAGAGATGTTGGAAGTGTTTTTGGACACCTTCTGTTCAGCCTTATGTTTTTTATTATACTGGACTAGGTTATTGAAGACTACATCAATTTTTATGAGTTTCTCCACGTCCATGATTTGTTGCTTGAGATTCTTGAGGACAGGTGAGAATTTGAAGAGGACCAGGTAGGAAAGAAGTTTGTTGGACAGTTTGATACCCACATCATTCATTCTGGTGAGGGCCTTCTTTCTGTCTGTAACAAAACTGTCAATGGCGTGTTTGTTGAAGGTGATGTGAAGGAAGTTATTGAATATTCTAGCGTGGTTGGCCTTCTTGGAAAAAGCAAAACAAGGAGTTATCTCAGCCCAGAGTAGTTTTGAAAAATTGAAGTTAGTTGAACTGACCATATTGGAATACTTTGTGCTTTCCAAATTTGAAAGAAGAACTTCTCTGATTTCTTGATCCTGTTAGATGGATAATTGTTCTGAATTCCTTGTAATAGCATCTTTGATATCCTTGAGATCAAAAAGCATCAACATCTTGTCTTGCCATATTGAGTAGTTTTTGTTGTTGAGCAGGGTTATGGCATTGACAGTGGTCTTTAAGGAAACTTAGTGGAAGTAGTCCATTGCTCCTTTTGGTTTGTTCATCTTGCAGTTTTTGAGTTTTTTGGTGAGATTTTGGCTTTAAACTGTGATAAGATTTCAAGCTTGAGGCAGAAGAATAAAACCAACAGACAGGAGTCCAAGGTTAGAAATAGCATAGAGACTTAATAAAATGAAGCAGAAAGAAGGGATACCAAACAATGGCGGAGATAGAAGGATTAAGATTGATTATACAAGTAGAGCAGATTTAGGGTATTGAGGACTGTGAACTTGAAACAGAAGTAAGCTGTTGGAGCGTATATTTAGGATAAAATTGTGAGGTTATACCAGGAGATGAGATGATGAGTAGCAAGTTGTCTTACTGGGAAGAGATTGGGAGATGATTTTTCACGGTTTTGACAAGGAAGGCGGTGAAATGTATGAAGAGGAGTATTTCAAGAGGAATAGAAAAGTTGTAGTGGAAAGAGAGAAAATAAGAAAGAAAAATAGAAAGACAAAGAAAGAGAGAAAGGAGGGGAAAAAAAGAATAGAGTTTGAAGAATCCAGAATCAGGAACTTGGAGACAAAGCTGAAGAAAGGTTTAGATCTGGATTGAAAACTCCCATGTTTGCATATCCTTACCCCGCGGGAGCGCATGAGACAAAATTTAGGCCAAGCAAGATCTCAATACCACCCATCTTAATCTTCCTATTAGTTTTGCCTTTGAATTATGTATATATATATATATATATGAGGAATTAACAGTAAAACACCAATTTCAAAGAAAGGTTTTGAGTGATTGAGTTGAACTGGTTGAAATAATGATAAATTATATCCAAACCTTCCGTTCTTCATTCATACTTGAGTGTATCCATGTACCAAGTAAAATTAAAATTAGTCCTTTCCATTCTTCTGATATTCTTGGAGTCATAGTTGGGTTCCTCTGTAAAAAAAGGTTTTTTGCTTTACTCTTCTAGATTGTCTTCAAAATGAAATCTCTTTTACCCTTAAAAATCAGACTTGATAGATTAATTTTAATTTATAAAAACTATAACATTTTCATTCTGATAGCTCTATCTCAAAATTATTTGCGCCCTATTGCCTTTATACCTTGAAAAATCTTGAAACTTTTGAATTGCATCCAAGATGGAGTTAGGAAATTCTTGATGTATCAAGGTCCTCCTATCTTCCCAGTATCCCATGTTCCCTTGGTTTAAAATCTGATTTTGTTTTATCAATAATAATTTTGGTCAGATTATATTTTGATTAATTTATTCTGTTTTATAGATTTTAAGGTCTTACCAAGGACCTACCGGTTTAAATCCGATTTTTTTTTATCAATCATAATTTTGGTCAGAGTATATTTTGTTTAATTTATTTTTTTTTTAGGAATTTTTAGGTCTTACCAAGGACCTACTGGTTTGAAATATTTTTTATTACTATTATATACTTGAAGGAAGTCCAAGAAATTTGAAAAATTGCCCCTTTTTCCTTCACATTATTCTTTTTTTCTTTTCTTCATTTTGAAGTAATGAGAGGACACCAAGGTCCCACAGAATCCTATTTATCCAGTTGTTCTGGTTAAAATTCTTCATAAATTATCCTAAACTTTTTTTTTCTCCCTTCTCCCTTTCTGATTACCATGAATCAGTTAGAAATTTGGAATCAATTATTTTCTTTCTTTGAGATTTTTATGTTATATCTGTTTACTAAGGTTCAAAGACATGTTTCATATTATCCTCTGGTTTTTTTCTTATCTTCTTCTCAATGATTTTTTCTCCCAGTCTTAAATTTATCTCATCAATCTTCTTTTACCTTCTTCAATAGTATGGTGCTTAATTTCCAAAGAAAGATTCTTCTTAAGTCTTCAAATTCAATCCTTTCTTAAGTTTACCATGTTTGCATTTATTTAAAATTGATAGATTAATTTCCCTTCATAAACACTATACTAGAATCAGTGTGAGCTTCAGGCCATAGATTAATCCTTCTTCCTCTTTTTTGCATTGAAATAGCTTCAATTATTGAGTTGCATACTGATTTTATTTTAATAAATCTTGATTTCCTCAGTTCCAAATTTCTTCCCAGTGTTCCATGTCCCCCTTTTCACCTAAAATTTTGATATTGATAGTCTTCTTGATGAAATGAATATTTATATGTTCTAAATCTACTCTATATATTATTTTTAGGAAGTTCAATTTATTACCAAGCACCAAGTATGTACTTCTTCATCCACCCCTCTTCTTTAGTACCTGTTGTTATTTGTCTCCTTTGGTTGTTGTTCTAGATGCTTTGATTTTTATTTTATTTTATTTTACTTTTCATGATTTTTCATCAATTTGTTTGTTATTTTTGTTATTTTTTGGTATTTTTGGTATTTGTTATTTTTGTTATTTTTGTTATTTTTGTTATTTTTGTTATTTTTTTTATTTTTTTATTTTTGTTATTTTTGTTATTTTTTTTATTTTTTTTATTTTTTTTATTTTTTTTTATTTTTTTTATTTTTTTTATTTTTGTTATTTTTATTATTTTTATTATTTTTATTATTTTTATTATTTTTATTATTTTTATTATTTTTATTATTTTTATTATTTTTATTATTTTTATTATTTTTATTATTTTTATTATTTTTATTATTTTTATTATTTTTATTATTTTTATTATTTTTATTATTTTTATTATTTTTATTATTTTTATTATTTTTATTATTTTTATTATTTTTATTATTTTTATTATTTTTATTATTTTTATTATTTTTATTATTTTTATTATTTTTATTATTTTTATTATTTTTATTATTTTTATTATTTTTATTATTTTTATTATTTTTATTATTTTTATTATTTTTATTATTTTTATTATTTTTATTATTTTTATTATTTTTATTATTTTTATTATTTTTATTATTTTTATTATTTTTATTATTTTTATTATTTTTATTATTTTTATTATTTTTATTATTTTTATTATTTTTATTATTTTTATTATTTTTATTATTTTTATTATTTTTATTATTTTTATTATTTTTATTATTTTTATTATTTTTATTATTTTTATTATTTTTATTATTTTTATTATTTTTATTATTTTTATTATTTTTATTATTTTTATTATTTTTATTATTTTTATTATTTTTATTATTTTTATTATTTTTATTATTTTTATTATTTTTATTATTTTTATTATTTGTATTATTTGTATTATTTTTATTATTTTTATTATTTTTATTATTTTCATTATTTTCATTATTTTTATTATTTTTATTATTTTTATTATTTTTATTATTTTTATTATTTTTATTATTTTTATTATTTTTATTATTTTTATTATTTTTATTATTTTTTGTTATTTTTATTATTTTACTTATTTTTATTATTTTTATTATTTTTATTATTTTTATTATAATTATTATAATTATTATTTTTATTATTTTTATTATTTTTATTATTTTTATTATTTTTATTATTTTTATTATTTTTATTATTTTTATTATTTTTATTATTTTTATTATTTTTATTATTTTTATTATTTTTATTATTTTTATTATTTTTATTATTTTTATTATTTCTCTTATTTTTTTTATTTTTATTATTTGTATAATTTTTATTATTTTTATTATTTGTATTATTTTTATTATTTTATTATTTTTATTTTTATTTATCCTCCCAATACTGGACTGATTTTTCCCTTGACTCCATCATTTTCTGATAACCTTTGTCACAAACATCTTCACTATGCTCCAGTTGCTTGGATCTGGCAACTAATAGATCAGTGGTGGAAGGAAACTTTTCCCAAGAAATACCTAAGAAAGATTCCATTTCCAGATCAAGAGAAAGGACAGCCCTTTGACCAAAGAGGATCTCGTAAGGTGAGTAGCCAGTGGCATTTTTTTTGATTATTTTTATTGATATTATTATTTTCTTATCTTTTATTATTTGATTATTTGATTATTTGATTATTTGATTATTTGATTATTTTATTATTTTATTATCTTCTATTTTTTTTATTATTTTTATTTATTTTAGGATGGGAATTTTAGAGTCTTACCAAGGAGTATTTGAATAAAAACCTTGGCTATGAAGAAGTGTGCAATTTTTGCTTCCCCAAGGGTCATCTCAAATATTTCACTTTTGGATGGTCTAAAGAGTGGAGTTGCATGGCCTCCTATCCCAGTAAATTTCATGAATAATTCCTGGGATACCAACCCTGTCTGAATTGCCAAATGTTCTTATATAAAATTTAATTCAGCACCAGTATCCACCAGTGCCTATATTTTTCTTCCTCTAATCCAGATTTCAATGAATATGGTGGGAATGCACAGGTAATTAGGTTATGTTCCGGATGGTATTGGAAGTCTGCTTCTGATAGATACCCAAAGTGATGCTTTTTAAATCCATTAATATTAATGTTCTTCTTCATACCAGATGAACTGAAGGCTTTCCCCAAGTTTAAGTCCCCTTCAGGAATGAAATTGCTTCAATATTGGAAAATTTGTGGGGAAATTGAAAGGAGCTCTTTCAGGGAAAGGCTGAGTCTCTTCTTCAAAATCCCCCTTTTTTGAATTTCTTCAATCTTTCTAATTTCCTGAGGGTCCAATGGTTCTGACTGTTCCTTGATCTTCTTGACAGGTCATGTTTCTGGATTCCTGATAAGCTCCTGTAGTTGTTATTCTACTGATTTATCTGAGTCCTGGTCCAACTTTTCCCATTCTCCTGGGTAGCAGTGCCTTCTTATTCTTGCCCCTGGCTCTGTTTACTTGAGATTTTCAGGTCCTTTCACTGAATCTGTTAGTTCCTTGGGGTTTTCTTGATCTTTTTTCTGGGTTTTATCTACAATACTTTGGGATATCCACATTCCCCATTGCACTTATGATGCCTTCATGTTAACTCCCTGAAGCTCTCCATGTTACTAAAGGGGATAGGTTCCCTTTTTTGGAAGTAATAGTTGTGCCCTTTCTTGAAAACTATCCTACTATTCATATCTTCTGGTAGGTCTTTGCAGGTAGCTTTGGTAGGAAATTTATCCTTACAGTAGTAATATATGACTGGCAATCTGGATCAGGCATTAGGAACAAAAGGTCTGTATGATGGTGTCATTCCTTGATTGGTCCTTTCAATTTGTGGAGGTACCCGTTTCTGATATAAATCCATGGAGAGATTTTCAATTTTTTCCTTCATCTTCATGGTTTTTTCCAATTATGAAAGCCAAAATTTGACCTTCTTTTCACCCCCTGGTTCCTTTATTCTGGTTTTAGGGTTCTCTTCTTTATCCACATCCAAAAAGGCTAAATTAATTTCCACAGATTCCCTCAAATTCTCCATGTCTGGAGGCAGGTATCTTCCAGCCCTTGAAATCTTTATTCTTCCTGCATGGGCCGATTCTCTGTTCACTTCCCTCCTAATATCAGTGGAAAAGGATTTCCAGATCTTTCCCCCCTTTCCCAGTTGGTTTTTGATACCCTATTCCAATGAAATAAATTACCACTTCTTGATAGTTACCAATAAAATTCTTGAAGTCCTTTATGATCTTGATTAATCCTGGCTATTGAGTAATTCTAAGCAACGTTGGTATGGATTCCTCATGAAAAATTCTATGGGGTGGAGCTGTGCCCCATTTCTTTTTTAATTCCCTCTTCAAAAGATCTGTCACACCAAGGCTAAACAAAAGGCCAGGGTGGCAGTTAACTAGCAGTAGACAGAATACTAGGCTGGAAAAGATCCAAGAAGGATCAGCCTGAAGGTTCAGCCAAGGGAGTAAAGACTCCAAGATGGGTAAAAACAAAAATTGGAATCAAGGTTGAGTCAAGATGGCACTAGTCTGAGGAGGACCCAAAAGATGGAGTAGACTGAGATTAAGGGTACTAAACAAGTAGAATAGATTTCATGATGAAGGACTTGAAATTGTAACATGAGTTCATTTTATATAATGCTAATTACAAGCTGTGATACCTTTTTTTTGTAACATTTTAATGATACTTAAAATCATTACTAATCAAATGAGCAGTATTCATATATTCCTTCTGCCTTGTGAATTCTTTCAGTTTTGTCTACTCTTTCAATAAACTGTTCCACTCCTGTTCCATAAAATCCAATATTGACTTTTTTCACATCTAATGATACCCCATTTTGTTTATTATTCTTGATTACTGGATTTAACTGTGCAGATATTCTGGATGGGAGTCTTTCAGCATTTTGGTTTGTAGTAACTTCTCTTATTTCTTCCATATCTTGGGAAAATATTTTTATCGCTGGACTATTGAAGGGGGCGTCCAATTACACAATGATTTCTGCTGGCATTTTGCCAAAGGCTGATCTTGGGGCAGAGGTCTGAAACCCGGTTATTTGTTGATTTTAGGGGTTTTCTGGGACTACCTGTGCTGTTTTTTGATAAGATTGCGACAATATTTACTAGAACTGAAAACCAACAGACTTCAGACCAGAGTTAGAAATTTAAACAACCAGGACAAAATGAGAAGTAAGATGAAAGATGAAAAGACAAACAGCTTAGACGTTGGTTAGAGAGTAGATGAGAAGAGAACCCTGGCAGCACAGAAGTGGTAGAGGAAAGAATACGCAGGAGAATGGCTGCAAGTGCGGAACTAGATTGTCAGATGCGTCGAGCTAGAGTGATCTTGAGGATCATGTTCTTACCAGGCACGGACTTGTAGATGAGGACTTGATTGAATGTTGAGTTGGATGAGGTTGAACCAGATTGAGGTGGATAGAGGGTCAAAGAGGAGAAGATAGGTCAATGATGATTTGAGAGGAAAAGACGAGATATAGGAATCAGACTGAAAAGAGAGAAAGGAAAGAAAGAAGAGAGGAAAGGTATTGAAGAGAAAGAAAGAGACAGCAGCCAAGAAAAAGAAAGAAGAAGGAGCCCAAGCCCCTTCTGAGGCCAGGATCCGAGTTAGATGAGGAAAGGAGGTTGCCCAAGTGTCACAGGACAGATCATTGGGGGACCCGTCCAAGTTTGCGCAACCTTTAAGGACAGGTCAGTAATATCCTAGTATTTGACAATACTTCACACCCCACATGACTGGTGAGGGGATGATCCAAAAGATTAGTTGTCTGGAGAGGCAAAGATTTTCTTTTGGAGGAGTTCCAAAGAGCTCATCAAAGAAGCTTTGGTGAGAGAATCAGTGACCATTGACTGAATTTGAATCAGATTGAGAATAAACTCTCCGTTAGCAAAGTACTTGCGCAAACCTTTTGTTTTTATATCTATATGTCTGGACTTTGAGTGAGATCCAAAATTTTAAATCTTGTTTTCCAAGAACTTGTTGTCAATTTATAAGGTAGGCTTGGGTTTGTGCATTTGATATATTTTTCCAATGAGGTGTTTGATCCATTTGAGTTCAAGGTAGCAATCCAATAGCGCATTTAATTCAGATTTGGTGGAGGAATAGGTAATGTTTCTTTTTCAAGTGCAGTTCCAGATGATTGGGCTTCCATAGTGAAGGATAAAATATCCGGTTTATGACTTGCAGAAGGTCAGATTGTCTCCCCAGGTGGCATGGCTGAAGCTCAAGAGGAGTTCTCGTTTAGGGTCATAGCTGATGACAAGCTTGAAATCCTTGGTTTTTCGAGGTATTTCCACACCTTCTTGACTTCTCTCCAGTGATTCATCCCCGGCTTGGCGTTGAACCTGGCCAGGCTAGACACAGAGAAAGAGATTTCAGGATGTGTATACTGAGCTAAGTGATTAAGAAGTCCAGTAGCTGATCTATAGTTGATGTTTGAATGGCGGAATTTGGTGTGATTTGTGTTGGATGCCGGTTTGAGATTCAAATTTTGAGTCAGTGGAGCATGGACGTCTTTGCAGGATGTAAGGCCTAGTTCTTCCAGGCCTTGAGCAATGTGATTAGGTTGGCTCAGGAGGATTTTGTTGTCCTTGAGTTCCATAAGCATTCCAAGGATGGTGTTGGGAGGATGACAAGACAAGTTCTTGAATTGTTTGAGGAAGTTGGATTCAAAGACTTGAGAATTGCCTACATGAATTAAGTTGTTGACGTGAAAGTAGATGATTTCTTTTGTCATAGGATTGAGATATAGGCAGGGATCACTAGTTGACTCTTGATAGCCTTGAGATTTGATCCACAAGGTCAGAGTCTCATACCAGTTTTTGGGGGATTGTTTCAAGCCATAGAGAGATTTTTTTAGCTTTAGATATGGAGACTTCCTGTTGGATCCTTCTGGAGTTTTTATGATGACTGTTTCTTCGAGAGGAGCATGTAAGAATGTTCCTTTCACGTTGAATTGAGTCAATTTCATTTTCTTCTTTAGACTGTATGTGAGGGCAACTAGGAGTGAGCCAAGTTTGCCAGTTGGTTCCCAAGTTTCATTATAGTCAATCCCAAGAACTTGGTTGAATCCTTGTATGCAGAGTTGGGCTTTGTACTTGACAGGATCTCCGTGGCAATTCTCCTTTACCTTGAAGACCCAATTTGTATTCAGAATGTTGTCCAGAGTATTGTGATATTCTTCCTAGACGTCCTGGAGCTCTATGGAGTTCAATTTTTCATCGGCTGCCTTCTTCCATTTTGGCCATTCAGGGCACTTCCTTGCAGCCTTGTAAGAGGGGGGTTGGTAGTAGTGATGTAAAACATATCTTTGGGGATTTCTTGTCTCGTGCCTGGGCCTTTGAGAGGTAGATTAAATAGGAATCTCTGGAACTGGAGAAGGGAGAGAAGGAGGATTGGGAGATGATGATGCTACCAATGCCATGTCTTCCCGATCCAATTCAGATTCTGAAGAATTGTCCTGATATTCTTGTATGGTGTATTTTTTTTCAACTGAAGAGAAGTCAGATTCTCTTGAATCGGTGTTTTTTTTACTGAAGAGATCCATTCCAGGCAATTCAAAGAAGGGAAAGTTGTAGAGAGAATCCTTGAGAAACTGGATGTGTTTGGTTTGACAACACTGCCAGACAAGTTTAGAATAAGATAAGAGTGGAAAAGGGGATTGAACCCAATCAGGAATCCTTCCAGTCCTTTCTCATCAAATTTCCTTCCCTTTTGTAGGCCATTTGCAAGGCAAATGACAGAGGATCCTACAGGTTTCAAATACTTAGCGGGTAATTTCTTGTTGAACATCAGCTCCCAAGGGGACTGGTCATTAACTTTGCTGGGGACTTGGTTAAGCATGAAACAGCAGCTTCTGACCAAAATGTGCCAGTAGCTCTTATTCAATCTGGAAGATGAGAAAGTTGCACGTGCTTATTCAATGATTGTTCAATTGGCTTGTTCAGCTTCACCATTATGTTGAGAGTAATAGGTTTTGGACATGAAGAGCTTGATTTGCTTGGTTTTGGAGAAGCTCTTCTGGGTGTTGTTTGTGAATTCTGTCCCCTTATCCGAAAAGATCTCTGTTGGGTAATAGTTGAGACGTTTACATTCAGTCTTGAGGATGCTGATGATGACGTCTGAAGTTTCTTCTTTGGACATAAGGGGGAAGGCCAAGAGGTAGCCCATGCAGTTATCCACAAGAGTTAGAATATATCTGTGGCCAGCTTTCAATTGTGGAGTGATTGGTCCTATCAAATCTAGATAAATTCTTTTGAGGGGCTTTGACAGGGGTGCTGAGGTAGCTGAGAATGGACCCCTTGTGATTTTGCTCCTCATGCAACCATTGAACTGGAATTTACTTAATTTTTCTTGAGAGTATTGATCTTTTCAAATTGTTTTGAGTGTAGATATTGAGGCCTGCCCATACATCTTATGGAGGTCAGAGAGAAATTGAACTTGGATTGGTGGAGACAGTGAGGATTGAATTGAGAGATTAACCAATAAGTTATTTCCAGAAATTTTGGGTTTCTCAATAACAAATAAGCTGTTGCGGATCATTCCTTTAAGTACTGTCTGGCCAGCTTGGGTGACTCTGAATTGATCTTGTTCTTGGGAGAGATTACATCCCTTCTTCTCCAGGAGACCGGGGCTGATAAGGTTGACTACAATTTTTGGTAAATACATACATTCTTTGAGAGTGACAACAGAGTCCTTCCATTCCAGTCAAACATTACCTGTTCCCCGTATCTTGAGATTGGCTTCTAGTTTGCCTGTTTTGATCTTGTCCAACTCATCCTGAAAGTTGATTGAGGTGAAGTAATTCAGATGATTGAATATGTGGATATTGGCGCCAGAATCCAATAGAAGGTTAGGTGTATTATCAGCGTTGATCCAGAGTGTAAGTAACGCGTTGTAGTTGATGGTAGGAGTCTTCTTAATTTGATTCTTCCATTCGTTCTGTTGTTCTACCCACCAGGCTGGAGCAATTTGAGGATGGAGGTGAACGCAAGAGGACTCGGGATGCGACTCATTAGGGTTGTGGAAGCCTTCTTTGCACCAAATGCAAGACTTTCTGTCTCCTTGATCTTTCTTGCTCTTAGTAGTCACTAAAGTGAGGTTGGAGGTGGACTTGCCTGTTTTGAGTTGTGCCTTGTGCTTTTTATTGTACTGAGTTACATCTTTGAATGCCGCCTCTACAGTCACCTATTTTTCCCCATGCATAATTTGTTGTTTTAAGTTCTCTAGAGTAGGTGGGAATTTGAAAAGTATAAGATACGCCAAAATATCCTTGGGTAGCTCTATTCCAACCTTGGCCATGCAAGTGAGAGCTTTTCAGATGTCCGTTATGAATCCCTCAATGGCCTGTTTGTTGAATGGAGCGTGGAGGAATTGGTTGAAGATATGGGCTCCTTTGGCAGTCTCAGATGAGGCAAACCGGTGGGTGATCTCAGCCCAGAGTAGTTTAGACAACGTTATGTTTGCGGTGTTGACAACAATGGCGTGGGTCATGCTGTCAAGTTTAGATAAAATTATTTCTCTAATTTCTTGATCTTGCTTTACAGCTAATTGGCCCAAGTTTCTGGTTAAGGTGTCCTTGATGTCTTTGAGATCAAATAGCATCATCATCTTATCTCGCCAGATGGAGTAGTTATTGTTGTTGAGAGGAGGAATAGCCTCCACAGAGGCCTTGAGTGCAACCTGATAAAAAAAGTCGTTTGCTCCTGCTGGTTTGTTCATGTTTGGTGGGGTAGAGTCGTCCTTTGGCTTTTAACCATGATAAGATTGCAACAATATTTACTAGAACTGAAAACCAACAGACTTCAGACCAGAGTTAGAAATTTAAACAACCAGGACAAAATGAGAAGAAAGAAGAAAGATGAAAAGACAAAAAGCTTAGACGTTGTTTAGAGAGTAGATGAGAAGATAAACCAGGAAGCACAGAAGTGGTAGAGGAAAGAATAAGCAGGAGAATGGCTGAAAGTGCGGAACTAGATTGTCAGATGCGTCGAGCTAGAGTGATCTTGAGGATAATGTTCTTACCAGGCACGGACTCATAGATGAGGACTTGATCAAATGGTGAGTTGGATGAGGGTGAACCGGATTGAGGTGGATGTAGATGAAGAAGCACGGGAATGTGCTGTAGCAGTAATTACATGAGTGAAAGTTGAGATGAGACAAATTAGGAGATAGCAGCAGGAGGGAGCGAATGAATGAGAGAGTGAAAGAATGAGAAAGGACCTCACTGCTAGACAGGACTGGAGATGAGTGACAACTCGTTGTTTTTTGAGGCGCCAGGATAGTTAGTGATGGGTCAAGGGTGATGAGTGGGATTGAAGGGAGAGAATGGAAGTGATGAGTTGAGTTTGAGGGCAAGAGATATAGCGGGAGTTGATAGATCAAGGATGACGGATGGAGTTGATAGATTGGAGACAATGGGTTGATGAGATGATCAAGGATAGGAGAGAGGAGGATGAGGATGATGATGATGGAAGGAATAAGGGGAATGGTGATTCAGGAAGCCTGAGTGGGGTCTTTAGGGGAGGGAGCCGGAAGGAGAGGGAGCGTTGAATGGAGATTCCAGATTTGAAGTTGAAGCGTCCTCAGCGGTTGTGTGAGCGGGAGATTGTGTGAGGAGATCAGTCATCTCCCAACACGCCGCCGTGTCTAGGAGTGAGGGAATGAAGAATGGAGGAAGTGAGTAGCGTGACCAAGGGTTTGATCGCGGGCTTGGTGAGGCAGTCGGCGATCATGCGACCGGAGGGAATGAGGTTGGTTATAAGATGTCCTTTGTCTTTCTGCTTGCGGAGCCATTGTATTTGGGTGTCAACGTGTTTTAGCGCATTATGGTGGGAATCGTGGTTGAAAATGTTGTGTAGAGCTTTATTGTCAATGTTGGCGAAGTGGGATAGCTTAAGGTCTGGATTCAGGTTGAGGAGGAGGTTGGTCAGCCAAATCTTTTCTTGAGTGGCAAGAACTAAGGCTTTGAGCTCTCCCTCAGTGGAGGATAGCGATACGGTCTGCTGTAATTTGCTGTGCCAGGCCACAGGGCATCCGTAGAGAAGAATCACAAAGCCCGTGTGACTTCTTTGAGTTGAAGGATCATTGGCGCCATTGGAGTCACTGAAACATTTGATATTGTACTTGAAGGAGGTGGACTTGAGACGCAAGGCCAGGGATTGGGTGGTTTTGAGATAACGCCAGGCGTGTTTCATTTCTTCCCAGTGAATGGTTCCAGGCTTGGAATTGAAGCGTGAGAGGCTGGACACAGCGTACAAGAGATCAGGGCGAGTGCGACTCGCAATGAAGTTGAGGTAGCCGGTGGCGGAGCGATAGTTGATCCCCAATTTAATGAATTTGTTATGTTCGGAATCGGAGGCGCCCCTGAGCTTAACATTGGGAGTCATTGGAGTGAGTATTGGTTTGGCGTGGGAGAGCCCCAATTCGGATAGAGCGGTTTTGATGTGGTTTGGTTGGTGAAGGAGTTTGGAGGAGGCGGTCTGGATGAGGTGGTTGCCAAGAATCTTCTTGATTGGCCCCTCGTGAGAGATATTGAATTCATTTTTCAGATTGAGACGGAATTTGTTTGACTCACCCACGATGACGAGATCATCAACATAGACAAACACGAAGATGGAAGATGACCAATTAATGAACAGACACGGATCAGATGTGGATACGATGAAGTCTTGCTTGAGTATCCAGGATCAAAAGGTATTGGACCAACTTTTGGGGGCTTGTTTCAGTCCGTAGAGGGCTTTTTTTAGTCGGAGATAGGGGAAATTGGAGGATTATCCTTCAGGGCATTTGAGCATTTGATGTAGGTCTCTTCGTCCAAAGGAGCATGCAAGAAAGCAGCTTTGATGTCCATCTGAACGGTTGGCAAGTTGTGGTGAAAAGCGTAAACAAGGAGATTCCATAGGGTAGTGATGAGTCTGGTCGGAGCAAAGGTTTGGCCGTAATCGATGAATTCCATCTGCTTGAATCCTTGAACACAGAGCCAAGACTTGTAAATGAATCCTTCACCGGAGGGGTCATCCTTGAGCCGGAAGACCCAGGTTGTTGGGAGTGCTCTCTTCCCCAGAGGGAGAGAATGACATCCTTCCCAAATGCCAAGCCATTCTATGCCATTGGTCTCAATCTGCATGGATTTGAGCCAGTGAGGACATTCCGGGGATTTAAGGACTTCTGGGTAGTTCCAAGGAATAACTCTAGCAAGAAATCCGTAGCGCAAAGGTGGTTTGAGGGTGGATCAGTCTTTGAGAGTTCGAGATGGGGGGTTGGTGAGTTTGCGGGAGATTAGTTCTCCCTCGGAGTCGGAGTCCAAGGAATCATTGGACATGTTTGAGGCTTTGATATTGGGTGGTGTAAGGGAGGATGTATTGGGAGTGGAGCTGTCCTTGGTTTGAACAGGAGGAGAATCCGGCGGGAGGTTGGTGGACTGTGAGTTGGAAGGGGATGAAGAGGAAGATGAGGAGGAGTGGTTGGACGAGTTGAGGATCTCAGTCAGCGTTTCATTAAGGGAGAGGAGAGGATCAAAGGGAGATTCGCGGGAATTGGAGGAGGGTAGGAGAGCAACATTTTTGAAAATCTTAACGTGTTTGGAGCATATGATGTTGTTGATGGAGGGGCAGAATACACGGTAGGACAATAGTTGTAAGTCAAATCCTACCAGTATTCCTTCAATTCCTTTCTCTTCAAATTTAGAGTTAGGTGGACAACGTTGATTGAGAACTACTGTTTTCAATCCAAGGATGCGGATGAGATTGAGATTTGGAGACAAGTTGTTCCACAATTCATATGGGGACTTTTTGGTTTTTGGCAAGGGGACAAGGTTGCGCAGCATGCAGCAGCTGGAAACAATCTCATCCCAGAGATCCAAGGGGATGTTCATGTTGAGCACGGTTGTGCGGGTGGCCTTGATAAGTGTTTGATTTGCTTTTTCCGCTATGGGGTTTTGCTGGGGCGTGTAAGGTTCAGAAGTGGAGTGGAGAATTCCTTCCTCATTGAAGAACGAGCTGAGTTTGGTGTTAACAAACTTGCCGCCGTTGTCGGAGTGAAACTGCTTGAGTTTTTTGGAGAACAGATTGGAATGGACCCGTATGAATTTGATGATCTCATTGGCGCCTTCAGATTTGAGTTTGAGGGGAATGCATGTCTTGAATTGAGAGTAGCTGTCAGTCAGGATCATGAAATACCGATTTCCAGATTTTGAAACTGGTTGCATGGGTCCACAGAGATCGGCGTGCAATTTGTCAAATTGTTCATCTCTTTGAGGAAATTGACCTTAAAAGGAGAGCAATGAATCTTACCCTTGGCGCACAAGACGCAGCAGACATTGTCCCATCGGAGTTTGGGAAAGTTGCGGGAGATCAGTTTGGTTGAATCTAGATGAGGATGGGCAAAACGCTTGTGAAGAGTGGATAAGGTTAAAAAAGTGAAGGCTTCAGGGGTTGTTGCATGAGTCGATTCCTCAATGATGAGCAGATTGTCCTGAATTCAACCTTCCAGTACAGTTAAGTCATTAAGATTGAACTTGAACAAATTTGAAGCAGTTTTGATCAGCAAGCAGCCCCCCATGATCAGTTGACCCAGGGAAACAAGATTAACAGCAATTTCTTGGACCTAAAGCAAGTCTGAGAGATTGAGGGTGGAATGTGAAGTGATGAGAGAGGCTGAGCCTATCCCGTTAGATTGTATTGATGATCCCAGTTTTCCGGTTTGAATTTCGGTCTCATCGGTCTGTAGGGAGTTGAAGAATTGGGAGCTTTGTAACATGCTCTGAGATGCGCCAGAGTCAAGGATCACATGATCTCTTGATAGGTTGAGGGAGTGAGTCATAGCAAAGCTGAATGCCAGGTTTGCGGTGGCCTTACTGGACGGTGTAGAGACTCCTGTGGGATTATATAAATAAAGTAGCAAATAGCTTGCTGGCAGTCCTTGAAGGGGAATTTAGTATTGCTTCTACTCCTTTGGAGTAATAGTATATACTAAGAGTGGTTTTGAATTGCCTGCCCTTCTAGTACTATAGTAAGTCTGCACAATAATTTATTTAAATTAATGGCTGGTTTCTTTGAGACTTAAAATAGGTCTCAGATCAGACCTAGGTTAGTTATTAATTGTTATTGGTAGGGTTTGTTGAAGAATAGACCAGATGTATTGGATTATTGGTTAATTATTGATCAGATATATGTGATCTTAACCAGTATCCCAATATCAAAGGGGTTCAAGGGTTTTATCAAAGGGATGGTTCAGGAGAGGACCCAAGGATGGGTTTACCCACAGGGGGCTGGGTAGAGGAAAGGTTGGTAGTTTCTTTTTGTTGTGCTCTCTTTCTTTGTAAGGGTTATTTATTAATTAATGGGTGGGTTTTTCTTTAATATGGTGCTGAATATTTAGGTCACAGAAGAACCCTTATTCAAGCACCTGTTGGGTTGTTTAACTGGTTAAATATGGTTAATAAATTGGTTTCTGATTTCCTGTTTCTTTATAATTGGTTCACTACTAATATGTATCTGGGTAGGTACCACAGATGGATGGGTTGATGGGGTGGATGGATAGATGATGAGATGGGTGGTAATGATTTTTTTTGGTGAGTGTCGTATACAACTTGGATAGGGCAGAGAGGCCCTCCTTAAATAGACAAATCCTGCCCCCAGGGGTGCTCAAGGCTGCCCCTGAGGGTTCTCCCTGTTCTGGTGAGGACAGTGAGAAACAGTTACATGAGGCATTTCTGCTGGTTGGGAAAAGCTTGTACAGGGGTTTCATGCATGCACAGCCTTGCATAGATTGCTGTGTAGTTCAGATAAGGTATATTGCTGTGCTGTACTGGTATTTTATTCAGTGATTCTTGCTTCTACCTACATGTATTGCTGTGCAATACTGTTGGTTTGTTTGGTTCTGGTTAAGGCTGGTTCCACTTTCTCCTGCATATATTGCTCCTGTATACTTCTGCACAGCCTCTTGTATGTGTATTTGCTGCATGTTTGTTGGGTTCAGGTGACCAGATCTGACATGCTGCACTGCCTCCTGTATCTTTATTGCTGTATTCTGGCTGTGGTGACTGGATCTGGACTGGTTGCGCTGCCTCCTGGATCTGTATACTGTATGCTGGATGAGGTGACTGGATCTGGCATGCTGCACTGCCTCCTGTATCTGTATGCTGTATTCTGGATGAGGTGACTGGATCTGGCATGCTGCACTGCCTCCTGTATCTGTATGCTGTATTCTGGATGAGGTGACTGGATCTGGCATGCTGCACTGCCTCCTGTATCTGTATGCTGTATTCTGGATGAACTGGTTGTTGTGTGGTCCTTGTCTTGAGGATAAGCTGCCACTGGTATGTACTTGAGGGTTTACTAGGTATGCATTATGTCTTCCACAGAGATGTGACACCTGGGTGGGTATGAGTTTGCCACAGTTGAAGGTTTCTTGGGCTGTATCTTCTAATCCATGAGAGATAGAGGGGTATGTTGGCTGAGTGAATATGGGTTATTTTCAATGTAGAATCCATTTCTGAGGTTAATTTGAGGGTTTGAGCTGTTGTTACACTAGAAAAGTGAGTCTGATGGCTATAGGACAGGTTTGGACTACCACATCCCCCCAGACTTAATGCTGTCCACAGCATTCCTGTCCATAGACATCAGACTCCACATCCTATCTTTCTTCTTCTTCTTCTTCCTCTTTTTTTTGTTTTTTTTATATTTTTTTTTCTTTTTCTTCTTCTATTTCTTCTTTTTATTCTTCTTCTTGGTATTGATCTTGAGAGACATAAATAAAAAACTAATAATCACATATAGAATAAAACAAAGTTCCAGAGAATCCTAGTGATCCAGTTGGTCCTGTTGAAATCTTGATAGTTTTATCTCTAAATCTTCTCCTCTTAATTATTTCTTGATTGTATCCATGTAGCAAGTAAAGGTATAATTAAATCCTTTCCATTCTTCTTGGTTGTTGAATTATAGTAGGGTTCTTCTGGATCAAGACAGGTTTTGGCATTTTCCTCTGTTCCTATGATTTGACTTTGAATCTTCTTTCCCCTTCTCCATATCCTATGGTACCTCATGGCCAAAGACAGATTTTCCTCATTTTATTCCCCCTTTTTCCTTTCTTTCTGAATCTTTTCTCTAGTTTCAGGCCTTGACACCCTGTTTGCATCTATTCAAACCTGATAGATAACTTTTTCCTTTGAAACCTGCTGTAATTCCTTCAATTAGACAGTTCTAGCCAAAGATTAATTGATCCCTTTTTCCTTGATACCTTGACACATCTTAAAGTCCCTAGTTGGATCCAATCTTGAGTTAAAGCCGATCTTGATGTCTTCAGGCCCTTCCTTCTTCCTAGTATTCCATGTTCCCTTTGGGTTGAATCCTTTTTACATTAATAATCTTCTTGACAAAAGTATGTTTTCACTATTTCATTCCTTTATTTTCATTCCTTCATTCATTTTTTTTTATTTTTTTTATTTTTTTATTTTTTTTATTTTTTTATTTTTTTATTTTTTATTTATTTCTTATTTCTTATTTTATTTATTTCTTTTTTTTATTTTCATTATTCGAGAGGAAGAAATGGTTGTATTCTGCAGTTTAAGGTCTTACAGGGGACCGTCGAGGTGTTTGCTGTTGAATCGCGCCCGGGCACGGTGTGCGAGATTCAGTCGCGGGAGGGATTTTTTTTTTTTTTTTTTTTTTTTTTTTTTTTTTTTTTTTTTTTTTTTTTTTTTTTTTTTTTTTTTTTTTTTTTTTTTTTTTTTTTTTTTTTTTTTTTTTTTTTTTTTTTTTTTTTTGGTGCGAGGTGTGGAAGGGCGCGCGAGGTGCGCGGCAGGTCTTGCTCAAAGGCGGGGCGCGCGATAGTCGTCAAAACGAAGCGGGCATTGCGCGCGAGGTTGTCGCACAAGGACGGGGCGCGAAGTAGTCGTTCTGGACTCCATCTTGTTTGTCAATTGCCGCGGCGCTGATCAATGTCGATCTTTGCGGCGGTCAACCTCCCGATATGGATTGAATCAAATACATCCTTCCGGGTTGTAATTAATCGGTAAGCCGCACCTATTTTCTTCTGTTTCTGTATTTACTATCTATTCTTTTCTTATTATTTATTAATATTATTCTTATTTATTTGACCGGGTTTTAGCCGGTTGTTGAGTCGAGTACCTCTACGCTCTGGTACAATCGCGCATGGCTGGCGAAGAACATCTGGGCAATCCGATAAGATGCAAGATCAAAATTCTCCTTGGCAACTGGGGTCGTCGCGAGCGGTGCGATGGAGGCGATGCAGGGCAGCAACTGATTGTGAGTACTGTTTGGTTTCACATTCAATTTTTTTTACAGCTTTAATTTATCTAATCTTATTCATTATTTCTTCTTTTTCCTTCCTAAACAATGCAGGCTTGGCAGCAATAAGGCCGCGCAAATTGCAAGATCGGTCGGTTGATCTTCAATGGAATTAGTCATTCCGATCGACCAACCGCCCGGATCATTGACATTTTACTAGGCGACCGGGGTCATCGAGGGCGGTGTATGGAATTATTTGATTGTAAGATTTGTTTGGTCCAATCTTCTTTTTTTTACAGTTTCAATTTATCTGGTTGTATTTATTAATCTTCTTCTTTTTTCTCGGTCCTTCCAATCAGCGGACAGGACGATTAGATTGACTGATTGACTTGTGCAATTGGTAGAGGTGGGATTGTTGCTGTATTGCGCATGATTACCAACGGCCGCTTGCGTGATTGAACCGGATGCAAGCTAAGTAATCTTTTACTTTTTTTTTAATTAATATATATTTTTTTATTATATAATTTTTTTCTTCTTCTCAATCCTTCCAATCAATGCAGGACCTGCAGGGACCGAGTTACGCAAATCGCAAGATTGATCGGACGATCTCCGGTCGCATTTATTTTTTTTGGTCAGCCAATTTTCTTGTATGATCGGCATTCTTCCTCTTCCTTCCAAACGACGTGGCTTGGCAGCGATAAGGCCCGCAAAATTCAAGATCGGTTGGTCGATCTTTAGCTGCATTACTTAATCAGATCGACCGATTGCTTGCATCATCGATTCATTGGTGCATGGGAACAGGCCGATTGCAATCGGAGGGTCCCCCCCTTTTTTTTAATTAATTCCGTTCTCTTTTCTTCTCAATCCTTCCCATTGGCAGATGGGCAGAGGTTGAGTTGCAGCCATCGGTGTTTTTTTTTGTCCGATCAGATTGGGGTTGCCACACAACGGTTGCGCTTTCTTCTGGTACGCCTTGTTCTTTCTTCTTTTTTTTTCTTCTTTCTTTTTCTTTTCTTCCAATTTTTCTTCCTTCTCCTTCTTATTGATACAGATGGGCAGGAGCCCACTTGCGCGATTGATGCAAGGTGAGTTTCTTCTTCCCTCTTTGTTTTCTTCTCCAACCAGCGGATGCTTCTTCTGCCGCGACAACCAATATTGCCGCTCGGACTTTCCCAAGATCGCAGGTAGTTGCGGTCAAGGGAGTTTGGCGGTTGGGAGAGAAGTCCTCCCCTCCCTCAATGTCTATTTAAGGAGGGCAGACAAGCGCCTTCTTTCCCCCCCTCCGTCCACAAAAAAACATCCTTGTCATCGCTTCGGTGAGTTCCTTCCCCCTTTTTCCTTCTTGTCGCTAGGGCATCTTCTGACCGCCCCGTTGTTGTTGTTTTTGCAAAATTGATAGGTGAAGGGGCTCCGCAATGTCTTCCCTTCCAAATCGGCAGCGTCCCTGTCCCCTGGTTGTTGCGTTGGTAAGTTCTGCCTTTCCTCTCCCCCCCTTTTTTTTGTTGCCAGGGCAGATGCTGACCCTTTCCGTTGTTGTCAAAACCTCCATAGGTGAACTTTCCGAGGCTGGTAGCTATTCCCTTCGTCTCGATTGCCGTGGGGCCAGTAAAGGGTATTATTATTTTTTTTGGGGGGTTTTTTTTTTTTTTTAGCGGTTTTTTTAGCAACCAATTTTATATGCGCGTTTTGTATATTTATATATATTTTTTGTATATAGCATACATATATATATCTATTTTTTTTTATGCAATGCTTTTTTTTTTTTTTGTAATGAAGTAATAATACAGTGATGCAGTGCCACCCTTGCCCTCAGAACCAGGGCTTTGGCATTAAGAAGAAAAAAATCAGCTATAATTGTTTTTTTTTTTTTTTGTTATTTTAGGTTTATGTGGTATTCTACTAGTATGATCCTTCTTAATATTTTTTTTGCAATGAATACCCTTGGTTTGTCAAGACCATGAGTTTTTTTTTAATGGTAATTAATTTTTTTATGAGGTTGAGGTGATGAATACTGTGAGTTTTCTTTTCTTTTTTCTTTTTTTTATTATATTTTTTTATGGAGGAAAGCCAATACTGAAATGATTTTTTTTTCTTTTTTTTATTTGTTTCTTATTCTAGGAGCACAGATAAGAGAGAGCTTTGCAGTTTAATGTCATGCTGGACATTAAAATACTTGATGTTCATATTGTTCCAGGAGGTGGTGAGGTATCTCCTTGAAGTGCTCCCAATATCTTTGGATACTTTCTTCTCTCCAGAGGATTAGTCCTTCAACCCAATACTCTGCCCAGGGCTCCTGATAATATAACCCTACCCTGAACTCTGTTGAGATATATCCATAGTCTGAGTCCCAATCACCATTTTTGAGAAAACCAAGAGATCCAGTGCCTGTAAGTAAGTCCATGAATTCTAAGTTGTCCAATCCTGCTCCAGGTAGCTCTTCCCAATTGGTTCCTTCCATGTCTTCAAGGTTGGTCCAGAATCCTCCAAATACTTGTTGAAAAATTTCCAGGTTTTCTTCAGCTTCTTGTTTATTCAACACCTCCTCCCATCCTCTTCCTGCTGGTACTTCAGGGGTGATGATGTTGTTTTCCCAGGGGTCTGGTAAGCCTTCAGGGTCTATCTCTGGTATATTCTGTCCACTGGTCCAAAACTCTTCTTGGTCTAAGTTTGCTGTGATGCTGTTCATGCCCATTGGTCTTCTGGGTGGTGTAACCTGCCATCCTGCTTGATCTGGTGAACAAATGGGGATGCATAACCTTTCCCCTCCTGCTATCTCATAGCTTAAGACTTCCCCTTTATGCTTTGATAATTCTAGCCTGACTTTATGATCCACTAAGAAAGGTCTTCCAAGTACTGTATGCATTGATCCTTTGGCTATGAAGAAGTGGGCAGACTTTGGTTCCCCAGGTGTTATTTCAAATACTGTTCTTTCAGCTAATCCAATCAGTGGGGTAGAGTGGCCTCCAATTCCTGTGACCTTCATGAACAATTCTCTGGACACCAAGCCTGTCTGAATTGCCAAGTGTTCTGGTATGACATTTAATTCAGCACCAGTATCCACCAGAGCCTTGATCTTCTTTCCTTTGATCCAAATATCAATGAACCCCAATGGACAGGCATAGGTGAGGTTGTTGCCTATTAAGCAGGGGTATTCATCATCAGAATAGTCTTCAAGGTGGTGTTGACATCCATTGATCCTTCTATTGTTTTTGCTGGCTGGTGATTTAGAGGCTTTATTCAAGTCAAAGGTTCCTTCAGGGGTCATATCTTTTAACTTCTGGAAAAGATTTGGTGCAACTGAAAGGAGCTCCTCCAAGGTAAGGTTGAAGTTTTGTTTTAATATTTTCTTCTTCAAAATTTCTTCCATCTTGGTTCCTTCCTGAGTGTCCAATGATTCTGACTTTCCTTGGTTCTTCTTCACAGGTTCAGTCACAGGTTCCTTGACAGATTCTTTGGGGGGCTCTTCTTCATCTTCAGACTCTTGATCCACTTCCACCCATGCTCCTGGGTAACTTGCTTTCCTCTTCCTTGGTCCTGGGGCTGATTCTTTAGTTGGTGCTGAGGTTCCTTGGTCTGTTACTGGTGTCTCCTGGGTGTTATCCTTTTCTGGTGGATTTCCAGCCAACCTTTGTGATCTTCTCATTCCCCATTGAACTTGAGATTCCTTCATGTTTACCTCTGGTGGTGTCCAAGCTTCCCAATCTCCAGTCTTCAAGAATGCTGCAACATTAGTTGGTTCTTCCTGCTTCTTGGGTTCCTCCAATTTTGGGACTTGTTGAGCCTCTGAGAATTTCTTGACCTGATCTCTGAAGCTTTCCTGCTGGCTAAAAGGTATGGGTTCTCTGTTTGTGAAGTAATAGTTGGGTCCTTGTTTAAACACCCTTTTGGCCTTTATATCTTCTGCCAAGTCTGGACAGTTGACTTGGGTATGGAGTTCATCCTTGCAATAGTAGCATCTGATTGGCCATCTGGGTCCTGCACTGGGAGATGAGGGTCTGAAGTTTTGTGTCATTCCTTGGTTGATCCTATCAAAGTGGGGAGGTGCCTGATTCTGATTTAAAGCCACAGTGAGTTTTGCAACATCTTCCTTCATTTTAAAGAGCTCATCAATTCCCAGTTGCTGAAACTTGACTTCCTTCTTGGTTTCCACTAAGTTCTTGATGGTAGGTCTAGGAGTTTCTTCTTCATCTACATCCCATAAGGCCAAGGTCATTTCCACAAATTCCTTCAAGGTCTCCAAATCTGGTGGGAGGTATCTGCCATCTCTTGCAATCTTGATTCTCCCTGCATGGGCCAATTCCCTGTTCACTTCCCTCCTAAGATCAGTGGACAAGGCTTTCCAGAGGTTTTCCCCACTTTCCCAGTTGGTGTTGTCATAACCCATCCTGATGAAGTAAAGAACCATTTCTTCATAACTCCCAATGAAATTCTTGAAGTCATGCTTGGTCTTGATGCCTCCCTGTTCTTGAGTATGTCTGAGAAGCCTTGGTATGGACTCCTCATTGAACCTTCTAAGGGGGGTAGCTGTGCCCCATTTCCTTTTTAGTTCCTTCTTCAAAAGGTCCCAGTCTGCATATTCATGTCCCTCCATATCTTCAATAGACTCCCTGATCTTCTTGTCTTGTACTAGAAAAGGTAATTGTAGGGCTATATCTATTCCCCCTGCCTTCTGAATCCTGGCCAGTTTCTCCACTCTTTTAATAAACTGTTCCACCTCTTTTCCATCAAATTCAAGGTTCACTTTCTTTCCATCTAATAACACTCCATTTTGTTCATCATTATTGATTATTGGGTTATCCTGGACTGGTCTTCTGGCTGGGGTTCCTTCAGTATATTGGCTCCTATGAGCTCTTCTTCCTTCTTCTCTAGCTTGGGGATATATATTTATTCCTGGGCTTATGGAGGGGTTTGTTGATTCTTCCATGGTTTCTGCTGGGATTCTTCCATATGCTGATCTTGGGGTTGGGGTCTGAAATCTGGTTCTTGGTTGGGTGTATGGGGTATCTGGAATTCCCTGTGGTGTTCTTTCTTCAAGTATTTGGTTTATGACTTTGGTAATGTTGGCAAGTTTCCCCATTGCTTCTTCTGCAGGTCCTGGCTGATTCTGACTTCTTTCCTGGTCTTCCTCTGGCTTTTCTTGGGATCCACTGGGTATTTTGGTTTTTTCTTGCAGTTCTTTCTCCATCCTGATTATTGAAGATAGTACTTCTGGGTTATTATCTTCAATCCCTCTGAGTTGGTCCTTGAGGTCTCCAATTATCTGGTATGGGTTTCTTTCTGCCTGCTGAATGTTGAGTTGATTCTTGAGGCTAATAATCCACCAATATTTTTTATGGTTTTTAATAACTAATCAAATCTGAAGGAAACAGCCACTTTTGGGACACCAATTGTAGAGACTCCTGTGGGATTATATAAATAAAGTAGCAAATAGCTTGCTTGCAGTCCTTGAAGGGGAATTTAGTATTGCTTCTACTCCTTTGGAGTAATAGTATATACTAAGAGTGGTTTTGAATTGCCTGCCCTTCTAGTACTATAGTAAGTCTGCACAATAATTTATTTAAATTAATGGCTGGTTTCTTTGAGACTTAAAATAGGTCTCAGATCAGACCTAGGTTAGTTATTAATTGTTATTGGTAGGGTTTGTTGAAGAATAGACCAGATGTATTGGATTATTGGTTAATTATTGATCAGATATATGTGATCTTAACCAGTATCCCAATATCAAAGGGGTTCAAGGGTTTTATCAAAGGGATGGTTCAGGAGAGGACCCAAGGATGGGTTTACCCACAGGGGGCTGGGTAGAGGAAAGGTTGGTAGTTTCTTTTTGTTGTGCTCTCTTTCTTTGTAAGGGTTATTTATTAATTAATGGGTGGGTTTTTCTTTAATCTGGTGCTGAATATTTAGGTCACAGAAGAACCCTTATTCAAGCACCTGTTGGGTTGTTTAACTGGTTAAATATGGTTAATAAATTGGTTTCTGATTTCCTGTTTCTTTATAATTGGTTCACTACTAATATGTATCTGGGTAGGTACCACAGATGGATGGGTTGATGGGGTGGATGGATAGATGATGAGATGGGTGGTAATGATTTTTTTTGGTGAGTGTCGTATACAACTTGGATAGGGCAGAGAGGCCCTCCTTAAATAGACAAATCCTGCCCCCAGGGGTGCTCAAGGCTGCCCCTGAGGGTTCTCCCTGTTCTGGTGAGGACAGTGAGATACAGTTACATGAGGCATTTCTGCTGGTTGGGAAAAGCTTGTACAGGGGTTTCATGCATGCACAGCCTTGCATAGATTGCTGTGTAGTTCAGATAAGGTATATTGCTGTGCTGTACTGGTATTTTATTCAGTGATTCTTGCTTCTACCTACATGTATTGCTGTGCAATACTGTTGGTTTGTTTGGTTCTGGTTAAGGCTGGTTCCACTTTCTCCTGCATATATTGCTCCTGTATACTTCTGCACAGCCTCTTGTATGTGTATTTGCTGCATGTTTGTTGGGTTCAGGTGACCAGATCTGACATGCTGCACTGCCTCCTGTATCTGTATTGCTGTATTCTGGCTGTGGTGACTGGATCTGGACTGGTTGCGCTGCCTCCTGGATCTGTATACTGTATGCTGGATGAGGTGACTGGATCTGGCATGCTGCACTGCCTCCTGTATCTGTATGCTGTATTCTGGATGAGGTGACTGGATCTGGCATGCTGCACTGCCTCCTGTATCTGTATGCTGTATTCTGGATGAGGTGACTGGATCTGGCATGCTGCACTGCCTCCTGTATCTGTATGCTGTATTCTGGATGGACTGGTTGTTGTGTGGTCCTTGTCTTGAGGATAAGCTGCCACTGGTATGTACTTGAGGGTTTACTAGGTATGCATTATGTCTTCCACAGAGATGTGACACCTGGGTGGGTATGAGTTTGCCACAGTTGAAGGTTTCTTGGGCTGTATCTTCTAATCCATGAGAGATAGAGGGGTATGTTGGCTGAGTGACTATGGGTTATTTTCAATTTAGAATCCATTTCTGAGGTTAATTTGAGGGTTTGAGCTGTTGTTACACTAGAAAAGTGAGTCTGATGGCTATAGGACAGGTTTGGACTACCACATTGGGTTGGTCTTTTGATTTTGACTGGAGTTGGTGTTTGGCAAGGGGTTATAGTTTTGTCAAAGATGAGGATAGAGCCAGAAGCAACAATCTTTGGGATGGTTAGACTTGGGGTTGTGCCAGTTGGATTTGCACCTTAAGGTTTGTTGCTGGGCAAGTAGGGCTGAAGCTTGAGATCCCGTGGCAACTTTGTGCTTGACTTGATTGAGATGTCGAAGTACAAGATTGCTGTTGATTTTGTTTTCTCCTAGCTAGTGAGTGATAGTGGTCTTAAGATGGTCCAGTTGAGGCGGAAATTTGTAGAGAATAAGATATGCTACTATGTCATTGTCCATCTTTATCCCAATTTCGGCGATTTGGAGCAGACAAGCCTTGACTTCTGTAATGAACTTCTTGATGTTCTTGGGGTCAAATTGGAGGTTCAGAAAGTGGAAGAAAACGCAGGATCAATTTGCGGTTTGAGAAGAGGCAAATAACTTGTTGATTGACTTCCAGAGTGCTACGCCGTCGGTCAGATGATGTTCCTTGACGCAGTTCACATAGGTCCGGTTGTCCAGTTTGGCAAGGATTTAGCCTACAATCTTGAGGTTGATATCGGCCGGGCATTTTTCAGGTTTGGGGGAGGTTAGCCAGTGAGAGATCCCTTTGAGTGAGAAGATGGTGAGGATTTTGGATTTCCAGAGAGAGAAGTTCGAGTCGTTGAGATTGGGAATGGAGTCTGTCAAAGTCTTCAGGAGTGAGGAGGAGGAGTCTATTGGTCCTGGGGTTGACATTCTACTATTCGGCTTTTAACCGTGAAGAACTGAGAATATTGATTGCAACCAAAGGACCGGTAGATGAAGAAGCACGGGAATGTGCTGTAGCAGTAATTACATGAGTGAACGTTGAGATGAGACAAATTAGGAGATAGAAGCAGGAGGGAGAGAATGAATGAGAGAATGAAAGAATGAGAAAGGACCTCACTGCTAGACAGGAATGGAGATGAGTGACGACTTGTTGTTTGTTGAGGCGCGAGGATAGTTAGTGATGGGTTGAGGGTGATGAGTGAGATCAAAGGGAGAGAATGGAAGTGATGAGTTGAGTTTGATGAGTTGAGTTTGAGGGCAAGAGATATAGCGGGAGTTGATAGATCAAGGATGACGGATGGAGTTGATAGATTGGAGACAATGGGTTGATGAGATGATCAAGGATAGGAGAGAGGAGGATGATGATGATGATGATGGAAGGAATAAGGGGAGTGGTGATTCAGGAAGCCTGAGTGGGGTCTTTAGGGGAGGGAGCCGGAAGGAGAGGGAGCGTTGAATGGACATTCTAGATTTGAAGTTGAAGCGTCCTCAGCGGTTTTGTGAGCGGGAGATCGTGTGAGGAGATCAGTCATCTCCCAACAGACTCTTTATATGAGTGATGCTCTTACCAATTAAGCCAAGTGCGCTGTTGAGTAAGGAGTGGTTGATTCATAGCTCTTTGGCTGATCACCCCGGAACAGGTGTACTTATCCCAGCATTCTATGATGTGGTTGGCACATACCAGTCAATGAACTGCTCATGTAAATTATGTAATCTAACACCCCTCTGTGCTTTGAGCAGAGACTCAACCATTTTATTTCATTGATAAAGATGGATCTTTATTTTTGACAGATGTTAGGCTGCAGTATTTTTGACTGTATAACTCTAGCTATCATGTCAGAGGTCATATGAAAACAAATGAACACTGTGGGATTCAAACCCATGACCTCAGACTTTTTATATGAGTGATGCTCTTACCAATTGAGCTAAGTGCGCTGTTGAGTAAGGAGCGGTTGATTCATAGCTATTTGGCTGATCACCCTGGAAGGGATGTACTTATCCCAGCATTCTATGATGTGGGGGCACATAACAGTCAATGAACTGCTCATGGAAATTATGTAATCTAACAATCTGAGGGGAAATTCAAGTATAAATGTAACAAATTTGGTAAACTGGGACATATGAAGAAAGATTTTAGGTCTAAGAAGGATCAAAACAAGAAACCTACCCACCAAATGTTAGCTGAACCTGTGGCCTTTGTTGCTACACCCAACACCTCCACCGCCATGTTATCCAACCTCAATTCAAAACCAATATTTGTTGACTCTGGCGCCTCAGAGCATATGTTCTTGGACAGAGACTTTTTCCAGAAGATGGAGAAGGTTGGTGTATCAGTGATAATTGGCAATGCTGGAAAGAAAATTGAAATTGAGGGAAAGGGAAAAGTAGTCCTGAATCTAAATAACCAAGACATCACCTTGGAAGACGCCCTTTGTGTTGCAAGTATCACCTATAATCTATTATTGTTTGGTATGATTTGGAAGAAAGGAGGACAGCTTGTTAACCACCAGAATAAGGATTTTAGCATCCAGAAAGATAAGTTCATAATATTTAAAGTCAAGATAGAGAACAACTTATTATATTTGTATCAAAAAGTTGACCACACAGCTCAAGTCTCCAATCACAAACAATTAGGAAATCCTGGAAGATCTAACAGATGTAAGACTTTCATGGAAGGAAAATAGGTCAGACCAACCTTGAGGCATAAGATTGAAAGTACAAACAATGTCTTGGAAGAGATATTGGTTGACTTGATGGGACCAATTACCCCCAAATCACTTGGAGCAGCAAGGTACGTCTTGGTATTTGTAGACAGTGGGATTGGCTTTGTGTGGACTTTGGTCTTGTCATCAAAAGACCAGGCACTTGAAAAAATCAAAAATGTCATTCAACTTGCAGAAAACCAGGTAGAAAGGAATGTCAAAAGGATGATCAGTGATGGCGGAGGGGAATCTGTAAATAAAACCTTTAAAGAATGGTGTTGCACATGGGAAATAGAAGCCATTGTTACCAACCCCTACACCCAACAAAATAAAACCATTCCCACAATTATTAACCCCACCTTGATTGAGAAGGCAAGGGTCCTTTGAATTGATTCAGGACTTCCAAAGGAATGCTGGGCAAAATTAGTATCTACAGCCACTTATATATAAAATAGGACAAATGAGTTAAGAGGAAAGACGTCTTACAAACTGTTTTTTGGATGACCACCCACACTCAATTATGTTAAATGAATTGGATCACAAGTTTTCTTGCTGAACTTGCCAAAGAAAGGAAAGTTGGAATCTAGGATTCAAGAGGGAGTTATGGTAGGGTATGAAGAGAATTTGGAGTGTATTGGGTATACTTATCTGGAGCTAGGAAGGTAATTTGATTGAGAGATTTTTGATTCAGCAAGGAAAAACTACCAATGAAATCTAGAGGTACAGAGTACAAGAGACCAGTGGACTATCCACTAATACCAAACGAACCCATAATTAGTATTCCTCCACTTGAAACCAAGAATTAATCAACCACCCCACTACACTCAACACCTCCAGAACTAACTCATGAACCCTCCACCCAAACAGAACACCTTCTGGGAAGGTCTGTATCAATCCTGGTTACTACTAATAAGGGGGGCAGAGAATCTAAAACTAAACCAGAATGGGACTGGATCCCCAGAGAAGTAGCACCAAGGAATATTGGTATTAACATTGATGAAAGTGAAATTTCCAATACACGCCTTTCACATCAAGCACAATTAGCGGAAGGATTAGAAGAAAAATTTCACCCACCAAACAACCTAATAAACATAGTATTGAGCAGGGTAGTAAAGCAAAATAGGAATGGTCCAAACAGCCTTAAAGATGCCAAGCAAACCCCAGAATGGAACCAATGGAAAAAGGAATTATTTGAAGAGATTGATTCAATAATTGACAGAGGCGTATTTGAATTAATAGAAAGAGCAAACTTACCTTAGAATAAAATACTCATTAACACTCAATGGGTGTTAACCAAAAAGTTTGATGAGAATGGGAATCTGAAGCAATTCAAAGGACAATTTGTAGCAAGAGGTTTCTGATAGAAACCTGGAATAGACTATGAAGAAACATTTTCTCCAACAGGAAAACCATCTACGCTACAATACCTATTCAACTATGCCATTCAAGCCAAAAAGAAAGTCATACAGGGAAATTTTGTAACAGCTTATCTTAACTCTGAACTCAGTGAATAAGAAGCTGTCTTCATTGGGCTACCTGAAGGCTTTGTTGAATGGATCCAGGAGACCAAACTAAAAACTTATAACCTTTGAATCTGCAGGGAACTTGTGGAAGAACCAAGAAACTTCATAATTAAACTTAAAAAGTCACTCTATGGGCTTGAGAAAGCAGCACAAAGCTGGTAAAATATGTTGAAAGATTGGTTTATTACAAAGAATTTCCACATAATAAATGCTGATCCTTGTCTCTTCCTCAAATCTGATGTATCACTCTTTGTCTGGGTGGAACACATTATCATGATTGGAGGAGGTTCAGATAATTCAATCAAAGACATGCAGAATGCCTTCAAGATCAATGATCTTGGGCTAGCTTGTCATTTAGTATAAATAAAAATCACACAAAACCCAAACTCAATAACTCTTAGACAAGAAACCTATTTCAGAAAGCTACTGAGAGAATACAGAATGGAAGATTGTAAGGTATAATGAACACCACCTCAAAACAATCTCAAACTAGAACTTGCAACAGAAGATGAACACAATATCTTCAAAGCCACCTGATTTGATTATAATTCAGCAGTAGGTTCACTTAATCACCTCTCCCAGTTCACTTGAAGAGACTTAGCCTACATAGTAGTAAGATTATCTCAATTGCTTGGGAAACCCAGAATTTTGCAGTGGCAGGCCTTCAAAAATGTTCTCCGTTACATAAAAGGGACCAAAAATTATGGAATAAATTACAAACAAGTTGGAGACCAACTTCCAATAAGCTATTTGGACTCAAGTTGTTCAGAAGCAATTGGACAAAAATCATGCTCTGGATATGTCTTTAATGCCGGTGCAGCAGCTGTCAGTTGGCAAATTAAAAGAATAGGAGCAGTCAGTATATCATCCACCAAAGAGGAATTTTGAGCCTTATTGGCAAATTTTCAAGAATCCAAGTGGTTAAAGTTACTTCACTCCAAACTACATTGTGAGGAACTTAAAACTATCCTAGCTTTCAGTGACAACAAAGATGCAATCAAGTGCTCAAAGGACCCCATTTATCACTCAAGAACAAAGTGTTAGAATCTAACCAAGCGCCTCTTGTGGAACCTACTCAGAACCCCTCACTCATCTCTCTGTCCAGTCAACAACAACCCCTTGGTATCCCAAACTACCACTCTCCCTTCCTTGGAAACCTTCATAATCTAAAGCTTCTCCCCCTTGCACTATCTACAACTCATCCTTTGAAAAAACAACCGCTCCACCCTGTCTGCCCACACCAAAAAGGCATAAAAAGGGCCCCCAATCCATGAACTGCCTCCAAGCACCCACTTCCACAAACCCAACTTTCCTAACATCTCTCTCCCCCTGCAAAGCTTTAACTTCCCAAAGATATGGCCTTGAAAAAGCTCGGGTCTATTCCTTCAACACTTGACTGCAAGAAAGAGCTATCAAATTCTCACATGGTAGCAAGAGACATTTCTTGGTCAGGAAAAAGGATAAAAGAAAAGCTTTTATAAAGAAAATCCATCATCCAGGTTCTAGCAATCATGTCTGAGAGAATCCAAGACTCCTCATTGGGAAAAGCCATCAACATACCGGACTTGGACAAAAGCTCCAACAATGATTACTCCAACAAGGTCAAAATTTTCAAAATTACCCAACACAAATGTCTGGATTGGAGAAATTGTCTTGAAAACTTGCTTGTGAGCAAGGGCCATGAAGAAATCCTAGACCCCAAATGGATCAAACACAACCAGCACACAAAGACGTATCAAAAGAAGAACGCATTAGCTATCAACATCCTCTACCAATCCATTTACAGAGAGCTGATCCCGTGGGTAAAAGAGTCTCAA
The DNA here is from genome assembly GCA_025617555.3 of Puccinia polysora. NCBI lineage: Eukaryota > Fungi > Basidiomycota > Pucciniomycetes > Pucciniales > Pucciniaceae > Puccinia > Puccinia polysora. The sequence continues at coordinate 53,914,365 of CM062612.1, read as the reverse complement.
AACAAATTCCGAGTTGCAATCAGCGCTGTAGCCAAGGCCTGCAGGGAAAAATCATTCATTGTCACCTGAAACCCTCTCTCCCACCTTGTCAACCTCACCTATGAACCCCAAAGCTCCCTCAGGGAACATAACTCAAACTTCAAGGACGCCTGCGTGACCCTGAGCAAGACCATGGCAGCTCAATCCCCTCAAGATTGAATCATGGAAGTATCAATGGGTATGGCCGCGGCACTATACCTGAAAAGCATCAGACAAGATATTTCCATATCAGGCCTGGTAAAGTCACTGTATGAAACCCAACCATTCTCCCTAAATGAAGTCTGCAACAGGATCATGCTTGAAGATGGTTGCCTAGTTTCAAACCACTCCGAAGTCACGTACTAATCCTCACAAGGGAAGATACCTCAACATAATCAAGATCAGACCAAAAGAGGGAACTCAGTACGGCCAAGAATAAAATAACAGGTAAAGAAGCCGCACACCCACGGGTAAACCTAGACCATCCACTCCCACCCGGAAAAACCCCTCTTTTGAGAAATCTGACATGGCCTCCAAGATAGACCACATTATGGAACTACTTAAAGCTGCTAAATCAGGATTCCTTATCCAGGATGAAGGACTTTACAACCTCACAGATTGTGATGCCCAGAACAAACTTTTATACAACTCAGGAGCTACAAAATCAACAGAATCAAACCCATCCCTCCTTAAAAATCCCAAACCATACAAAAAAACCATGAACACATATGGTGGACAAATTGGAATCACCCGCGTTGGACAGCTCAATCTAGGGGGATTCGACATATATCCCATCTGATACGCTCCCTCCAGCCCTCAAAATTTGGTCTTGGCCACTCAGCTTGAAGACCATGGTCTAAGAATCTTCGAGGCCCATTGATGCATTTTGGTCAAATGAGAAGGGAAGACTTTATATTGGTTCCCAAGGGTTGGGAATCTTTATGTCTCCAACCACAAAGAATTCTCCATTTCAGCCTCCTGGATGCCAAGATCCTTGCTATCCTTTAGCTACCAGAGGTGATAGAATAAATAATAAATATATTATTCAATAAATGCAGCAAAAATACATAAAATATTTGGATAAAGCTTATTGCAAGGTTAATTGGTTTGGATATGGTTTATTGTCATAAATCAATATAGATAAATTGATTAATAAATATTTTTATAGAGGGGTCACAATTATATTGGGGATCTTTAACACCTCTCATCAGGGAATTCAGTATGAAAACATGTAGGCCTGGTTACTTTGGAACCTTTAGTTTAAAGGATATTTTGCCCAAAGATAATATGTATATAAAATACACAGTGGAGTGGCAGGTCTTTGTAACCAAGCTGCCACAACAGAGAAAGGATAATAATACTCACTGGTATATTATTAAAGCCTTTGGGTACCTTTTTGGGACATGCACTGATAGGTTAAACCTGTATACTGGGGTTATAAGGTTGTTCAGCAGTTTAAATTGATAAAAAGGGTTGAGGACGGATATTATTAATCAGAATAAAGCCATAAATCACTCAATTATCTCTTATAGGTATTTGATTACCTTGGCATGATGTCTGGATGTAAATATAACTGGGTCTCTGGGTATCAATATCCTCAAAAGAGCTCTTTATTTATAGCTTTTGGAGTCCCAATATTGTCCTTCTGAGGGTTCTAGGGGCTCAAACGGACAGACACTGAGGCTAGAAGGGTAAACAGTGGTAGCCTGTTACGTGTTCTTGGTCCTGTAGCACGGGTAGCATCTAATTCCACAGGTTATGGGAATAATTCTACTTTATAATTGATGTTTGGTTGTGTGAATAACACTAATCTGTCCTTTTTATTTATTATTTAATTAATTATCCTTAGTAAATGTTCCCAGTAAGTTAATAATTATTTTAATAGACATTCTTATGGATATTCTGATGTCAGGTGAGTTCTCATTATGTATTAAATAATTGGAGTAAAGTCATGATATTGATTTTACTCCTTATTTCCAAATTTCAGTTGATTTACTAAAATAATTACTTAAAAAAAAATAAGTCATGGGTATTCATGTAATATTTTTACATCATTAGTTTCCTTAGTATGTCAAAAAAAAATTTATGTCTAGAAATTCTCATAATAGTATATTAAAGTATTTTAATATATTCTTAGAAGTAGTCATTATCTTATTTTTGACATTTTTGGTACTTTGAATTATATTTAATAAAAAATATGTATAAAGGTTATTTAGGTATTTTTATATAGTTTTATGTATTTTTAGACTATCTACTATCCACAGGAACATTTATTACATATGTAGAATGTTCCCCTGTAGGTTGTAGCATGTTTATGCGGTACCTAGGTCTCTCAGGCCGCCTGTCACTTTGTTAACCCGCAGTCCCGCGGCTGCGTACTTGTACAAGGCCCAGGGCTGTGTACACGGCTTTGACAGGGTGAAATTTCTGTAGCTTGGCTGCACGCGGGTGTATTGGCTGCCGCGGCTGCATGCGGGAATTGTGACAGAACACATTTCCTTCTGTAACTCCTAAAGTATACACAACACCTCAATTCTGACTGAATTTAAGATGTTAAACCTATACGTGACAATACATGTGAAATATTTAAGTGGCCAAAAAGTTCAATAGTGGTGCTGTGGTATTTTGGTCTTTCTTTCTTTAATTATTTCAAAATATAAGGAGTTGGATTTCAAGGGTGGGGTCAGTGAGTGACCTTACCTACATTTGGGTGGAGAATACATTTTTGCAATAATATTTATGTTTTTCCTACTCCTTCTTAGGTCAATTTTATTATTATTATTTTTATGTTATTTCTGTTACTTTTGCAGCTTGCTCTGCAATAGTAGCAAGCTGACACTCCATGACGGCTAACTCCATATCCAGAAAAAAAACCGTTGATGATTGGGACGTAACTTTGGGACATCCTTCTGACAAGTACCTCCAAAAATTTCTCAAAATCCACAGAATCACAACCTATAATCGCCTCCACTCCTCATCCAAATGCAACGTCAGCAAACAATGCAAGCTAAAACGGTTGTCCCACCTGAACCTGATCCCCTCTGCCTCAAAGCCATTTGCAAAGCTCCACCTTGACATCTTGCAAGTGAATCAGCACAGCCAATCTGGACACAAATATCTTTTGGTGATTGTTTACAACTTTTCCCGCTTCAACCATGTGTACTTCATCAAACACAAATCCAAGTCCAAACAGAAAATCACCAGCTTCATCAACAAGGTCCACAACCACCTGGGCTACTACCCTATGACTATTCACTCCAATTGCGGCAGTGAGTTCTCTTCCTCAAGCATTCTGGGCTTTCTCTCCTCCAGAGGGATATCCGTTGAGCAAGGGCCTTCCAACTCTTTCCAGACCAACGGCATTGCACAAAGATTCAACCACACCATCCTGGTCAGAATCCGGTGCATACTTGAACACTCCACAGTGCTGATAGTGTACTGGGACAAGGCAGAACAATATGCCTCAATGCTGATCAACATGCTCCTGTCAAAGGCTCTGAAATGGGATTCCCCATCAAGATGACTCAAACAGTCATCAGCATCTATAAAACCAACCCAGGACCTCATGAAGCTGCTGCCCTTTGGGGTCAAATTATATGTGCTCCACAAATTGGTCTCAAAGATTCTACCCCCCTCCAAACCCGTCCTCTTCCTTGGATACAAGCCCCTGTCTGACGCAGCCCTCTTTCTGGAAACCCCCACTCAATCCATCATTGTCAGCCGCAACTTCACATCTGCCCCTTTCTCCTTCTCATATAACAATCCCCTCTCCATAAAGAATACTCCTCCCTCCCTTCCTTTTGCCTCCTGTTCATCCCCCCCTCCTCTCCCAGCTAATGTCACTGTCTCTGTCCCCCTCCTCTCTGGCTTGCTTTGGCAATATACCAGCATTGCGGGCCAAATCTCTGAACACCCCTGCACCCTTGGATCCGCCTCTCCCCACCCCGTGGGCCGTGAAAGCTCCCCCCTCTCCCCACCCTGTGGGCAGTGAAAGCTCCCCCCTCTCCAGTTCCTCCAGGTTCCCCCCCTTCTGCTCCACCCTCTCCCCTCCCCCCCCCCCTCCAACCTCAGTCCCTCCAAAACACTAATCCTATGTTCCACGCTACAAGACTGCCCCAAAAGATATCTCTGGTGCGATCTCCACGGCTAACATTCTGTCAGGGTCCCAAAGCCTTCGTACCCAACCCAATCCAGCCAGCACTGACTACCTTGTTGATAATGATGATGAGCTACATCTTTCCAAGCCAGTCTTGGTGGATGAGGCATTCTCTGACCCAGCCAAAAGACCACTTTGGATTGAGTCTATGAAAAATTAAAATTTGTCTATCCTTAAGCAAAACACCGCCACCCTGTTACCAACACCCAAGGACACCAAGGTCATTGGAGGCATGTGGCGACTGGTCAGTAAAAGGAACAAGTTTGGCAAAGTTAACCGCAGGAAGTCCCGCTGGGTCTGTTTTGGCAGCCATCAGGAGTTTCCCAAGCACTATCTGGAAACGTACTCCTTGGTTGGGCGGAACATGTTGTTCAAATGCCTACTGGCAATTTCTGTCCAACGCGGTCTGCCAGTCTTCCAATTTGATTTCAAAACCGCCTTTCTATACGGAGACATTGAATCCACGTTTTATGCTGCCCAGGTAGCCGGTTTTGAGATCCCAGGTAAGGAGGATTGGGTCTGGCGCCTGAACAAGTCACTGTACAGGACAAAGCAGGCCCCATGCTGCTGGCGGGCTCACCTTGTGGAATCCCTTAAAGACCTTGGTCTACAACCCTCCATTTGGGATGAGTCCCTGTTCCTAAATAACAATAAGAGTATCTTCCTCCACATTCATGTCAACAATTTTCTCCTTGTTGGTCACAACCGTGGAAAACTCCTTGTGTTCCTTGAGAAGCTTGGCCAGAAGTACAAAATCAAGACCCAGGAGCATGTCAGAAGTCATATGAAAACAAATGAACACTGTGGGATTCAAACCCACAACCTCAGACTCTTTATATGAGTGATGCTCTTACCAATTGAGCTAAGTGTGCTGTTGAGTAAGGAGCTGTTGATTCATAGCTATTTGTCTGATCACCCCGGAAGAGGTGTACTTATCCTAGCATTCTATGATGCGGGTGGCACATACCAGTCAATGAACTGCTCATGGCAATTATGTAATCTAACAGAGAATCCAAGACAACACCTGGGCTACACCCTTGATTGGAAGGGGGATGGGTCACTCCTACTGCATCAGGAGGACTTCTGCACCAAACTCCTCAAAGACTTCAGAATGAGCAATTCAAATCCAGTCAAGGCCCCTGCCCCAATGAAATTCCACCAGCTATTAGCCAAGGAATCACCTCCCTTTGATCCTGCCGTCATGCAGCAGGTAGTAGGCATCCTCACTCATCTTTCCATCAACTCCCAACCTGACATAGCCTTTGCCACCAACCTTCTAGCCCAGAAAACCAACAACCCAACCAAAACCCACTGGAAGCTGGCCAAAAACCTTCTCCAGTACCTGAAAGGCACCAACTCCCTTGGCATCCTATATTCCAAAACAGACAATCCTAACAACAAACTACACGAGTGGGTCAATGCAGACTATGGGACATCCCTGATCACAAAGAAGTCCACCACAGGATATGTCATAACTCTATACGTGGAACCCCATCAGCTGAAAAACAAAAAAGAAATCCATTGTTGCACAGTCCACCACTGAAGCTGAATTCGTTTCCATGGACCTATGCGCCAAAAAAATATGATGGCTATCCTCTCTCATCACAAGCCTTGGCATACAACTGTCAAAACCTGTCATACTCAACAACAACCAAGGTGCTAACTTCCTAAGCCATGAAGCCCAGCTCAACCCAAACTCCAAATACATAAAGATCTGTAATCAATACCTGCAGGATCTTTTCTCTAAATCCTTACTATCCGTCTCACATGTCCCATCCAAAGAAATGATTCCAGACATCCTCAAAAAACCACTCAGGCCAATCAAGGTGATCATTTCCCAGAAACAACTTCACCTATCTACGGCATGATTAAGTAGGAGTGTTAGAATCTAACCAGGCGCCTCTTGTGTAACCTACTCAGATCCCCTCACTCATCTCTCTGTCAAGTCAACAAAAACCCCTTGGTATCCCAAACTACCACTCTCCCTTCCTTGCCAACCTTCACAATCTAACGCTTCTCCACCTTGCACCATCTACAACTCATCCCTTGACAAAACAACCGCTCCACCCTGTCTAACCACACCAAACAGCCATAAAAAGGGCCGCCAATCCATGAACCTCCTCCAAGCACCCACTTCCACAAACCCAACTTTCCTAACCTCTCTCTCCCCCTGCAAAGCTATAACTGCCCAAAGATATGGCCTTGAAAAAGCTCCAACCCTTGACTCAAGGAGGAACACATTGCATCTCCCTGGATACCAAGCTGCAAGACCAGAAGTCAAGGGAGTATAAGTTAATGGCCACTCTTCCCTCTGTTTCATTCTGCGTGCTCATCTGTCCACTTGCATGTCTCTTGTCTCAATTCTAATTTTCTTAATGATATTCTACTGTTCAAGGTATAAGATTTTTCTTTAAAAGATTTTATTTATCTGTTGTCTATTCTTTCAACACTTGACTGCAATGAAGGGCTATTGAATTCTCACAAAAAGCCAATTGATGTACATTATAACTTTGTGAAAGATTTGATCAAAAACAAAGAAGTCAATTTACAATAACTGAAGACAACTGAAATGATAGCCAACTGTTTAACTAAACCACTTGATTTCTTTGAGAATGAAAAATTCCAAAAAGAGATGTGAATCTTTGAGATCATACCAGCCCAAGCAAAGCTAGCTATAGAATATCACAAATCAATTGTTGGCCAAAGACTTCAACTGTCCCTTAACCTAGGTATAGTTGTACACCATCAGGTAACTGCCCCCGCACAAACTGGGATTCAAGCGTCTGTTAACCCCAGCGCCCCTGTGGTCAAGCCCCCCTAAAGCTTCAGTCGCAGACTCACCCCCAGGAACGGACCCAACAGACTGACCATCCTGTTCTGAATCACCTCCTCATGAAAAACACTTGGCCGTCTCACCTTGCTCCCATTGCCGCCCAGGACTAGCCCAACTTTCAAACCAATCACCCCCTCAGAACTCAGGAGGAGCTAGAGTTGACTTGCACGGAGGTAAAGCGGTTCCCAAGCTTCCTTACTGGTCTTACCCCTCCAACTTGCAAGCCTATTCTCTTGTCACTCCCCTATCCGTACTTAACAGTGTTGCCTTTCAACTTTGTCACCTCAAGGTACAAGATTTCACTCACACCCTCTCCTAGCTGAGGACTCAGTCACTGTTGGTTTTTCACCTGGTACATCCTCTAGCCCTGCGTCCATGTTTGTTTTTCTTGCCTTCCGTTCCTTCACCTGCTTACCTTTGTCAACATTTATCTTTCTTGTTACAGCCTTAGTTAGAAAGTCTCTAAGATGTGCTGCAATAAATAATCATTCACAAAAACTTACATGGTAGTGAGAGACTATTCTTGGCACTTCTAGCAGAACAGAAACAAACAGCACTTGACCTATTGACCTGCGGCATGATCACATGGCTTCCACCTGTGGCACCAGCGGGGTTGACATCAACATCCCTGACTCCAGCGACTCTGGCAACAACTACTCCACCAAAGTCAAACTACCTATCCTAACCCATCACAACTGGTACAAATGGAAGGATGAGTTCTAAAATCTACTGATCAGTAAGGGCCATGAGGAAATTCTGGACCCCAAATGGGTAAACAAAAACTCCACCACAAAATGGTTTCAGCAGAAAAAGGCCCTAGCCATTCAACTACCATTCAGCTCAGTGGATGGCAAACTGAAAGGTTATGTGACTCCGCACAGCAAGGATTTCAGCCGGGCCTTTCAGGAACTAAATAAAGCGTGCGGTAAAGACTTGCTCATAGTTATTGGCAACTAGGTCTCACAACTGGTCCACCATTTCTTCCAACCCAACTCATCAATACAGGATCACTCAATGGCCTTGCAAGAGCGCTAACTCTCACTCAAAGAGACTCTGGACGCCCAAGAGACAGATGAACCCAAAGAACGCATAGCGTTATTGTCATTGCTGGAGGCTATACTGTTCCTGGAGAGCATCCAACTCAATCCCTTGCTCAATTTTCTAATACAGTTGTGCCACAACGTACGCCCCTTTTGCTTTGATTGGGCATATGATCAAATACTAGTCAAAGACACTTTTTGGGAAAGCAAAAATCCGGAACAAGTCTACCTTACAACTAATGCAAACAACCGCCAACCTCCTTGCACTCAAAACACTCAGCCTAGACAGGAATTCACTCCTAGACCTCCCAAAAACTCCCTCAGCCCTACTCCTCAGACTACCACACCTTACAATTCCTCTCAAAGAAACCCTAGGCCTGCAATCCCCACAAGACCTAAACCACAGCTTGGCGGACATTCAGTGAGAAATGTAACGATGCAAAGGACCCGCAATCTGGATCAACTCAAAAGGTAACTAACAAGCATGATGAGACAAATGTATTGGATTTGTACCTCCAACTCAACAAATATGGTTGACAAGGAAAGTGCCACCGCTGACCCGCTGGACAAACCGGACAAGCTTGAGGACTCTGGTTTCTTTGTTGATCCAGATGCCACCTACAGCATTACATCCCCACTAACCACCATGCCTATCCAACTCATCTACAACTCTGGAGCGACAAAGTCCACGGTCTGCAACTTCAGTCTTCTTTCAGACCCTCAGTCCTGTGATAAATTCATGAACACTTATGGCGGTCAAATCAAGGTTATCCATGTAGGTAAATTACAACCTGGGTCTTTGTCCATTCACCCTGTGTATTACGCTCCCAAGGGACCAAGGAACCTGGTATCCACGTCTCAACTTGAAGATCACTGCTTGAAAATAATTCACAAACACTGAAGTGTTCTTGTCAAGTTGTCTGACTCCATCATCTTCCAGTTTTGCCATGTTGTCAATCTTTACATCTGGAGCTCTTGCCCAACCTTCTTATCAAGTGACTCAATTGTCAACAAACCCAGAGTATTGGACTGGAACGTAACCCTTTGTCACCCCTCCAATCACTACCTTTGCAAGTTCCTTGAACCAAATGGCATCCAGCCTACCTCCTTGACTTACCTTTCAAGGAACTGTGCAGTGTGTCAGTCTTTCAAACTGAAAAAAACACCACACTCAAACCCACTCCCTTGAGTCCCTTCCCCCTTTCACTTGAAACATTTGGATGTATTTCTGATCAGTCCTTTGTCCAAACACAGGTATTGGTACATTTTGGTACTCATAGACAACTATAGCAGGTTCAATTGGATTTATATTCAGCGCTCCAAGGCTTATTCTGAGACCAATATACTGTCCTACCTTAACAAGATCAAGAACCTCTTTGGTCAATTTCCAGCGGTCTTCCACTTGGACCAAGGGGGTGAGTTCAACCCAACATAATTCCTCACTGAGCTCCATTATAGAGGTTTTACAGTGGAGAGAGAACCTGCTGATTCTCTGCAAACAAACAGTCTAGCTGAATAGTTCAATCATGTCCGCTTGCTACTATTGCAGAGCAAGCTGCAAAAGTAACTAAAATAACATAAAAAAAAATAATAATACAACTAACCTAAGAAGGAGTAGGAAAACTGTTGATATATTGGCACACCTATATGTGTTTTCTATCCTTCTTTTATGTTATGGTTTCTTCTATCTTCTATTCTCATTTCTTTTATTTTTATTCATTTATTTATCCGTCTCCATTTTGACTTTTATCTGTCTCCATTTTGACTTCTCTACTCTGCCCGCTAAGTTGCGCGGTCCGGCTGCTCTCTAAGATGCGCGATCTGGGCGTATGCATAAAATCCTACCCAATATTCATCACATTCTTGGCGCGAGGCAGGGAGTATTTAAGGGAGGAGTTCAAGGAACCAGAGTGGGGGGACTGGTTGATTTTCTTCTTTTTTTTATCCTGACATAGATGTGCATCAGAAGATCAATCCACCTGAATCAATCTCAAGATCCAGCACATCCAAGAAGAACAGCCCTCCATCTGAAACCTATGGCAATTTGGTGTGATCTCTCTCTCATCAAACACGGCCTTTTCTTTTCTTCTCCTAACTTCTCTGTGTGATACATTAGAGGTTATTTGGTATCATCAGAGGTGGTAGTCTAGCAGTTTTCAATCTCATAACTTCAGATTCTGACATTGTGATAGCTGGGTATGGTCACTCTCTTCTTCATTGTTTTTTTTCTCTCTTGAACGCATCTCTAACAAATCTGTATGCAGTTGTTGGTTTTCATTCTTATCAAGAAATTCAGGTCTAACACAATTAACAGTCAAAAGCGATAACGTAACGCAGCCTCAACTCAACTACCAGCATGTCCGAATCCTTGTCGGCAACTATCCTTAAAACCGCCATTGAAGCTATTCCTCTTCTCACCATGGATAATTTTTCCATCTGGCGCAATCAAGTGGTGAATATGATGGACCTACAAGAAGATCTCTACGACAAACTTACCAAGAAGAGATTAGATTCGGCAGGAAATCCTATTGGACTAAGTCATATGGAAAACGTATGAATTAGAGCCATTCTTACCTCCAAGCTAGACACCTCGGTTCAAGCCAACATCATAAATCCCAAAAACAAAAAGGACGCTCATCTTATATGGGCGAGCATTAATGAATATTTCACATCAAATCATGCCTCAAACCAAACGAGAATATTTAAAGAATTTCTCAGGACTCCTTTCTCCGCCTCGAATGTTTTGGGTTTCATAACAGACACGAAAACCACGATCTCACGACTTCACAAAGTTGGAATAGACCTGCCGTCCGACATTATAGCCTATCTTATTTTGGAAAAACTACCAGCTTCAATGGATACTGTCGTTCAACAGATCACTCACTACAATAAGAAAGTTAATCCAGATCATGTCCTAGATCATCTCAGACTCTACCACAATAACCGGTCCCTTGGAAATGTTTTGACCAGCAAGATTAAAAAAGAAGACGTCAACTCGGTCTCCTTTTATAACAAAGAGATCAAACAGTGCGAAGACAACTGGCACAATCCTAGGTCTGCTCACCCTGAAGGTTGTTGCTGGAAGCTCTATCCACAGCTCAAACCAAGCTTCCCAAAAAAGAAGAAGAAGTCGGAAGCCAATGAATTCACTGGTTCTGCAACTGCTGTTAGATCATTTCATTCCACCTTCTCGCAGTCTCTGCTCAACCAACCCTTTGTTCTTGACTCAGGTTCATCTGCACATATGGTGTCTGATGAAACTCTTTTTGATTATCTAGACAGATCACATTGCGGGTTAATCTCTACCAGCTCGGGGTTGTACAGTCTCAAGTATTCTGGAAAAGGAACCGTATCAGTAACTGACAAAAAAGGGCATAGAGTGATTTTATCCAATGTGTTATATGCTCCGAGTTCCACAGCAAATCTTCTTTCACTTCGGTCGTTATTGTTGGATGGATTCTCTGTTGCATTTCTGGTAGACAAGATAGTACTAAAGAAGGGAAGCTGAGCGGCTGTAGGGTATTATGAATGCAATATACCTATCTTTCATCTATGTCAAGATTCATCTAACCACGTCTCTCATTTAAGCTGAGAAGAGATTCTTCATAAATCTCTGGGTCACGCCAGCTATCATCAAATCAGGCAGAAGCTTGGTATTAAGGTATCTAAACCCAAGGAGTGCCTGGCATGCGCGGTCAGCAAAATTACTCAAGCATTGTTCACCTCCAAACATAAGCGTGCCAAACAACCGTTTCAAGAGTTACACTGCGACTTGATAGGCCCAATCAAACCAAGAAGCGTCTAACACGACTCCCACATATTGACGATTGTGGACAGCTGTACGAGATTTGTAGCAGCTATCCCAAAGGACCTTATATTTTTAAATAATTAAGGAAAAAAGAACCAAAATACTACGGCTCCAGTATTGAACTTTTTGGCCAATTAAATATTTCACACACATTGTCACGTATAGGTTTCACACCTAAAATTCAGTCAGAATTGAGGTGTTGTGTATATTTTAGGAGTTACGGGAGGAAATGTGTTTTGTCACAATTCCCGCGCACAGCCGCGGCAGCCACAGTACCCGCGCGCAGCTGAGATACAGCCGTGTCAACCCGTCAGGGTTGTGTACGCAGCCCGTGCCTCTGACAAGTACGCAGCCGCGGGAACACGGGCTGACATAGTGACAGGTGGCCCGGGGACCGTGTAGACAGGCTACAACATACACGGGAACTTGTTACATATGTAATAAAGGTTCCCGTGGATAGTAGACTGTCTAAATATACATAATATTATATAAAAATACTTAAATAATCTTTACACGTATTTTTTATTTAATGTAATGCAAAGAATCAAGAATGTCAAAAATAAGACAATGACAGCTTCAAAAATATATTAAAATAGTTTGATATACTTTTATGAAAATTACTATACATTAACATCTTTGTGACATACTAAGGAAGATAATGGTGTAATAATATTACATGAATTCTCATGACTTATCTTTTCAAGTAATCATCTTAACAAATCAACTGGAACTCGTAGATAAAGAGTAAAAACAATAAATAATACATAAATAGTACAGATTAGTGTTATTCACACATCCTAATGTCCATTATAAGGTAGAATAATTCCCATACCCTAAGGAATTAGATGCTACCCGGGCTATAGCACCAAGGGCACATGACAGGCTACCCCTGGTTACCCTGCTAGCCTTAGTGTCCGTCCCTTTGAGCACCTAAAACCCTCAGAAGGACCATATTGGGACCCCAAAAACTATAAATACAGAGCTCTTTTGAGGATGTTGTTGGGCAGAGAGACCCAGTAATATTCATATCCAGATGCCGTGCCAAGGTAATCAAATACTTATAAGAGATAAGTAAGTGATTTATGGCAATTTCTGATCAGTAATATCCGTCCTCAAACCTCTTTTTATCAATTTAAACTGCTGAACAACCTTATAACCCCAGTATACAGGTTTAACCCATCAGTACACGTCCCAAACAGATACCCAAAGGATTTAATAATATACCAGTGAGTCTTATTATCCTTTCTCTGTCGTGGTAGCTTGGCTACAAGGCCCTACCACTCCATTGTGTATTTCATATACATATTATCTTTGGGTATAATAATCTTTAAACTAAAGAACCCAAAGTAACCAGGACTACGTGTTTTCATACTGAAATCCCTGAAGAGAGGTGTTAAAGATCCCCAATATAATTGTGGCCCCTCTATAAATATTTAATAATCAATTTTGATTCAAAACAATAAACAATAACCAAACCATTTAACCTTGCAATAAGCTTAATCCAAGTATTCTATGGATTTTTTCTGCATTCATTAAATAATATATTTATTATTTAAAATATCACCTCTGGTAGCTAAAGGATAGCAAGGGTCTTGGCATCCAGGAGGCTGACAATTGGGGGTCTGGCCGGGAAATATTCCATTTTATTATATTTAATACCTTGGACAAGACATTTTCACAAAAAAGTAAAATCAAAGATAAATTTATCTGACTTTATAGCCGTGATTTATTAGTAAATTCTTTGGCAGTGGATTTAAAAACCAATGCAGAATTAATAATCTATTATTTAAATCTTTTAAAGATAAGAAAAGAAGAATACATTAAAAATTATAAACCTACCGGTTGGAAAGCTTTAACTCCAGCTGAACAACTTAATATTTCTTCTGCATGCAAACACCTAGATAAACTCCTTGAACAAGAAGATCTTGAAAGGCATATCAACTTTCAGGCTCTATTAAGAAAATATAAAGCTTGGAAAAAATACCGCATAAATTACTTTTTGAAATATAAAAGTAAATACACAACTTGCATCACCATTTATTTTTTTAAAAAAAATAATATTAATATATTTTATTGAACCAATAAAATACAAATTTTTTACCAGTGAACCCTCCTGTACCAGAAACCACTGCCACTGAAGTGGATCTATTAGATCAGGAAGTCCCAGACCTCTCCGGACTCCCTGAAAATATTGAGTGGACAGGTTAAGACCTCATTGGAACCCACCAAGACCCCGTAGGATTACCTACTAGAGATCAATTCAACCCCAATAAGGTCTTAGTACGTTTTAATATCAATTTAAGTGAGTTTTGAAAACAAAACTTATTTTTACGGATTTTTTTCTGTAAAAACACTTATAAACATATTATTCTGAAAATGATCAGACGTAACACAAGAGCCTCAGGAAGAATTCCCTCCTATGGATCTTTGCCAACAGCTCTCAGTAACCGTGAGACCACCAGTAAGGACAACAATGAAGGGATTAGAACCCATGAACCAAATGTTGATGAGCAAGGAGCAGCACCAACCACTTCTGCCCTCTCCCAACCTAGAGCTGGAGAAAGTAGCAGAATCAAGCAACCCTCGTTTACAAGAAGATTCCCTGCAGCCACCCCAGCAGAATCTGGCCAAGGAGTCCAGGATCAAAGACCTAGTCAAAGAACAAGTGAAATATTGGGAAGAATCCAAAGAAGCCCAAGCCAAGGAGGACATGGTATCCATGAAAAAGATAATCTCCCAGGCAAAAGCCACCCAGATAGCTCTTCAGAAACTGATTCCACGGAAAGAGGTAGAATCCTACGTAGAAAAGTGGAATCCGTGGGATCAATTAGCCCAACTGGAAGGCAAAGGATCAGGAAAGAAGAGATCCTCTTCCCATCCCAAGCCAAAGGGAAAGAAAGACTGGGACCAGATAATATCACTAGCTCAAAAGTGGAAAAACGTTTACAACAATTAGCCTCTAACTCTGATCCCAAACAGACCTCTGATGTAATTGCTTCCTTTTCTAATGATATGCGTCATAATTTTAAAATTGTTTGTGAAAATTTGGACGGGGTTTACACCCAAATGGATAAATTGACCTCAGTAGTAGCCAAATTAATTAATAACCAAACAAAGACGGTAGGAATGGAAGAGATTAAAGAACACACATAGCAATTATTGGGGACAATTAATCAATGTAGGATCAAACAAACTCAAACAATTGAGAATATGTTATCTGGAATACAACAAGATTTTATTATGTCTTTCCACCCCTTAAAAGAAGAATTGGCAACCACCACTAACAGTTCTATTCTATCCCTTAGTGAAAAATTTGATGTGCTCAATAACAAAGTGGACCTGCAACTTAATCTGATCAAAAATGATCTTAGAGACTGAAAAGTCCGTCTGACCAACCCCTTGGGGAGTACTACAGAGGAACCAAAGCCTCCCAGACAAACTACTACTCCTTATGCACCAAAAAGGAAAATTATGAAAAATTTCAAAAATTCCTCATTTGACCCCTCCAAGGACAAACCTCACATATGTTGCTTGGAACAGAAGAAAAGATTGGATTGCTTCTATCCAGATGCTGATAAAGAGGAAGTAAATGAAAGAATTCTCAACCTGTGTCCTGGCAATCTTAACCATAGTGTAAGATGTAGGATGAGCATGGATGCGGACTTGCCTACTCTAATCAATGTGTTAGAAGAAGTAATAGACATAAATGGGTTGGACAAGAAAGCCCCTTCTAGACCCAAAGAGAACTATACTGTTAACAAAACCAGAGAACAACCTCCTCTGATAAATGCCTCTGACAATAAGAAACCTAATGAGAATAGGGATAAAGAGAGGACGCCTGCAACTTGTTGGAATTGTAACAAAACTGGGAATATGAGACAAGACTGTCCATTACCAAGAAGGAAGATAGCAGTCTTGGAAGGAGAACAGGAGGTTGAAGAGAATCAGAACTATGAAGATATAGCTGATACTGAAGGATCTCTTTCTGAATGTGAATTGATCTTGACCAACCCTGTTGATTTTATAGAAGGGGATATAGGTACTTCTGCAGAGATCAATAACATTCATGGGGATTCTAGCCTACCCCAACAATGGAATCCTACTATAATTTCTAGACAAATTATGGATGTCAAACCATTAACAGTTAAACCTATGAGTGGAAAAAGTTATACCACTGTTCAAACGTGCTATGCAACTGGGTTGTATAAAAACAGACCCATAAGGTTATTGCTGGATAGTGGAGCCTTTTGTTCATGTGTCTGTTTGGAATTCTTAAACAAATGGGACCCTAATTGGAGGGAACACCTTTTACCTGTCCCAAAAGCCAAATTCAGTTCTTGCAACTCTACTATGAATGCTATTGGAGTATGGAATGCTCCTATAATATTACCTCACACTAAAGGATCATTGAGAATACAAGTGGAGTTTGTAGTATTACTCAGAGGTCTGTGTGACTACCTGATACTGGGTAATGACACCTTATGTCTATATGGTATAGACGTGTTCCAGAGCAGAGGATGATACTTCACAGTAGGAGGTAATTGGGATAAGAAGTTTAAGATATGCACTATTCAGTCTAACTTCCCCTCCTCTATTTACCAAAAGCATTTAGAAGACTTTGATCAAGAATATTTCTCTCAAGCAGCTCTGAATACAAAACTTTCTGAGGAACAGAAGAAAGATATATTAAAAATCTGCTTTGAGAACCAGAATGCTTTCTGTACTAAAGACCATCCTATTGGTGATATTAAAGGACATGATATGGTATTAACATTGACCATTAAGCCTCCTTATCCTCCTAACTTAAGAAGACCAGCCTATCCGTCTAGTCCTAAGTCTAGAAAAGCTCTTGAGGAACATATCCAAGAACTGATAGACTTACAAGTATTAAAGAAAGTAGGACATAATGAACAGGTAGATGTCACCACACCTGTAATCATAGCTTGGCATAATGACAAGTCAAGAATGGTAGGAGACTTCAGAATGCTCAACAATTACACTCAAGCAGATTATTATCCTATACCCCGGATTGATCATGCTTTGCATAATTTTTCCAAGGCTAAGTACATCACTACTATGGATATGCTTAAAGGTTTTCACCAGATACCAATACGTCCTGAAAGCCGGAAGTTTATGAGAATAATATGTCATTTGGGAATATATGAATATCTCAGGATGCCTTTTGGCATAAAGAATTCTCCATCACACTTCCAGAGAACAATGGATAAAGTTCTAGGTACTTACATCAGACAAGGATGGATGATGGTATACATAGATGATGTTAGCATATACTCTGATGACTGGGATACTTATATGAACCAAGTAAGATTAGTACTCCAGAATATCTCCAAAGCAGGACTAAAGGTTTCCATGAAGAAATGTAATTTGGGCTACGGAGAATTGAAAGCCTTAGGAAATATAGTCTCTGGTCTAACTCTAGCTGCTGATCAAAATAAGATAGCTGCTGTTATGAATAGACCTATGCCTCAAAACAAGAAAGAATTACTGTCATTCATCAGTTTCTGCAGTTATTACAGACAATATATACCAAATTTTGCTATGCTAACTAAAAGTCTGTATGAGGTATGCAACAACGATACACTATTTGAAATGACTCATGAGAGACTAAAGAACTATGAGGAATTAAAAATAGCTATGACCTCTACTCCTCTACTTATCCAACCAGATTACTCTAAACCCTTCAAACTATAAATTGACGCTTTCATGGAAGGTCTAGGAGCTGCTTTACATCAGGAAAGGATAGTAGAAGACAAACCAGTAGAAAACCCCGTACTCTTCATATCTAGACAGATCAAAGATACTGAGAAGAGATATGGGGCCAGTCAATTGGAATGTTTGGCACTAGTATGGGCTTTAGAGAAGCTGCACTATTACTTAGAAGGCACCACTTTTCAAGTAATCACGGACTGCAATGCTGTAAGAACTCTTATGAACATGAAGACCCCCAGCAGACATATCCTCAGGTGGCAAATTGCTATACAACAATACAGAGGGCAGATGACTATAGTACATAAAGCTGGAGCTAAACATCAGAATGCGGATAGTCTGAGTAGGAATGCGTTGCCTAATGACTCTAACAATCCAGCATATGACCCTGAAGATCAAGATATCTTTCCTATCTTGAATATCAATCTTTTTGCATTAAGTGCTCCAATAATGGGAATCCACTTATGTGAATTAGATACTGCTTTCTTCAACTTAGTAAGGGATAGCTACTCTCCTGAGATCAAGCTGCTGATCATCATTATGGAATGTGAATCCCCAGAAGCAGCTTTGATAAACAGCCTACCCGCTTCACTACTCAAACCCTATAAAGCAGGAAGGTTTACCTTTTTGGATAGTCTCCTTTACAATAGACACCAACATTCCAGCGTATTAGTACTGAGCAACAAAGAGAATATACAACATATACTCCAGGAATGCCATGACAACTGTTCATCAGGACTTTTATCCACTGAAAGAACCTTATAAAAAGTGAAACAAAATGCCTGGTGGATAGACTGGAAAGAAGTCACTACAGAATATGTTACCAGCTGTGAAACCTGCCAGAAATCTAATAAAACTATGGGAAAAAGGTTTGGACTCTTACAGAAGATATCTGAACCTACCACCAGGTGGGAAATTATCAACATGGATTTTTTCACTGGCCTCCCCCCTGGAGGTACTCATTCTTATAACTCTGTCCTAGTTATAGTTGACAGATATTCCAAAAAGGCAAAATTCTTACCTAACCACAAGGAGGATAGTGCTATGGATGTAGCCTTACTATTCTGGAATAGGATAATAGCTGATGTGGGTATACCCAAGATTATAATCAGTGACAGAGACCCCAAATTCACATCTGAATTTTGGAGGAATCTACATGATATACTGGGTACTACCCTAGCATTTTCTACAGCATACCATCCCCAAACTGACGGATTAGCTGAAAGGATGATACAGACCCTAGAAGATATGCTAAGGAGGTTCTGTAGATTTGGTCTAGAATACAGAAACTCTGATGGTTATTGCCATGATTGGGTCAGCCTACTCCAAGCCCTAGAAATGGCTTATAACAGCAGTAAACATTCTACCACCAAGGAAGCCCCTTACATACTAGAAAGAGGATGGATTCCAAAACTCCCTAGGAATAACGTGAACTATAACTTAGCCACTATTCATCCAACATCTCTTGACTTTAAAAAGATGATAGATGTAGCAAATAACCATGCTCAGAAATGTGTGGAAGAAGCTGTTGAATACAACAAACAAAGATGGGAAAAATCCCATAAAGAACCTGACTTTAAGATAGGAGACCAGATCTTGATATCTACAACTAACTTCAACAACCTGGCAGGCAACAGGAAACTGAAACCAGCCTTTGTTGGACCATTTTTTATCAAGAAGATGCATGGAAAAAATGCTGTGGAAGTAATCTTGAGTGAAGAATTTTCAAGAAAACATCCGGTATTTCCTGTTAGCCTAGTCAAACACTTTAAACCAAGAGAAGGCAGCAACCTCCCTCCAGCAATAGTCCCAATAGAACCTGACCCCGTAAGAGAAAAAGGGAAAGTCAGCAGGATATTGAGAGATAAGAAAGAGAGGGTACAAGGAAAAGACATCAGACTATACTTAGTAAGATACAAAGGGGAATCTGCAGACAAAGATGAATGGTTACCAGAAAATAATATACCTGGCGGACCAATACATCTCAGAAATTACAGAGCCAGTAAAAGGCACTGAAGCACCTATGCAGTTAATTTTTTTTCTCCCAAATTTCTCCAGATTTTTTTTTCAGATATGACCATATTTTGAAGTGGGGGAATGTCAGCTTGATACTATTGCAGAGCAAGCTGAAAAACTAACTAAAATAACATAAAAATAATAATAATACAACTAACCTAAGAAGGAGTAGGAAAACCATAAGTATTATTAAAGAAATGGATTTTCCATCCAAAATTAGGTAGGGTCACTCACTGACCCCACCCTTGAAATCCAACTCCTTATATTTTTAAATAATTAAGGAAAAAAGAACCAAAATACTACGGCTCCAGTATTGAAATTTTTGGCCAATTAAATATTTCACACACATTGTCACGTATAGGTTTCACACCTAAAATTCAGTCAGAATTGAGGTGTTGTGTATATTTTAGGAGTTACGGGAGGAAATGTGTTTTGTCACAATTCCCGCGCACAGCCGCGGCAGCCACAGCACCCGCGCGCAGCTGAGATACAGCCGTGTCAACCCATCAGGGTCGTGTACGCAGCCCCGGGCCTCTGACAAGTACGCAGTCGCGGGACTACGGGCTGACATAGTGACAGGTGGCCCAGGTACCGCGTAAACAGGCTACAACATACACGGGAACTTGTTACATATGTAATAAAGGTTCCCGTGGATAGTAGACTGTCTAAATATACATAATATTATATAAAAATACTTAAATAATCTTTACACGTATTTTTTATTTAATATAATGCAAAGAATCAAGAATGTCGAAAATAAGACAATGAAAGCTTCAAAAATATATTAAAATACTTTAATATACTTTTATGAGAATTACTATACATTAACATCTTTGTGACATACTAAGGAAGATAATGGTGTAATAATATTACATGAATTCTCATGACTTATCTTTTTAAGTAATCATCTTAACAAATCAACTGGAACTCGTAGATAAAGAGTAAAAACAATATTATGACCTTTTACTCCAGTTATATGATACATAATGAGAACTTACCTGACATCAAAATGTCCTTAGAGATGTCTAATAATATATAAAGGTTCCCGTGGATAGTAGACTGTCTAAATATACATAATATTATATAAAAATACTTAAATAATCTTTACACGTATTTTTTATTTAATATAATGCAAAGAATCAAGAATGTCGAAAATAAGACAATGACAGCTTCAAAAATATATAAAAATAATTTAATATACTTTTATGAGAATTACTATACATTAACATCTTTGTGACATACTAAGGAAGATAATGGTGTAATAATATTACATGAATTCTCATGACTTATCTTTTTAAGAAATTATCTTAACAAATCAACTGGAACTCGTAGATAAAGAGTAAAAACAATATTATGACCTTTTACTCCAGTTATATGATACATAATGAGAACTTACCTGACATCAAAATGTCCTTAGAGATGTCTAATAATATAATTATTATATTACAGGGAACATATACTAAGGATAATTAATTAAATAATACATAAATAGGACAGATTAGTGTTATTCACACATCCTAATGTCCATTATAAGGTAGAATAATTCCCATAACCTAAGGAATTAGATGCTACCCGGGCTATAGCACCAAGGGCACATGACAGGCTACCCCTGGTTACCCTGCTAGCCTTAGTGTCCGTCCCTTTGAGCACCTACAACCCTCAGAAGGACCATATTGGGACCCCAAAAACTATAAATACAGAGCTCTTTTGAGGATTTTGTTGGGCAGAGAGACCCAGTAATATTCATATCCAGATGCCGTTCCAAGGTAATCAAATACTTATAAGAGATAAGTAAGTGATTTATGGCAATGTCTGATCAGTAATATCCGTCCTCAAACCTCTTTTTATCAATTAAAACTGCTGAACAACCTTATAACCCCAGTATACAGGTTTAACCCATCAGTACACGTCCCAAACAGATACCCAAAGGATTTATTAATATACCAGTGAGTCTTATTATCCTTTCTCTGTAGTGGTAGCTTGGCTACAAGGCCCTACCACTCCATTGTGTATTTCATATACATATTATCTTTGGGTATAATAATCTTTAAACTAAAGAACCTAAAGTAACCAGGACTACGTGTTTTCATACTGAAATCCCTGAAGAGAGGTGTTAAAGATCCCCAATATAATTGTGGCCCCTCTATAAATATTTAATAATCAATTTTGATTCAAAACAATAAACAATAACCAAACCATTTAACCTTGCAATAAGCTTAATCCAAGTATTCTACGGATTTTTTCTGCATTCATTAAATAATATATTTATTATTTACAATATCACCTCTGGTGGCTAAAGGATAGCTAGGGTCTTGGCATCCAGGAGGCTTACAAATCAGATGCTATTAACCAAGATTGGCTGCATGCTGGCTCAGTCAAAGGTACCCATCAACTACTGGGACAAGGCCTCCAAATAATTCTCTATGATCATTAATCATCTGCCAAGCAATTCTCTGGACTGGAACTCTCCCATTGGCAACTCATGGAGAAGAAAAGCACCATCAAACAGGCATGCGAAATACAATGCATGCTACCGTTTGGGCTAAAGACCACCGTGAATGAAAGGACAACATCCTCAAAGGTTGCACCTGTGGCCTGTCAGCTCCTGTTCATGGGCTGTGATCCACAATCCAATGCGGCCAGGTTCCTGGACCTGAAAAAGGGAAATACTATTTTCAGCAGGGATTTCTCCCCATCTCCCATTGGCTTCAAATACAACTCTCCTGATGCCCCAAAAAAACCCTCCTCCACTCTCCCGTACATTGTGGCCACCATGGCTTCCCCTGGTCCTCTGGCCCGTTGAAAAAAAATGTCCTTGGATTCCCAATCCAACTCACAGTGCCTGCGGTTGCTCACACCACTACCCTGGTTGACCAACCTGCCTTCCCCTGGCCCCCATCCCTCTACCAATGCCTCTGTGGCCATACCGTACGCGATGGATACTAATACACCCTTAGTGGCCATTCCACCCGCGCCCAAAGGCTACGCGTATGTTCCCCACTACAACAAGGCCCCACACAACATCTTGCGGGATATTGATCCCTCAGCAATCCTCAGCACCTTGTGCCAAAAACGTAACCCTTGGGACAAACCGCCTCCTGGGGACCAACTTGAGGATTCAATCAACCTTGGGGAGGTGGTACCAGTGCATGTGGCCCTAGGTGATCCGGAGGAGCAACCAAAGTGGCTGGCCTCCATGGTGGAGGAGAACTTGTCATTCCTGTTGAAAACAAGGACACCCTAGTGCCACCCCCAAAGGACAATAAGGTCATTGGCGGGATGTGGCGCCTGGTCAGAAAAAAGGACAAGCTGGGCAAAGTAACCCAATCAAATTCCAGGTGGGTATGCTTTGGGAACCATCAAGAGAAGGATAAAAACTACTACAACACCTACTCAAGCGTTGGGGGCAACGAGTCAATGAAAGTTCTTCTGTCCCTAGCCATCCAAAAAAACTGGTCAGTCCTTCAATTTGACATCAAGACCGCCTTCCTTTACGGCAACATTGATGCCACCATTCAATTCTTGCAGGTTTATGGCTTTGAGGTCCCTGGGAAGGAAGACTGGGTCTGGAGGCTCAACAAATCCCTGTATGGCACCAAACAGGCACCACAATGCTGTAAAAAGCACCTGACTGACACTCTGAACAAGCTAGGCATGAGCCTCTCTTGGGCCAATGAATCCATCTTTCTCAATCAGTCTAGGTTGCTCATGCTGCAAATCTACAGGGACAACTGTTTGATTGTAGGGAAATCCCGGCGGGAGGTCACTCAGTTCTTGGACGGACTACGCTCTACTTATCAAATTAAGTCTATGGAAAAGCCAGTACAACCCCTATGCTACACCCTTGACTGGAAGGAGGATGTCACCGTACTAGTACATCAGCAAGAATACTGCAAGAAGGTACTTGACAATCTGTCCATGTCCACTGCAAATCCAGTCAAAGGTCCAGCTCTGGTCAACCTTCTCAAGCAGGCCACCAAACCTGCCAATCTAATAGACACCAAGAACATGGAAAAGGCTATTGGCATGTTGAATCATCTGGCGCTGCACACTAGGCCCAACATACTCCACACTGTCAACGTCCTGTCACATTACACCACCAAACCAAAGACCAAGCACTGGAACCTGATAAAGCACATCCTTCAATACCTTCAAGGCATGACCAGGGTTGGGATCATGTATAGCAAAACCACCAACACCCACAAAAACCTGAGAGGCTGGGCCAATGCAGACTATGCAAACAGTGTTGGAGTATCATGTCTTCTGCTGATAGCCTTGATCCTTTCTGTAACAGAATCCTATCACTACATGTCACCTAGTGCTCTGTTAACTTATTAATTTTTCATTTGTTGTTTCTGCCATGGGTTGATTAGTTGTCAAGTCCTTAGGACCCCTGTGAGGGGCTCTCTAGTTGTCTATTTAAACTGGTCTTTTCCATGAACTTGCAATTCACCTTCTTGACTTTGTTTCTTACAAATCCGGTCCTCAACTTTCTGAGTTGAGTAAGAGTCCATGATCCAATCATTGACTCCAACAAACAGTGCAGACACGAGGAAGTAAACCTCAGGTTTTGTTGTCAATTTATACGGTAATCTGGTTCACTGGATGTCCAAAAAACAATCAGTAGTGGCTCAGTCAACAACCAAGGCAGCGTTCATAGCCATGAACCACTGCGCAAAACAACTGAGATGGATGGTTTCACTAATCAAAGACCTTGGAGTCACAATCCCCACCCCTGCCATCATGAACAAAAACTCTGGAGAAAACTTCATTAGCAAAGAGGCCCAACTCAATGCTAACTCAAAGCACATAGAGTTCCAATATCAATATCTCCAAGACCTAGTCTCCAAATCTCTCCTCTCATTTGTGCAGGTAGCCTCCTCCAAAATGATAGCAGATATCCTAACCAAGCCCCTTGGACATACAAAAGTTTCAACCGCTTGCAAACAGCTAGGTATGGTTGAGGCCAAAGTCAGGAGGAGTGTTGGCCAAAGACTTCAACCATCCCTTCACCTAGGTATATTTGCGCGCTGTCAGGTAACTGCCCCTGCACAAACTGGGATTCAAGCATCTGTTAACCCCCAGCGCCCCTGTGGTCAAGCCCCCCTAAAGCGTCAGTTGCAGACTCAACCCCCAGGAACGGACCCAAAAGACTTAGAATCCTGTTCTGGATCACCTCCTCGTGAATAACACTTGGCCTTCTCACCTTGCTCCTGTAGCCGCCCAGGACTAGCCCAACTTGCCAACCAATCACCCCCTCAGAACTCAGGAGGAGCTAGAGTTGACTTGCACAGAGGTAAAGCGGTTCCCAAGCTTCCTTACTGGTCTTACCCCTCCAACTTGCAAGCCTATGCTTTTTTCACTCCCCTATCTGTACTTACCAGTGTTGCCTTTCAACTTTGTCACATCAAGGTACAAGATTGTACTCACACCCTCTCCTAGCTGAGGACTCAGTTTCTGTTGTTTTGTCACCTGGTACATCCTCTAGCCCTGCCTCCATGTTTATGTGTCTTTCCTTCCGTTCCTTCAACCTGCTTACCTTTTTCAACAGTTATTTTTATTTTTACCGCCTTAGTTAGAAATTCTCTAAGCTGTTGTGCAATAACAAATAAGTCACAAAACCTTGCATCAAGGGGGTGTGTTGGAATAACAATTTGCAAAATTTCAGGATGCTTTCAAATATCAGAAAGTAAAGATGATAGATGCAAAAGCAATGACAAATCAAACTCACCTTCAGGAAATTCCCACAGCCAAAAGTGCTTTTTATCAGTTGCTACAGGCTTTTGGCCCTATAAGCAACCCATGAACAAAAGAACCATAAAGCATGAGTACCATGTAAAGCTATACTACAAAGATAGACTAGGACATGTGTTCCATTTTCTTTGACCGGCACTTGTTGTACCCAGTTTTACCTAATTTCACCTAATAATCTCATCATACTTGTTTATATAGAGTCTTCATTATTATAATTTATTTATTTCATCATTGTAATCCAAATCAATTACAACAACAGTTCCATCCTGTCAATGCTAGCATGCCCCAGGGATCTATGGATCTGTAGGAGTTCTGAGCTGGATTAGTAAGACTTGTTTGGCTCTTTTGACATGTTGGCCATGAATAGGTTGTTGATAATTGTGCTGGATATTATTGTTCTTCCTTGTGAAAAGAGGTTTAACTTGCTGGGCTGTTGGTTGGATTTTAAACTTAGACAAGCCCCTTGGGTCATGAGAGCACCAAGCAAGATGAGATTTACGGTGTACTTGGGCACCCAGACTGCATTGGAGAGAATCAGATTTGCATCTTTGGTTGATAAAGCAGTTTTGCCTGTTCCTTTGATCAGGATTTCTGCTTCCTTATTTCCCATTTTAATTCTTTCTTTCCAGTTTCTCTTTGACAGAGTGATGAATGCATACCTGTTGAAAATCATATGAACAGAGCATCTGTAATCAAGAATGAACTACTGTGGAATTCAGAAGAGGACTTCTCCTTTAATGGTTCCCAATTTTTGAAGTTAATGATCCCTTGCGTCTGTAAACCCTGAGTGCAACTGTTCACCCTTCACCTGAGAGATAGAGAATTGAGAGTAAAGATCCTTCCAAAACCTATCAAAACCCAATGTGATCCTCTGTGATCCAATGATCATCTCCTTTGTCTCCAGCTGGGGTGAGGGTGTGGCTTAAGTAACCTCCCCCTCAACCCTAACCTAAGTACAACCAGAAACAAGCAAGAATAATGAAATACAACCCCTAAGCACAGAACCCTAGCCCAACTCTATCCTTCCCATCCCATATCCCATATCCCATATCCCATATCCCATCTCCATCTGTGTTTCCTGCCTTCCATTACGTCCACCCAGTTTGTCCTTCTCATGGCACGGCCCTTGTGCCGCGCCCAACTCAGGGCCCCCTGCACATGTCCGCATCCGCTCAATGCGCCATTCCAGATATCCAAGATATATCTGCACAATCCAATCCGCTTCTTGTGACACGCAATCCATCCAATCCAATCCAATCCAATCCATCCCGCGTCTCCAGATGCTGAGCCCAATTTGATTGCTTCTGAGCCTGCAGCGCGACTTGCTGCGGCAAAGCTGCACCCATTGCTGAGAGGGCTACCCCTGCTGAGCCCACCGCTACTGCTGAGCGCGCAGCCAATTCAGACTTGCGTCTATAAAAGACCACCACACCACTGTGAGACATGTTCATTGAGCAAAATTCTTCCACAGAAATAGGAGAAGAAATGGGCTTTGTTGCCAGTTTTTGCTTTCCCCTTTTTTCTGCAGTTATGATTTTTTGGAGGTTTTATTTTTTGGAATTCAAACCAGCAACCAGCATGAGCTGGCAGGATGCAAGTTGACCGCGGGATCATGCTCGCCATTCTCTCACCTTGGCCTTCTATATAGTGCTATGTTGGTTGGTTCAACATTTTTGGCTTGGGACATTGACTTGTTCTTGTGTTGGATAAGGTGGTTAAGTATGGTTTCTATCTTCATTTTGGAGGTTTAGTGCATTATCTGTGACTTCATGACTTGCATGGTTGTTGGAAACTTGAAGAGAACCAGATATGCGTCTATGTTGGCCGGTAGTTCAATCCCAACTTCCAAAATTTTCTTCAAGTATATCTTGACCAAAGTAGCAAAGTCCTTGATTTTGGCCTCCATGGACAGGTGAAGAAAACGGTTGAACACCCTTTCTCTGTTTTAAAAGTGTGAAGAAGCAAAATGAGCTTGGTTTTACATCCAAATAAGCTTGGCATCATATTTGTTGATTTTTTCAATGATGTTGTGTAAGTGTTTCAGTCAAATTTGAAGATAATATGGGCAACAAACTCTTGATACATGTCATTTTCTAGTTGTCATAGCTTGTCAGGATCACTCATTACGTCAAAGATATTATGCAATTTGAATAATTTTTTAAACTTCTTTTGCCACATGCTGTGGTTATTGGCTGTTAGCATTGGCGTGGATTCTATTAGGGATTTGATGGCAAGTGATTTGTATTTTGCTTCCCCCCTGGTCCTGGAATGGCTGAAGGTCCTGGTTTCTCCATATTGATTGGCGCAGGCTATTAACTGTGATTAAATTTCAATTAGTTTCCAAGACCAAGCTGAAATTTATTTCAATAAAATCACAAAAGTGAGTAACAATTGAGATTATTCCAAAAGAAACATAAGAAATGAAAATATACCACAAGGTTGCACTGGGAGAAAGCTATGAGTCTGAGAGTATGATAAAATGAGGAATGTAATGAAGACTTGCAAGACTGTGAGACAAGAAGTGGTCAGTGAAGGTCTTGCGGTACTCAGACAAGTTTGGTAAATATATTCACTAATAGCCAGTATAGAGTGCAAGGATTCCAGTTGAGATACCAAAATATAAGAGTTGGAGCGCCTTGAGTAACTGTTAGAAGGACGGTTGAGTGGGTTGGCTGAGTGAGGAGTTGATACATGTTGATCTGTTCCTCTTAGAGTTCAGACTTGCTGCAAGACTTTCTGAGTTGTATTGAAGGCAATCATTCTGTTTAGGATTGATAGAAGCAATCTTAAAAGTCTTGAGGGAAGTATTGAGTTGATTGCCTTGAGATGGTTGCAATTGATTCCGCCACTGAATGCAGTTGAGAGGGTTTGCTGAGAGTTTTCTTGATGGAATTAGCTAAACATGAAGTTTCCACAATCAGGATGCCCGCGCGTGATAGAGTGCATAGCTACCTGAGAACAGCGCATAGTAAAGATTGGAAAATAAGCATAGGAAAGAAAAAGAAACATGATATGCAAGAAGGAGACAAGAGCAAAAACAGGCACTTGAAACAAAAGATTTCAATACTCAAAACATTTCAACACTGGAAACATTTCAAAACTGGAAAGATTCAAGTAGGAATGTGATCAATGAATCATAAAGCTGAATAGGTAATTTGAGACTCAAATTCATTAGGCTCCATTTGGCATCTGGTTTAAAACTTGCACTGCTGCGCCAAAATAAATCTACACCCTTTATTTCCCAGATGTGACATAGAGGGCCATTTGAAGAATTGTAAGTGTAAGTGTACATTTCTGTTCACACTGTAACTTGCAGCCCACATTTACGCTGGGGATGGACATACAGGGTTGACCCTGTATATCTTCCTTGGAAAAAGGTTTTTTCCGGCCTCTCCCAGAGGCATATACCCATACATTTACATGTTGATGATTTTCAAATGCAACCTTATCTTTTGAATCTCCTGGAAGAAATGGTTCCTCAAAATAAATTAAATTTTCTGTTATGCTGTTGAATTCCTGGTTGCTTGATAAAGAAGAACTTTGGAAATGCAAGGTGTTAATTGAATTTCCTGCTTCTTTCTAATTCACATCTAGATTCCAATTTACTAGACTTTCATGAACTAGGATGTTACCATCAATTCCAGGTATTGCTAAAAATAAAATTCCATTCAAATATGGATAAATTTAAAAATACAAAATTACATTTTTACTTATGGGTAACCCAATTAGATTTTCCTGATGCACTACTTACCAAAAATATGGGGAACTTGACTGTCTCAAAACATGCAATATTTTTATAAATTGCAAATGCTAAGCTCATGAAGGACACACTAGAAATAAATTCAAGGACAAAGCCATAAGTCTCATTTTTTGAATGGACAATAATGAAACTGGAACTTGGAGTTTTAAATTTTCAAAATTTTTGAATATTGGATTTCAGAAATTAAGATATTTTTAGCTTTGTTTGCAAGTAGCCAGAAAACTAAAAGCTATTTTTTTTGCTAAGTGGATTTGAAATCATCTTTCTGGCCACAAATTAAAATATCTTTATGACCTACACATTACATATAAAACACTTCTTTCTCCCTGCTGGCCCATTTTTTGTTCTTAATCAACCTTGTATATTTGTCCAGGAAGCTCATAATTTCAGTTGGAGCCTTAGCCTTGTCAGTTTCATGGTTTTAGTTTAAACTTAATTTGGATTGGTTCAATTAATTTGAGATTTGTGTCAAATATTTGTTGTTTTTTTGAAGTAAAAGCCAATGGTGCGTTTTTATTTTTTTGCAAGAATGGTTTGTTTTTGGGAGCCATTATCAAGCTTGATAAAGTGGTAAATGAACTGTTGAAGTTTTGTGATATTTTAGAATTTGAAAACAACATGTTTTGTCAGGTATGCTGATAAAACCTTTTGAAATTTAAATAATAAAGCAGCCAGTCTCCAGTGGATCCCAGAATGCAGAGTTTGAAAGTGTGAAATATATTTTTGGGACCTACTATGTTCCCTCATAACCACATTATTCAGTTTTTACTTGTATTTCTAAACTCTGTTGGGGTTTCTGAGAAGGTTGAAAATATTTCTGAAAGAAAATTCCCAAATTTTTAAACATACCCAAAAGAAATAGTGTTTCAAGTTGTTTGAGGTATGGCTTCAAACATTTTGAGGCTCTAACTTCTTACAAAAAAGAATCATACATATTTTTTTCTGGATTTCTTTGAGGTTCTATGGGACATTTGAAAGATAAATTTAAATATTGAAAGATAGAGAATGCTTTCAATTTGATTCTCTCCCATGAAGTGGTGGGCCTTCTTCATGCAAGAAGTTTGAAATTTTAAAACTCCATCACAATCTCTCAAGGAATTTTTGGTTACAGATTCAACCATTGTGGTTAGAAGAATT
Source organism: Puccinia polysora (assembly GCA_025617555.3). Classification (NCBI taxonomy): domain Eukaryota; kingdom Fungi; phylum Basidiomycota; class Pucciniomycetes; order Pucciniales; family Pucciniaceae; genus Puccinia; species Puccinia polysora. Next base: position 53,884,116 of record CM062612.1, on the reverse strand, counting down.
GTTTATTGTGGCTTTGAATGCATATCTCTACAATACTGTGATCTAACTTGTGTTGTGGATCTGAAATCTGGTGAGATAGCAATTTTACCTAGAGGAACCTTAATCACTACAAAAATTCCAATGTTAAATTTGCAACCTGGCAACCCCCATTCACTACCGAAAACAGGATGTGTGGCGCAATTTTAAACCATTTTGGGTTGCAAAAAGCCATTTTCTGTGAGAATTATTGGCCCACAAGCTTATTAAAAGAGCATTATTTAAAGAAAAAGGAATTATGAGACAATAATTTCTTATGATTGATTCTTAATCAGAGGCAGAGGCAATGGCACACTTGTGAATGTTAATGAATTGATGAATGAATGGGTGGAAAACAGGAGGGGGAAGATCTACTTAAATACAAAATATGGTGCACATGTGGAGCTCATGTAAGGACAATCAAAAGGCAATAATTCCGCCCCAAATGGGCTCTACAGGCTCTACAACCTCTGTTACTTGGTTTGGGCTTACTCAGCCCACTTGGCATAAGTTCTGAACCCTTTTGACCAGCCTGTACTGGTCAAATTTGGTGTTGTCACCCTCACAGGGCTGAACCAGCCCCTTGCTGTTCAGACCCTGGCTGGTTGTCTATTACAACCTGCCCTGTTACCTGGTTACATCTCTCTTCTATCCTTACTGGCCCTTTCAATACACTCACAGGCCTGGTTGCCTCCTGCAACCATGCCCCTGGCCCTCAAAATGGCCAGGGTGGACCCAGAATCACTCTGGGTCCAGCCAAGAACTCATGAGGGGGGGGTGTAACGGGCGGGCATGCCAGCCCCCCCCCCCTCCTTTGCTCAAATCCCCTTGGGAGGTGATCAAATCCCCCTCCAGGGGCCCTGGGCATCAATACCCCCAGGGATTTTAACACTGAAGGTGGGCTGGGTGGTGGTCAGGCCCACCCAGCCCCATTGGTTGCCCCCCCCTTGATAGCAGTGTGAAACTAAAAAGGGTAATACTCCCCTAGTTGTCCTTGAGTTCAGGAATTGACGGTCTCAGCGTCTGTAAGGTTAAGGATGCTCCTTTATTTTTAAGAAAGAGAGAGAGAGGGAAATTAAAAAAGATTATTAATTCCTTCAATCCTTTTCCTTTCCTGTGCCAAAGATCCAATGATAAGATGATATGATAAGAGCTGGGGTTGAGAGCGCAGACTTTATGCTCACGCTATCAACCCTAACCTAAGGACAAGCGCAATGACATCCCAACAGAAAATTTAGAAGAAACCCTAGCTCCAGAACCCTAGCCTAACCCTAATCTGTTCCTTTCCCCTTTACCGTTACTTACAACCAGTTTGTCCTTCTCATGACGGGGCCCTCCACCGCGCCTTACTCATAGCCCCCCGCTTTTCCCTATCCGCCCAGTGCGCCATGTAATTTCCTGCCCCGTGGTTTGGCCCACCCCTTCAGCCTCAATTTCCCTGCCCTACCTCCCCAAACTAGCTGCCCTCAAACCTGGTTGGGCCAGCTCAGTTCTTGGGTCCCTAATTTCCAAGTGGGCCATGGCCGGCCACATCTGACCAACCCTGACCCATTCCTGGTTTTCCAAGCACCGCAGTGCCTACTGCTGAGACCCCGCGCATCCGAGTGCTGAGCCTGACCTACCAAATGCTGAGCGTGCCGACTGCGGGGGGTTTCCCAATCCAAGTCTCTATGAAGACACCACATCCCCCCAAATTGAGTTATGTCCCCAGAGATCTTCCCACCGTTACCTCAACCATACCCGCCTGTACACATTACAACCGCCATTAAACCTGTCTGTAGAGAAGAAAACAGATAATAAAGAGAAGCCAACCCAGACCAGAGAAGTAAAGAGAAGAAAAAGGTTTTTTTTTGAAGCGCTCCGCTCCTTGTCCCACCTTTTATTCCGCCATTTGTTGCGGGGCTTGTCTTTGCTTATATGGAACTGGCATTGCTCTGCGCCTGCGTTCCTGCAATATTATCCCTCCCGTTGTGGTGTCAATTTATAGAAACGGATTGGGAACTGCGTCGCGGCTGCGCGCTCAGCATTGGAGGCAAGTGGGCTCAGCATTAGGGTATGCGGAGTGCTCAGCAGCGGCAGCCGCTGTTTGGCTCTGCACCTGGTGGACGGGTTGGGCTCAGCATCAAATGCAGCGTGGGCGGCAATCCGCCCCGGGGATTGGATTTGGAAGGTAGTGCGCTCAACTAGGTTCGCGGTGTGGAAACTTTAGAGGTTAACCTCACGAAGTTGTCCCTAGTTACGGGATCAATGGTTCTAGCGTCTGTAAGACCGAGAATGCTTCCTTTCCTTTACTCCGAGAGAGAGAGAGAGGGAGAATGAGAGAATGAGATGTAGATTGATGGATCAGAGAATGATGGATCGATCGGGAGGATGCCCCCTACAACCCGGAGTCGAGGGGAAGGGTGTTTGAGCCCTCCCCCTCAACCCTAACCTAAGCACAAGCACAAAGACAGACTGACAACCATGAAGAAGGAAACCTAGACCCAGAACCCTAACCTATCCCTAAACCCATACCCATACCCTACCCCCGCCAGCTCGCCTGTCATTACGCGCATCCGGTTCGTCTTTTCGTGGCGCGGCCCTCCCCCGCGCGATACCCAAGATCCACCGCGCTTGCGCGCATCCACCCGACGCGCCGTCGCAAATTTCCCGTCCCGTGGCCGGCCCGCGCTTGCGCGCGGCTGCCACGCATATAGCCCCGCTGTCGCCCCGCTTCTTCCTTCCCCGACTAGCCGCTCCGAGAACCCGATCGGCCCGGCTCCATCCATGAGTCGGACATCCAAGCGGGTCGCGGCCCGCCTCCCTTAGTCAGGCCCGGCCCGCAGTCGCGTGCTCAATCCCGCCGCGCCTACTGCTGAGCCCGCAGCGGCTGCTGCTGAACCCGCAGCGGCTGCTGCTGAACCCGCAGCGCACCCCAACTGCTGAGCCTAACCTACCAGATGCTGAGCGCGCAGGCCGCGACGCAGTCCCCGACCCGAGGCTATATAATGACACCACATCCCCCCCCAACTTGAGTTCTGTCCCCAGAGGTCCCTTCCCATCGCCACCTCGACTACCCGCACCCCGCTCCTCCCTACCCACTCCTCTTTCCACACTCCACCACACTCCACCAACTCCCCTTCCACACTCATCGCCGTCATGCTCCCCTGCGAATTCTGCGCCCGGACCGGGCAGGCGTGCTCGATCGCTCCTGGTCGACGCGCCTGTGTCGCTTGCCGTCGTGGCCATCGCCGTTGCTCACTTAGCGATCGAATGCCCCGAGCTCCACCCAACTTCGGCTCCCGCCCCAGGCCGCGCAAAAGGGCTCGTCCGGACCCGTTCGTGGTTTCGGACGACGACACCATCTCGGAGGACTCGTGGACTCCGCCGGGCTCTCCGTCCCGTCGCCCTCCGCCGAGCGAGGATCGCGACTCGGCTTCCCCCTTTCGCCGCGCGGGACCGCCGTGGAAGGAGGATTTCTCGTCCGTTGACGACTATCGGAGGGCCGTACGATTCTGGTTGGACCGTGTTTGGATGAGGGAAGGCGCGAGGGACCCACGACTCGATGAGATTCTCCGACGTCGCGCTGCCGCGGCCCCGGTTCCCCCTCCGGCCCCTACACCAGCTCCTTCCGCCCCGGCTCCGCAAGGTACTCCACCGCCGCCCACGTCACCAGTGGTCTTGGACGGGAGGCCTACTACTCCCGAGGTCCCTCCTCCGCCGTCCCCGATCGTTGTTCCGTCGTTGCCCCCAGATGGACCGAGCCCTCCGCGCGATGCCCCAGGGACCCCCTCATCACCTCCTCGTCCGCTCGGATCAAGCCCCGTCCCAGCACCGGCACCGCCTTCCTCCAACTCCCCCGAGATCCCGGAGATCCCGGTCGTGATGGCACTCCCGGCGGCTGGCTTCGAGGCTTTCGCGGAAAGGTCGACCGCGATGCTCCGCAACTTCCTGGCGACCCCCGGAGCCCAATCCTCCGAATCCCGGCGCGAATTCTTGGCGGCTTACCGGGCCCTTCTGGCATCATCGAGGGCGGACATGGAGGAAATGATGCGAATGGCTTAGACGCCCTCACCCCCTTCCTTTTCTCCTTTCCCGTGTACTCTCTTGTCCCATTGTTGTACCGCGTTCGTAGGAGAAATATATATTGCTGCGCGAGGAAACGAAAGGGCCGCGTCCGCGCGTCCGGGTGAAAAGTGAGTGTGAGTGCCGAGATCCGCGTCCGCGTGAGAAGTGAGTGTGAGTGAGGTTGAGGTTGAGATCCGCGTCCGCGCGCTCCCTCTGTGAGAGACCGTAAGTGACCAGTTATCCCGACAAAAGAGGTACCTGGACCGCCCCAGACGGACTGCCACACAGTTCCCCGTACCCGTTCTACAAAACAAAACAACACCGCGCCGACAGCGCGCGCTCACAACCGGGAGTATAAGGGAGAGGCGATGGGAACAAACATTCTGGGGTGTCTAGTCGTTCCGGCTGTGAACCGGCTAGAGCACCCCCTTACCAAGCTAAGCTTAAATCCGCGTCCATACCATCCCCGACCGTCGCGCGCAACCAATGAAGAGAGAAACAGGAGAGAAATAGAAAAAAAAAAGAAAGGAAACAGCCCGAATCCAAAGAAGAGAAACAAAATATCCTATATTTATTATTCCATTCATTCCATTTTTTTTTTTTTTTTTTTTTTTTTTTTTTTTTTTTTTTTTTTTTTTGCAGTTAGTTAGCTCTTCGTCCCGCCATCCGTGAGCGGGGCTCGTCCTCGCGTTTGCGGGCCCGACACCACGCCGCGCCCGCGTACCTGCAATAAATAACCCATAGCCAGTACCAATCCAAAGCCAAGCCCAAACCAAAACATAAGGAAACGAACATTCTGGGGTGTCTAGTTGTCCCGGCTGTGAACCGGCTAGGACACCCCCTTACCAAATCATTTTTTAACCACCTAGCGCCCCCCCCCAGCTTGACAGCTGTCCCCAGCCGTCTGCAACCTCCTACTTCTCCGGGGTAGCGCGTCGCGCGCCGCTACTACGCTGTCCGAACGATCCGCGCCGTCGTCCGACTCCGAGACCGCCTCGCCCCCGTGCCCCGAATCATCGCTCGCCGTCTCGTCGAAGGAAGTGGAACCGCGCGCGAAGAAGCGTTTTACGTGCGAAGCCGCGGCCTTCCGTTTAAGCGGCGTCCCGTCCAATTCCTCAAGCCCGTAGCTGCCGCCCAAAAACTTAGAGGCCACGCGGTACGGCCCGTTCCACCGGTTGGCGAAAAGCCGGCCCCACTGGGATTCCAGACTCCGATTATATAACAGGACCAGGTCCCCCTTCCGCAACGGATCCCGGAGCCGATGGGAACAACGCTCGTCCCAATAGCGGACTGACGCCGTCCGGGTTTTCTTCAACCGCTCCGCGGCTTTTCCCAAGGTCTCCTCACGCCTAAGGAGCTGTTCCGCGCGCGCCTCGATCAGATCCGCGGACGTCTTAACCTTCCACCAATCCACGCCCAAAAACGTGTTCAGCTCGATGTCCACGGGAAGCACGGGCCGCTGCCCATAGAGTAACTCGTAAGGCGAATACCCCGTCGAGCGCTTCACGGAGATCCGATCGGCGAAAAGGACCGCGGGGAATGCCATCTGCCACCTTTTGCCGTCCTCGCCGCACATTTTCACCAGGGCATCCTTGATTGGTTGATGTCCCCGCTCGATCATCCCCGCGCCCTCCGGGTAGTATTCCGTCACGCGGCCAAACTTCGCTCCACAATTCTGCACCAGCGTCATCAAGCGTCCCCGAAACTCCGCCCCTCCGTCGACGGTGACCAAGCGAAGCGACCCGTAGCGCGCGAACCAGTCCTCTTCCAGAAACTGAGCCACCTTTTCCGCCGATAGTTTCGCCAGGGGCCTCGCTTCCACCCACCCAGACAGGTCGTCGCGCGCAACCAGCAAATACGCAAACTTACCCGCCTTGATGTGGACCACGTCCAGCGAAACGCGCCCGAACAGCGCGTCCTCGCCCGTGGGGTGGCCGACCTCCTTGGGCAGCCTCGAGCTTCGCCGTTGGCAGGCCTCGCACGACTTTACCCAGTCGCGCACCGCGCGAACGACCCCCGGCCACCAAAACCTTGCTTTCACCCTCCTCCGCGTCTCGACCTCACCCCGATGACCAAGGTCATCGTGCAGACTTCCTAGAATCACCTCCTGGTCGGCCCTAGAAGTCGCGACAACAAGAGGCACGGAGCCGCTCCGCCGCCATAGCTGACGTCCTGTAAGAAGAAGTTCAGAACGTTTCGCCTCACCCATCGGGTGACCGTTTCCGTCGTGCCCTCGGGGAACCGGAGATCCTGCAAATAAGAACACAAGACCGCGTAACGTCCCGACTGACGCAACGGAAGACAAACCGACGCCTCCGTCTTTGCTACCCGAACGACCGGAGCTTCCACGTCCAGAGGTTCCGCCCCCTCGTATGGGTCGTCCCGCGGGTACCGCGACAGCGCGTCCGGCATCGTGAACGCCTTTCCCGGGATGTGCACCACGTCAAAGGAGAATAACTGGAGGAACGCTACCCACCTGGTCATGGGCGCGTTCGGCAGCGTCGGTGAGTTGATCATTCGCGCCAAGGCCTCCGCGTCAACCAAGAGCTCGAAGTGCACGCCCCACAAAAGGTGCTGCAACCGCCGTACAATCTTGGTGACACCGCACAGTTCCAGCTTCGGCTGCGAATACCGACTCTCTGTCGCGGTAAAGGTAACCGATTCGTAGAGCACCGGCCTATCTTTTCCGTCCTCCTCCTGTGTCAAGACCCCCCCCGCGCCGAGCTCGCTAGAGTCGACCGCCAGGCGTATTCCCCCGGCGTCGTAATCGAGGTTCCGAAGGACGATGTCGCGCCCCACGATTTCCTTGAGCTTCGCGAAAGCGGCATCGCATCCCTCGGTCCACTTCCACTCCGCCCCCTTACGCGTCAATGCCCGCATTGGGCTCGCTACTTCCGCGAACCGCTCGATGAACATGCGGACGTAGCTGCACAACCCCAGAAACTGCAGGACGTGCGACACTGTCCGAGGGGTCGGCCATTCAAGAACCTTATTCCGCTTCTTCTCCGCTATTCGCCTCCCGTCGTAGGCCACGACATGCCCCAGTACTTCGAGCGCCGGAACGCAGACCGCCAACTTTTTCCCGGACACAGTAAGGCCTGCCTCCTCAATTCGGAAGAGGACTCGTTCCAGAGTTTCCGCGTATTCCCAGATGAATCGCCGGATCGCGGGTGCATCCTCTAAGACCGCGCCCTTGTAGTCCGTTCTGGGGCCTTTAATGCCAGCGTCGTCGATGAAGATCTGCACGCCTTCCAGAAGGTCGTCGCGTAGTATCCAGGTCATTTGGGCTTGGTATACCGCCACTGAGTTGGTTGCACCTTGCGGTAGCCGCGTCAGCTGCATCCTTCCTAGCCCGGTTTCAAACGCCGTCAGTGGCCGCGAGTCAGGGTGGAGTTCTCGCTGGTCATATCCCCCCATCACGTCCACCAGCCCGTAGCAAGCGCGCCCGGCCATCGATTCCAGAAATTCTTCAACACGCGGGGGAAGCCCCGCGTCGCAAATAGTGAACGAATTTAGCCTCTGAAGGTCGTGAACAATCCTTAGCGACTTCCCGTCCTGCTTAACGACCGCGAAGATAGGACTCGAGTAGCTTGACGTGGATTGCTCGTAAAGCCCCGTCCTCACGCGCTCCCGTACCAGCTCCAGAAAGGGCTCCCGAACGGTACGGGGGATCGGAATCGGCTTGATTTGCCACGGTTCGTGAGGGACAGTGGGAATAACGTAAGGGTCCCCGATCCCACTTCTCAACAACCCGCGCTCGTCCGGTCCAAAAGCAAGTGCCTTCTCCCTCATTACCAATACCGACACCAGCAAATCCATCTCCTCCGCACTCAGCCATCCCGTCGGTCCGAAGTTAAGGGCACCCACCCGCTCGTCCGTGATTCGCGCCGACCGCGTTACCCATCCATTCTTCCTAAGGGGCGTCTCCCACGGGTCGCGGGACCACGCAATCGGTCGTAAGGGTCCGTTGAGCCCCTGAGGCATTGGCTCGTTCCGCGGCCGGACTTTCCGCGCTACCGGTTTGTACTTGCCCGCATTGCATCGCGCCATCCAGACCCGATCGTCGCTGTCGTAAGTCCTAGTAATAACCAGACCGGGGCTTTCGCCTTTGCTCACGACTGTGGCACGATGATAGGGTTTTCAAAGCGTAGAGCCTTCCGGCGATGCATACTGAGGAATGGGACTTACTTCCGGCACCTGCGCCACACGCGCGTCCTCCCCCGCCTGCTCCTCATCTGTTGGCCGCCCGTGCAGAGCCGGAGCTTGCTCCGCACGGTTCCCGCGGCCAACTAGGAAAAATCCTCCGCAGGGTAACCCTTACGGTCAACCCCCGCGCCGGACTCTTCGTTGCCGCCAGACATTGGGCCCTGTACCCATTTCCCTCTCCCGTGATCGCAGATCGTCGTCTCGAACCGTGCTCCGAGCGAGTCTTCGACGGTCAGCGCCTCCGTTCCTTCCTCGGCGTTGAAGGCCATTTGGGCTCGGAACCCAAACATGAATGGCCGTCCTAGAATCACGTCTCCGCACTCCACTGAGAGAAATGACAGAGGCTTACAGACCTTGGCGACTTCCACCTCCTCCGCCTCTACTACCCCGTCCACGCGACATTCCCCGCCATTTAACGCCCGAAGACCCATCGCACACTTCCTCCGCACCAGACCGAGCTCGTCCACTAACCTTGATGGGAGCAGGTTGACCATCGACCCGCTATCCACCATCGCCCACACCTTCCGCCCGGCAATGGTCATCGCGACATAAGCAAGCGGGACGGATACCGACTTCGACCGGCACGGCTCGGGATCCATTTCCTCCTCCGCCACGTTAACCCGCTGAACCGTCGTCGGCACCCAACCCTGACCGCAATCTTTCAAGGCCTGGACCATCTCGTTGACGACCGCGGGGGACACCGCCGCTAGCTCTCGTAGGGTCAGGGGTATTGGTGAGTCGTTCCCCATTACCCTCCGGACGATGTCCGCGGCCTTCTTCTTTCCCACGGGATTAGAGGACGGCCCGTCCGAAATCGGCCCTCGCGCGGCTGGCTTCGACGCCGTTGATCGCTCGTCGACATCCATCGCAATGCGCTCATTCGCTGCCAACGCCCTGACTTCGGCCTCCACTCTCGGAGCTACCCATGTTCCGGGCGCGGTGACAATCCCGAGCGAGACCCAAGCAGTCTCGGTCTTAGCCTTCGCTCTTTCCCGCACTTGCACCATTGGTGGCGGCTTGTCCTTAGTCAGATCCACCGATTCACCCGTCGGAAATATGTACGTCATCCCGGATGCGCGAACAAGTCCTTCGTCCATGTCCCGAGTGAGATCCTCACAAACTGACTTCCAGTGCCCTCTCACCCCGCAGTATGAACATCGCGGCGACCCGTACGATCCGGATGATCCGCTAGGAGGCTGGAACCCTTCCGTCATGTGAGGCGGCACCGCGCGCGGTTGAGAAGGAGCCGCCGGAATCGGTGCGGCTGCCGGAGCTGTAGGAGCCGGTGTCCGGTTGAGGAAAACCCTTATATCCCGCAGAATCTCCGTTATCTCCCCAACAGATGGTCCCGGAGGCTGCTGGGAAAGTCCGACATGAGAGGGCGTCGGCGGCCGCGCGGCCGAAGTTTGGTCGGGGGCCGGCGCCGAGATCGTGACCGATTTCTTAGAGGAAGACGGGTACGTTCGTGCCGTATCCGCGATGAGCTTGTCCAAATCGATTTCGCTTTCCGCGGCTTGACGGATAACCGAAAGATCGGGGAGAATCGCGACGCTCCCATCCAACGACCTCTTAACCAGGCCGTGGTCGTACAGGTATCGTTGCACCCTGGAACGAAGCTGGGGCGCGAGACCCCCCAGGAAAGCCCGCTTCATGGCACCCGTCTGACCCGCGACGACCTCATTCTTTGCAAGGTACCCGTAGATTCGCTCGAACCTTGACATGTATTCCACTAATCCTTTGCGCGATCGCACCCCGCCCTTCTCGATCGCCTCCTCCGCAGCTCGATCGAAGTCGCTTTCCCGAAACCGAGGTTCACGCCTTCCCCACCTCGCCAACATCTCGCTTTTCAACTTCCCCCAGTCTTGCCTCTCGTATCCAACCATTTCTTCCACGTCCCGCAGCTTCTCCTCCTCAGTAATGAACAGCACGATAGTCCGAACCTTATCTGCGCCCGACGCGCCCTCCAAGTCCGCGATCCCTTCGAACCTAGAAAGGAACCGCTCGACATCCGAAGTACTGAACCGAAGATGGGGGAAATCCCTCGGCCTCAACCAAACGCGGCGAGGGGCCTCTACTGCCATCTCCGACGACCCTTCCGAGGGAGGAGCGAACCCGCTGACTCTAGGAGCATGAGCGGACGGTGGCGGAGGGGGTTGAGCAGCAGAGACGGGAGTCGGGCGTGGAGGGTAGGGAAGGGGAGCATTGGATCCCGGAGTGGTTGTCGGTAGCATTCTGCGTAATCTTCAAGAGACTGAGAACGGATCGAGAGTTCCCGGCCAGACCCCCAGATGTGGAAACTTTAGAGGTTAACCTCACGAAGTTGTCCCTAGTTACGGGATTGATGGTTCTAGCGTCTGTAAGACCAAGAATGCTTCCTTTCCTTTACTCCGAGAGAGAGAGAGAGGGAGAATGAGAGAATGAGATGTAGATTGATGGATCGGAGAATGATGGATCGATTGGGAGGATGCCCCCTACAACCCGGAGTCGAGGGGAAGGGTGTTTGAGCCCTCCCCCTCAACCCTAACCTAAGCACAAGCACAAAGACAGACTGACAACCATGAAGAAGGAAACCTAGACCCAGAACCCTAACCTATCCCTAAACCCATACCCATACCCTACCCCCGCCAGCTCGCCTGTCATTACGCGCATCCGGTTCGTCTTTTCGTGGCGCGGCCCTCCGCCGCGCGATACCCAAGATCCACCGCGCTTGCGCGCATCCACCCGACGCGCCGTCGCGAATTTCCCGTCCCGTGGCCGGCCCGCGCTTGCGCGCGGCTGCCACGCATATAGCCCCGCTGTCGCCCCGCTTCTTCCTTCCCCGACTAGCCGCTCCGAGAACCCGATCGGCCCGGCTCCATCCATGAGTCGGACATCCAAGCGGGTCGCGGCCCGCCTCCCTTAGTCAGGCCCGGCCCGCAGTCGCGTGCTCGATCCCGCCGCGCCTACTGCTGAGCCCGCAGCGGCTGCTGCTGAACCCGCAGCGGCTGCTGCTGAACCCGCAGCGCACCCCAACTGCTGAGCCTAACCTACCAGATGCTGAGCGCGCAGGCCGCGACGCAGTCCCCGACCCGAGGCTATATAATGACACCACAGCGGGTGCGCTGGTTTGGATACATAGGGGTGGAGCGATCCGCGGGCTATGAAGGAACGGATGGAGCGCGCTGATCATGCCGGATATTACCAAACACCCACGACGTGCGCGGACAAACGGATACGGACAGGCGCCGGGGGCTCCGAGTAGGGCGCGGTGCAAGGACCGCTTCATGAGAAGGACGAACCGGATGGATGGAACGGCGTACGGACAATGGGGGGAGTTTGGTACGGAGGAGGTGGGGAGAGGAGGCTAGGGTTTCTGTTTTGGGATTGTTTTCTGTTTCCTGTCATACTGTCATTTGCGAGTGTACTTAGGTTAGGGTTGAGAGGGAGGACTTATCCTCCCTCCCAACTCCGGGTTGGAGGAGGGGAGAAGACCATCACATCATTGGATTGGATCACTCATCTCACCAGGAGATCAAAGGAACTCATACCGGATACACATCCAGGTGGAAAGTTCTTAGGATTGAAGGATTGGCAATTTCTCTCTCTTTCTACTTTTCTTTATCTCTTTATCTCCTTATTTCTATTTCTCATTTAAGTGTGAATTTGGACATCCTCATCTACTTTCAAACGCAGGGAACCGTTAACTTCCAAACCTTGGGACAATTATAGGGGGATAACCCTTTATTCTTTCCACATCTGGGGTTCTGTCCGGGAAGTAACCTTCCGCTTCTTGTCTTTCAAAGGTAACTGGGCGCAATGTCCTATCCATACCTCCCTACAGTAGCTCCTTCTTCTTCTTCTTCTTCTCCTTCCGTCTCCGGGTCCGCTACTCCGACCCCACTCTCGTCTTCCATCCCTCCTCCTCCCCCTCCCTCCACTCGACCCAGGACGACTAAGCCGTTCCCCCATCGGTCTCCAGTGACCATGAACCCACTCGTCCGGTTTGCATCAGGCCGCGCGACTACCCTCACATCCAATTCAACACTGCGGATGTGGAGCGATTCATCTTGAGATACAAAGGTATTGCAGATTTGGAAGGTGCGTTGGACGCCAATAAGGCCCGCCTTGTTGTCCTGTTCATTATGGACGAAGAGAAGCTCCGGGATGTGGAGGAAATGGAAGGCTACAAGCATCAAGATGGGCCAAAACTGAAGGCGGAGATCCTAACGCGGTGGGGTAGGCGCGAACCTTGTTTCCGGGAAAGCAATTTTGACCGCGTGGCCTTGGAGGCGAGCGTGGGCGGAGGAGTCAGAACGGGGGTGGAGCTGGCGGAGTACACCTCGACATTCAATTGGATCTATTGGTACTTGTCAAAGAACAAGGTGGTGGCAGGACAGACGGGGCCATGAAACGCGCATTCCTGGGCCGTTTAGGTGCTCAACTCCGGGCAAGGGTGCAGCAGCATCTTTACGATCACAACTTGGTAAAGCGGTCATTGGAAGGGAGCATTGCGCTCCTTCCGGAGTTTGCTGTCATTTGCCAGGCTGTGGAGATTGAGCTTGACTTAGAAGAGCTTATTGAGGACACCGCTAAGTCCTTCCCAGCGGGACCAAAGAAATCCGCCCCCCAGGTTCCGGCTCCGGCGCAATTTCCGGCCCCAGTTCCACCTACTTCCACGCGTGTTCCGGTTCCTCAACCCGCGCCCGCCCCTCCGGTAAGCAAATTGACGGAACTGATGAAGGATTTGAAGATCTGCATGAGCCGTATGGGCCAGCAGCAGCCGCGAGGGCCTCCACCTCACATGGTTGAAGGGTTTTGGCCGCCTGGTACCTTTGTGCCGAGGGGGTGCTTGTACTGCGGGGCAAACAGTCATTGGCGATCGGCGTGCAAGGAGCTTACGAAGGATCCCAGCGCGGGATTTGTTCAAACGGCAGGGATGGGATACATGTTTCCAACGGGCGAACAGATTCCGATGGAGCCAAGCCAGCCAACCGCAATGCAGTAGTTGCGCAAACGGGGTCAGGAGGCAGGAACAACGGCGCGAGCCTCACTGGGAATTGTTACCGGTCCCGGATTGTGGCAACCACCTTGGGTGGAAGCTGAGGTAAGGGAATTGGCAACAGAAGAGAAGGTGGCGGTCTCCAATAAAATGGAGGTGGATGCAAAGGAGCAACCCCCATTGGCCGTTCCAAAACTGGCTGCGCGCGTGCCCGGAACCAAGGCGCCGGCAGCGAATCCTGTGGGGAAGAAGAAAGCAGCGGACATCGTGCGTAGGGTGATGGGGAACAAGACTCTGGTCCCGCTGACCTTGCGGGAACTGGCGGCCATGTCTCCGGTGGTGGTAGACAAGATGGTTCAGGCGTTGTGGGATTGCAGTCAGGGCCAGGTACCTCAGACAGTGCAGCGGGTTCATGTGGCGCGGAAGGAGGAGGGGCGCAAGGAGTGTGAGTTGAAATTGGTTTTGACTCCGCTCACTTATGTTCCAATGGTCATAGCGGGAAGGAAGGTGTGGGCTATGGTGGACAGCGGTTCAATGGTGAACCTTCTGCCATCACGGATGGTGGATGATTTGGGGTTGGTTCAGCAGAAATGCCCAATGGGTCTCCGCGCGCTTAACGGAGGGGAGTGTTGTGTGGATGGGGTAGTTGAGGAGGAGGAGGTTGAGGTGGCAAGGGTCCGTAGGCCTCTTTCTTTTCTTTTGGTTGATTGTGGGGATGTGATTTTGGGAAGGCCGTTCATGTTTGGGTTTTGAGCACAAATGGTTTTTCATCCGGAGGCGGGAACGGAGGCCTTGACGGTGGAGGATTTGTCCGGCGGAAGGTTTGAGACGACTATCTGCAATCACAGGCAAGGGAAGCGGAGGAGAGTGTTGGAGTATGAGGAGGAACCGGACGCGGAGTTGGTCTGCGACGGGCGACCTTTGGAGGATTTTTCCTAGTCCACCCATGTGGAAACTTTAAAGGGGAAACACCCCAGAAGTTGTCCTTGAGTTCCGGAAGTTATTGATCAAAGAGTCTGTAAGGAGATTGGATGCAGCCGTTCAAGAGAGAGGGAGAGAGAGAGAGAGAAATAATAAGATGAATTCCTTCCTTTATAATCCAATCCAATCCAATGCCATAAAAAGTGATATCCTAGAGTGCAGTCCAGTCCATGAAGTGAAGGGAAGTGTAGTGAATTGTTTTTCTCCCTCTTCTCCTCCTCCTACAACCCAGAGTTGAGAGCAAAGTATTTAAGTCCTCCCTCTCAACCCTAACCTAAGTACAACCACAAGTAAGTAAGAATGATGAAATACAACCCCTAAGCACAGAACCCTAGCCCAATCCTACCCCTCCATCCCTTGCCCCATAACCCATGCCCCTCAATATCATTGTACGCCCGGCTTGCCTGCCCGCGTGCGTCCTCCCAAAACCCGTTCCAGGTATCCGCGTACCCGCGTGACCCAATCGGCGAGTCTTGCAATGCACGGTCCGCCTGGTCTGCGGGAGCCGTCCGATCCGCGCAAGCTTTCCAATCCCCGCAAGCTTTCCAATCTGCGCAAGCCTTTTGATCCGCGCAAGCCTTCCAACACGCGCAAGCTTTCCAATCCGCGCAAGCCTTCCAATCCGCGCAAGCCTTCCAATCCACACAAGCTTTCCAATCCGCGCAATCCGTTGTCTCCCTTCTCCAGGTGCTGAGCCCGACCCAACCACTGCTGGGCCTACCTGACTGCTGCTGAGCGCGCTGCCTCCAGCCCTTTCCTGACTCGCGTCCATAAAAGAGCACCACATCCCCCCCCCAACTTGAGTTCTGTCCCCAGAGATCTCCCACCATCTCACCTTCCGTAGTTATCCTTTCTCCTTTGTATTTAGCACCTATACACAAAAAGACATACGTTGTGCGCGATTGAGTAGCCTTTGGGCTTGTGAGTCCCTGAGCAAGAATAAGAACCGTGCGCAATATCCGCGCCTTGGAGAGAGAAGATCAGCGCCAGTGAGAAATCCGCGCCAGTGAGAGTCTGAAGGTGAGAAATCCGCGCCAGTGAGAGTATCCGCAAGAGTACATGGGGATACCTTGGCGTGCCAGTGTGCGTACGCAATCCTCAAGAGAGACAGGAAGAGAAAAGAAAAGAAAAAAAAGAAAAGGAAGAATGAATAGATAAGAAGGAACAAGATATTTTTTTTTTGAGCCTGCATCCTGCATCCCAACTCTGACCTTCCACTAGCTCCCCCCCAACTTTGCCGCTGCCCTCAGCCGACCGCGCCCCACCCATCGCCAGATCCGCGGCGCGTTGCCTCAACCAATCCCGCAGGGACCTTGTTTGCAAATTGTTGTCCAAAACCGCCTAGGTGCACCTCCCGCCTTCAAGACCCTCCTGCATCCTTTGAAATTAGAGCCCATCCGCGCGCAAAACCCAAACAAAAGCAAACACCCCCAGACGTCTTTACAACAACCCGCCGTGGAGGAGGAAAGAGGCTTTGAAACCCTTTCAATCCCAGCTCTCTCCTCCCCCACCCCGTCCACACAACATTCCTTGCCCTTTGCCGTTCTTGCGGCCTTGTTCTCCCCTCCGGAGATTTCTGACCTCCCCCTGCCCGCCAGACCGTGCATGACCACTTGATCCTTCCGCTCCGCCCCACCGTCTGTCCATTCCGCGTCCGTCCTTTCCGTTTCTGCCACTAACCTTTCCAAATGCGCGCTCCCCGCCGTTGAAGAGGTCCGGCTCGGGTCGTGATTCTCCAATGCGTGGTCCGTCTCTTCTGCCGCCGCGTGTACCTTCTTTTCAAGATCCGTCCGCCGCTTGCCAATTCCCAAACCGCACGGAGCATCCATTTCCTGTTCCGTTGTCCTCGCCCGCTTCCTGTCAGTAGGCCGCACCGGTTCCATTGAGTTCCGCTTCCCCAACACGCTCTTAGCCCCCACTGGGGAAACCAATTTCGCGTTTGAATCCGCTGTCCGGTCCCTTTGTCCCGTCCGTCAATGGTTGTTTTCCTCCCCATTTGCGCACACGCGGGGCGCAGACGCGCTAGGAGACCAAATACTCTCCAGATAGGCCTCAAGGCCCCTTGCCACCTCCGCAAGTTCGCTAGCCCAAGAGATGGTTGCCGGTGGTGGGGCCGGAACATACTCTGCCCTGTAGTACTCCAGTTCCGCGTAGTCCACTTCTTCTTGCAACCGGATCCCATCGCGCGCGCCTGCCTTGTAACCCAATCCCGCGGATGGCTTGAGATCGTCCTTCCAAAAGCAAGAACCGCGCCTCCCCCATCTTGCCAGCATGTCCTCCTTCAGTTCCGGCCAATCCAGGTTCAGGTAGCCTCTCATCTCCTCCACGTCCTTGATGAACAGGACAACATGGTGCGCCTTCTCAAAATCCAAAACGCCTTCAGAGTCCGCAATTGTTTCATACCATGAGATGAATTGCTCCACTTCCACAATGTTGAGTTGAATATGTGGGTAAATCCATGGGGTAGCGCGGAGGCCGTGGGAGGAGGAAGGAAGAGAAGCGGCTGTTGGTAGCATCTGTGAGTACCTTTGAGAGACTTTGACAAAAGATCTTTCCCGGCCAGACCCCCAGATGTGGAAACTTTAAAGGGGGAACACCCCAGAAGTTGTCCTCAAGTTCCGGAATTTATTGATTGAAGCGTCTGTAAAGAGATTGGATGCAGCCCTTCAAGAGAGAGGGAGAGAGAAAGAGAGCAATAATAAGATGAATTCCTTCCTTTACAATCCAATCCAATCCAATGCCATAAAAAGTGATATCCTAGAGTGCAGTCCAGTCCGTGAAGTGAAGTGAAGTGAAGTGAAGTGAAGTGAATTGAAGTGAAGTGAAGTGTAGTGAAGTGTTTTTCTCCCTCTTCTCCTCCTCCTACAACCCAGAGTTGAGAGCAAAGTATTTAATTCCTCCCTCTCAACCCTAACCTAATTACAACCACAAGTAAGTAAGAATGATGAAATAAAACCCCTAAGCACAGAACCCTAGCCCAATCCTACCCCTCCATCCCTTGCCCCATAACCCATGCCCCTCAATATCATTGTACGCCCAGCTTGCCTGCCCGCGCGCGTCCGCCCAACAACCCGTTCCAGGTATCCGCGTACCTGCGTGACCCAATCCGCGCGTCTTGCAATGCGCAGTCCGCCTGGTCCGCGCAAGCTTTCCGATCCGCGCAAGCCTTCCAACCCGCGCAAGCTTTCCAATCCGTGCAAGCCTTCCGATCCGTGCAAGCCTTCCAACCCGCGCAAGCTTTCCAATCCGCGCAAGCCTTCCAATCCGCACAAGCCTTCAAACCCGCGCAAGCTTTCCAATCCGCGCAAGCCTTCCAATACGCGCAAGCCTTTCAATCTGCACAAGCTTTCCAATCCGCGCAAGCTTTCTGGTCCGCGCGATCCGTTGTCTCCTGTCTCCAGGTGCTGAGCCCGACCCAACCGCTGCTGGGCCTACCTGACTGCTGCTGAGCGCGCCGCCTGCAGCCCTTTCCTGACTCGCGTCCATAAAAGAGCACCACACCAAGGAGACCGCAAAGAACAAGCTCCGTTTTCGCGCGGGCGGTTGACTAATGAGGAGCAGGGAGGGGGAGAAAGGAAAGTGCAGGGCGCGCACGTTGCAGAAGTAAGTCCCTTTTCTCAGTATGCATTGCCCGAGGGTACTACCCTTCAAAAACCCTATCATTGTGCCACACTTGTGAGCAAAGGCAAAAGCCGCGGTTCCGTTCTGTGCAGGACTTACAGCAAAGGATGTGTGCGGATGATGCGGTGCAACGCGGGCAAGTACAAGCCGGTTTCACGGAAGGTCCGACCAAGGAATGAGACAATGCCCCAGGAATTGAACGGACCGCTTCAACCAATCGCTTGGTGGCGGGACCCTTAGGTCACACCAATTAAGGCTTTGGGGTGGGTTACTAGTTTGGCGCGGATCACGGAGGAGCGTATTGCAGCTTTCAATTTCGGCCTGGCGGGATGGTTGAGTACGGAGGAGCGTGAGTTGCTGATTTTGGTTCTGGTTCTTTGGGAAAGAGTACTCACGTTTGGACCGGAAGAGTGGGGGCTCCTGAAAAAGGATATTGGCGACCCCTATGTCATCCCCACTGTCGATCACAAGCCATTGCAGATCAAGCCAATTCTGATACCGCGGGAGGTCCAGGAGCAGTTTCTGGAGTTGGTGCGGGAGCGGGTGAAGACTGGCCTTTACAAACAGTCAACGTCTAGTTACTCCAGTCCAATCTTTTTGGTGGTTAAGCAGGACGGAAAGTTGTTGAGGATTGTTCATGATGTACAGCGGCTCAACTCCTTTAAAATCCGGGATGCAGGACGGCCCCCTTGCGTTGACGAGTTCCTTGAGTCAATGGCGGGGCGCGCTTGTTATGGTTTAGTGGATGTGATGGGGGGATACAACCAGCGCGAGTTGGATCCTCGCTTGCGGCCTCTAACGGCATTTGAGACTGGGTTGGGAAGAATGCAGCTGACTCGGCTCCCGCAGGGCCCAACCAATTCTGTGGCGGTGTACCAGGCCCAAATGGCTTGGATCCTGAAGGATGATCTTCCGGAGGGAGTCCAACTGTTCATTGACAATGCGGGCATCAAAGGTCCAAAATCCAATTATGGAGGAGCGGAGCTGGTTGAAGTTCCCGGCGTCCGACGTTTCATGTGGGAATATGCGCAGACTTCGGAACGCATCCTGTTTTGCATCAAGGAGGCAGGACTGACGGTGTTGGGGAAAAAGTTGGCGGTTTGTGTACCGGCGCTCAAAGTCCTTGGCCATGTTGTTGCTTCCAACGGCCGGCGCATTGCAGAGAAAAAGCGGAACAAGGTCCTCGAATGGCCGACCCCGCGGACGGTGTTGCATATCCTTCAGTTCTTGGGATTATGTAGCTATGTCCGTATGTTCATTGAGAGGTTTGCGGAGGTGGCAAGCCCGCTCTGATCACTAACGCGGAAGGGCGCAGAGTGGAATTGGGGAGAAGAGTGCAATAGCGCGTTCCGGAAGCTCAAGGAGATTGTGAGACGTGACATTGTGCTCCGCAATCTTGACTACAACGCAGGAGGAATTAGGCTAGCGGTTGATTCCAGAAAATTTGGCGCGGGGGGGTTCTCACTCAAGAGGAAGATGGCAAGGATAGGCCGGTGCTTTACGAGTCGGTCACCTTCACTCCGACGGAAAGCCGGTACTCTCAGCCAAAGTTGGAGTTGTGCGGGGTCACCAAGATTGTGCGGCGGCTCCAGTATCTTTTGTGGGGGGTTCACTTTGAGCTTTTGGTGGACACGGAGGCACTGGCGCGGATGATCAATTCCCCGGCGTTGCCCAACGCTCCCATGACCAGGTGGGTGGTGTTTCTTCAACTTTTCTCCCTTGATGTTGTTCATGTTCCAGGGAAAGCGTTCACTAGGCCCAACGCGTTTTTGCGGTACCCAAGGGACAAACCATTTGAGGACGCGGAACTGCTCAATGTGGAGGCCCCGGTTGTCAAGGTAGGGGTTGTGGAGGCAGGCGTTCAGCTGCCGCTCCGGCAGACTGGGCGGTACGCAATTCTTTGTGACTACTTATGGGACCTTCTTTTTCCCAATGGAGCTATGGAGAAGGACATGCAATTGGTGAAGCAGCAAGCGGGGAATTTCTACGTACAGGAGGGGCAGCTTTGGCGGCAGAAGACTTGGGTTCCTCTTGTGGTTACCACTTCAAGGGCGGATAAGGAAGCTATCCTCCGGAGCCTTCACAACGATCTTGGTAATTGAGGGGAGTTCAAAACGCGGAGGCGGGTGAAGGAGCGGTTCTGGTGGCCGGGGGTAGTGCGTGCGGTGAGGGAATGGCTGGCGTCCTGCAAAGCCTGTCAACGGCGGAGCGCAAGATTGCCCAAGGAAGTTGGAAACCCCACAGGGGAAGACACCCTCTTTGGTTGAGTCTTGCTTGATGTCGTCCACATCAAGGCCGGTAAGTTTGCCTATCTGCTTGTCGCATGGGACAACCTGTCCGGTTGGGCGGAAGCGTGTCCGTTGGTCAAGCTCTTGGCGGACAAAGTTGCTCTGTTTCTGGAGGAAAATTGATTTGCGCGGTACAGGTTGCTTTGTCTTGTTACAGTGGACGGAGGGGCTGAGTTTTGCGGCCGTTTGGTTGAGTTGGTGAGGAGTTGCGGAGCCAAGTTTGGCCGGGTAACGGAGTACTATCCCAAGAGGGCCGGCATGATCAAATGCAGGAATCAACCAATCAAGGACGCCCTGGTCAAGATGTGCGGGGAAGACGGGAAGCGCTGGCAGGGGACCCTTCCAATGGTTCTGTTTGCGGATTGGATTTTGGTGAAGCAGTCAACAGGCTACTCGCCGTACAAGTTACTTTTTGGGCAGCGCCCCGTGCTTCAGGTGGACATTGAGTTGGAGACGTTCCTGGGGGTTGACTGGTGGAAGGTGAAGACTTCCTCCAAATTGCTTGAGGCTCGCGCTGAACAGCTCCTTTGACGGGACGGGATGCTTGCAAAGGCCGCGGACTGGCTGAAGAAGACTCAGACGGCATTGGTGCGCTATTGGGACGAGCGCTGCTTGCATTGTCTCAGGGATCCCTTGCAGAAAGGGGATTTGGTGCTCCTGTACAACCAAAGTCTGGAGTCTCAGTGGGGAAAGTTGTTTGCTAACCGGTGGAACGGCCCATTCCGCGTGTTGTCCAATTTTGAGGGCGGTAGCTATCAGTTGGAGGAATTAGACGGTACTCCACTGAAACGGAAGGCGGCAGCTTCGCATGTCAAGCGCTTCTTTGCGCGAGGATCTACCTCGTTTGATGAGATGGCGGAAGGGGGTGAAGGATATGACGAGGGGAGTGTGGAGCGCGGCAATGGTGTAGGAACGCAATCGGGGGATTTGTCTTTGGGCAGAGAAGCAGAGACCGTGCCGTTGCAACGGAGTAGGCGGTTGCGACCAACTGGGGACAGTGGCCAAGTTGGGGGGGAGGTGGTGGGGGTAGGGGATAAGTTTTTATTTGGTGAGGGGGTGCTCTAGCCGGTTCACAGCGGGAACAACTAGACACCCCAGAATGTTTGTTTCTCTATGTTTCTTTCTTATCTGGATTGTGGGGTCGTTTGCTGGCTTGGGGTTTTTGCAGCAAACGCGGGCGCGGCACAAAGCCAGGTCCGTAAATGCAAGGACAAGCCCCGCGGAACCGAGAAGCATGGGCAATCCCGCAGATGGGGGAAGCAGGAAGAAGAGCAATTTGCGGGCGGTCTACGGGCGTTGCGCAAAAAAAAAAAAAAGAGAGAGTTCTTTTCTATTTTTCTTCTCTGTTGGTTTCTTTTTCTCTTTTTCTTTCTCTCAGGATATCTTGAGGATGGGTGGTTGGTATGGGAATAAGCTTGATTTGGTGAGGGGGTGCTCTAGCCGGTTCACAGCCGGGACAACTAGACACCCCAGAATGTCTGTTCTCTTACTCTCTCTCTCTCTCTTCCCTTACGGTGGCGCGCGCTGGTGTTTTGGTTGTTGTGTTTGTTACAGGAAGGGTATGGGGAACTTTTTGGCAGTTTGTCTGGGGCGGTCCAGGTGCCTCTTTTGGAACGGCTAGTCACTTACGGTTGCTCACAAAGCAAAGCGCGCGGAAGCAGACTCAACCTCAAGCTCACTCTCACGAGGCAAGGTTGCACACTTTTCCTCAGAAAGGTTAGGACCTCACGCGGAAACGTGTATTTTCTTAATGAAAAGGGAGGCGCGGTACAACCAACAAGAAGAAGGAAGGAAAGAAAGGGGGGTTGATGCGCCTAAGCCATCTTCATCATTTCCTCCATTTCCTCCCTCAATGACGCCAGTAGAGCCCGGAAAGACACCAGGAGCTTGCGCCGGGATTCCAAGGATTGAGCGCCGGGGATTGCGAGGAAGTCCCAAAGCATTGTGGTTGACCTTTCCGCAAAAGCCTCGAAGCCGGCCGCAGGGAGTGTCATTAAAATTTTAATTTCCGGGATCTCGGGAGGGCTGGGAGGAGGAGCGGCCGGTGAAGATGGGGCCTCCGGGGAACCAACAGGGGGGCTCTTTCCAGCTTGAGGCAATGACGGGACGACTATGGGTGACGGAGGCGGAGGGACGTTGGGGGTCGCAGGCCTCTTATCTGAGGCCGCTGGTGGTGCGGGCCGTGTCGGCGGTCGTGAAGGAGGAGAAGGGGGTGCTGGCGCGGCCGCGGGTCTTCCAAAAAGCCTTGGGTCTGGTACCGTTTGGTTCACGCCAACAGCGGGGGCCCAAGCGCAGGTCGCGCGGGCCATTCCTCCAAGGTTTTGTATTTGCCCCGTTGCGGAGGTCCGGCCCGGCGGAGTGGTGATGCCAAGACACGGCTCACGGGCGAGGTGGTGGGTGACGGAGCTTGGGGGCGGCGGGATGGAGGTGAACCGGGGGGTGTCCACAAGCCTTCTAAGATCAACTCGTTGTCCGAAACCATAAACGGGTCCGGAAAAGCCCTCTTGCACAGCCTGGGGCAAGAGCTGGATTGGGGGGGAGCTCAGGGAATGCTGTTGCTAAGCAAGCAGCAACGGTGGCCGCAACGGCAAGCAACGCAGGCGCGTTGACCAGGGAGGATCAAACAAGCGTGCCCGTTCCGGGCGCAGAACTTGCATGGGAGCATGTTGGCAATGATGGGGAAGGAGGATGGGGAAGGCGGTAGTGGGAGTTGTGGGGGTGGTAGTGGAGGTAGCGGGGGTGGTAGTATGGTGAATCAATGGGAAACTTCTGGGGACAGAACTCAAGTTGGAGGGAGATGTGGTGTCAATTTATAGACACGGATTGGGAACTGCGTTGCGGCTGCGCGCTCAGCATTGGAGGCAAGCGGGCTGAGCATTAGGGTATGCGGAGTGCTCAGCAGCCGCAGCCGCTGTTTGGCTCCGCACCTTGTGGACGGGTTGGGCTCAGCATCAAATGTGGCATGGGCGGCAATCCGCCCCGGGGATCGGATTTGGAAGGTAGTGCGCTCAACTAGGTTTGCCGGCGTGCCATTTCAGATACGTAGGGGCGGAGCAATCCGCGGGCTATGAAGGAACGGATGGAGCGCGCGTGCAAGCGCGCGGATCATGCTGGATATTACCAAACACGCACAACGGGCGCGGATGAATGGATTCGGACATGCGCGGGGGGCTCTGAGTAGGGCGCAGTGCAAGGACCGCGTCATGAGAAGGACAAACCGGATGGACAGAACGGCGTACGGAAAACGGGGGGAGTTTGTTATGGAGGAGGTGGGGAGAGGAGGCTAGGGTTTCTGTTTTGGGATTGTTTTCTTTTTCTTGTCATACTGTCATTTGCCCGTGTACTTAGGTTAGGGTTGAGAGGGAGGACTTATCCTCCCTCCCAACTCCGGGTTGGAGGAGGGGGAGGTATGGAAGGAGGAGGGGAGCAGACCATCACATCATTGGATTGGATCACTCATCTCACCAGGAGATTAAAGGAACTCATACCGGATACACATCCAGGTGGAAAGTTCTTAGTATTGAAGGATTGGCGATTTCTCTCTCTTTCTACTTTTCTTTATCTCTT
Source organism: Puccinia polysora (assembly GCA_025617555.3). NCBI lineage: Eukaryota > Fungi > Basidiomycota > Pucciniomycetes > Pucciniales > Pucciniaceae > Puccinia > Puccinia polysora. The sequence goes on along the minus strand of CM062612.1, from coordinate 53,860,413 downwards.
TATCTCCTTATTTCTATTTCTAATTTAAGTGCAACTTTGGACATCCTCATCTCCTTTCAAACGCAGGGAACCTTAACTTCCAAACCTTGGGACAATTATAGGGGGATAACCCTTTATTCTTTCCACACCGTTTGTCCCCCCCCGCCCTGCTTCTGCCCCCCATGAATGCAACCTTCCACTCCACCGGGAGAGAGATTTTCATGGCCTCATCCAATCCCACAGTGGTTTTTGTCACAATTCAAGATTAAGGATTATTGTCCTCCCACTTTGACATACCCTTTTCCTCAGTACCATCTACCTCAGTCCATGGGTGTGACAAACTAGAAGCACAAAATCAATGGTGCCTTCTGCTTATCAACTCTGGCTTGCATAAAAACCTTCCATTCTTGGCAACTGACTCAGCACCCACTTGCAAACCTGGAAGTCAACTCTACCTTGGTCAACCATCCATTTGGGCTCCGTCTTTTCACCCTGGGTATCAATAACCCTTGGGTTCCCATTTCCGGTCACATTCTCTCACTAGTTTGCACCCATGCAAGTCAAGCCACCTCAACTGTATAGTTTGCAAATGGACTAGTCCCCTACCCTGCATAAACTACACCTTCATATTTGTATTGCTTCTGATGTCACTCCCTCATGTCTCAACCGTTACACTCCAATACATTTGTCCCGTATTGTCTTGCACTTGGGCTAAGACCTTGGAAACATTCATACTGTTATTTCATTTTGTACTCCTTTCATGTCATTCATTGCCTCATTGCTCAAAACTGTAGTTGACCATCCATCAGGTTGTATCTAGTCATTTTGGATTACCTTATAAAGGATAATCCTCTTGCCTTGGGGTTGTTTTCTCAGTTATTTAATTTCATAAATCCTGCATGTGCTAAATCCAGTCATCACATTGGGCTTGGGTTTGGTCCTCTTTCATTGGAACATTCATCCCTCTTTCTTTGTGTTAAGTTAATCCACCATAAGTTTGCACTTTGTAGTTAGCCCTTGCTACCTTGCACTTGCCCTTGCACTCGGCTTTCCTTTTGCGCTCACAATCATCTAAGATTTACCTATAGTAGGTGGGGTGGTTGTGTGACAGTAAATTAACAAACTCAGCTCATCTCTTGTTGCCTGCCAACCTATCATATATTTCTTTTACAATGTCATGTACTTGCTCAAACGGGAATGCTTCCCTCACCCCTTAAAATGATGATATCCATTTGGTAGGGAGATCCAGCGTTTCTTGGGCCAGAAAATCTTTAGATCCTGTCCCTTCTTCTAAATATCCTTTTGTTGAACCTCTTGATGATCCCCTTGCTCCCTCTTGGGAAGAAGTGGACCCTCTCAAAGAAATCAAAGACTCTTCCAATGAAACCTTGACTTGTGGTAGATTGCGGGCTTGCCCTAATACTGCCAAACCCGTAGCTTTGACCTTACTCATGACTCTAATCCAGGCGCTTAACCAAACTTCCTCGCAATCTGGTCTAAGTGTTCCTAGTTTTCACACCCCAGGAATGAAGCAGGCTGATAATTTTACTTGGGAACACCCTCATAAGCTTAGATCCTACCTGCAGTCCTGCAAAATCATCTGTTCAAAGAATCCTCACAATTTCCCTACTGATAGACCTAGAGTTATGTATGCATCTTCCTTCCTTGGTGGAAGAGCCTTGCAGTGGTTCAAACCCTACCTCAAACTTTTAGATAACACTAGCCCCCCTTTTATTCTCAATAATTGGGACAAGTTTGAGCAACAGCTTTTCACCCTGTTTGGCAACCCTAATTAAACTTGAAACACTGAATACAAACTCAATAATCTAGTCATGAAGGAAATTAGTAGAGCCTCCATTTATATTTCCAATTTTTGATTTCTGCAGTCATGCATCCAATGGAACAAGGAAACCCTTCTATTTCATTTTCAAAACGTTTTACCAGCATGCCTAATTGAACAACTTGCAGTTGGGGGACATAAGACAACCTCCCTTCAGCAGTTAATTGAATGGGTTATTGAGCTTGATAATGCTTATCACAACAAGAATGGGGCTCAACAAAAAAACCATGGACCATCAACTATGGCTCCAAAGGCAGACAAATCCTCAAAACAATCTTTGGAGAATCCAAAGCAATCCAGATCAAATCCAACCTTGCACTCCAACCCAAAAGGAAAGCCTGTCACCAAAACTCCAAAGTTCCTGGATAAAGAAACTGGGATTCTCTGGAATGAGGAACGGTTAAGGAGGGAAAAGAATGGGTTATGTATGTATTTTGGAGGTAAAAATGATGTCAATAGTTGTTCAAAGCGGCTAGTGCGTGAAGCGGCTAAACAGTCAAAAAAATTAGCTTGTATTATTCCTGAAACTTGCAAGGAAGGCTACACATTATCTAAATTACATCAAGTCAATCTTTGCACTTGCAAGTCACTAGTTTCTCCAAGTTCAAGATTTGTCCTTTCCCATTCCAACAACTCTCTTTATTGAGTTTTACTCAATTCTTGTGCTAATGTTTCTTTTATAAGTGAATCTTTCACCACTTCCAAAAACCTTTTTTGTTCCAAGATAGATAAGTTCCCTATCTATTTAGTAAGTAGTTCAAATGAGCCGTCTCATTTGGTTTCCAAAAAGGCAAAATTGACATTTGCATTTTCTAATTTCCCCAGCTTCAAATGGGATTTATTTGTCTTGGATATTCCCAGAATGGATGATAACATTCTAGGCCATGATTTCATAGTCAACTGGAATCCGGATGTGAATTGGAAAGAAGGAGGAATTAACCTTCAAACCTTCAAAACCCAGAAAACTAACCCTTCTGTCAAACAGGAATTAAACAGCCCACCTGAAACTGTCATTGAGTTGGATGACACTTTTCCGCCAGGAGATTTGCAATATCCTGTCCTTCATTCCCAATTCCCCTCTTCAGATTTAGGAGTCATTGCTTATTTGTCTGACTTACCTCTTCCTTGTTTATTCAAAGAGAAACAGACCCCAAACAAACAGTTTATTTTGAGATCCCTAATCCTTTTGCATCAGGCAAGCACTTCAAATCCCATGCTCAAAAATTACAATATTGAAGATTTAGAAATCATTCAAGAGTCTTTACCTTTGGTTTATCATGAATTTTCTGATTTATTTTCAGCTTTAAAGACAGATAAACTTCCTCCATCCCCTTCTTGCAATCATAAGATCAAACTTACTGGCCCACCACTGGCACCTGGACCAGTCTACTCTCTCTTGAAGCAGGAATTGACCGTGCTTCAAGAACACATTGCGGAAAATTTATTGAAAGGATTTCTTCAACCAAGCAATTTGAACACCGGTTCACCTGTCTTATTTTTTACAAAGAAGGATGGTGGACTTTGCCTTTCTGTCAACTATAGGAAACTGAACCAGGTAACCCAGAAAAATGCCTAACAAGTACCGCCACCTCCTCACTCTGTTCCATGGAGCTGCTTATTTCTCAAAGTTAGACCTTTGAGGCGCCTATAACCTAGTTCACATTTCAAAAGTCCATGAGTATTTGACTGCAATGAGAACATGGTTTTGAAGTTATGGGTATACCATCATGCCCTTTGGCCTCTGCAATGCTCCTTCCACTTTTCAACGTTTTTTCAATGAAATTTTTTCTGACCTTGTAGAGAAATATCTTGTGGTTTATCTTGACAATATACTAGTCTACTCAAAAAATCTTGAGGACCACATTGCGCATGTGCAAGAAGTGCTGCAGCAACTTTGCAAAAATGACCTGTTTGCAAAAGCCTCTAAGTGCAAATTTCATACTCCTTCTCTTCAATTTTAAGTTGTCATAGTCTTGCAGCAAGGACTATTGATGGATCCAGCCAAGAGCCAACGCATATTGGACTGGCCCCTGCCTTTCTCTGTTAAATCCCTTCAAGTTTTCCTTGGTTTTGGTAATTTTTACAGGAGTTTTATTGAGAATTATTCCAAGAAAACTGTGAACCTTACTAACCTTCTTCAAAAAGACACTCATTTTGTTTTCACAGAACACGCTGATTTGAAGTTTGAAGCTCTGAAGAAAGCATTTACCACTGCTCTGGTAATCACTCACTTTAATGGGCTAGCTGGCACTATTGTCAAAACAGACGCAAGCAACTATGAAATTGCAGGAGTAATCTTGCAGTTTTCCTCCTCTTCTTCTCTTTTTCATCCCGTAGATTTTGAGTCTTGCAAATTGCTTGCTGCAGAGCTCAATTACAAGATTCATGACAAGTAACTTCTTGCAATTGTTTATTGCTTGAAAAAATGGTGTCATAACTTTTGAGTCTTATGGAACCTTTTGAGGTCTTAACTGATCACAATTCTTTGAAATACTTCATGAGTTCAAAAGTCCTTACACGCAGACAGGCATTTTGGGCCAAATATCTCTCTGAGTTCAACTTTGAAATCATGTACCGTCCTGGGAAACAAGCATTAGTACCTGATGCTTTGTCACGTTGGGATGACATTTACCCAGGAGGGGGGAGCAACTTTGCCAACAACAACCCTGAAAACATTAGGACACTTTTCTCAACCCAGTCTGCCAAACTCATTTAAATCATCACTCACCTTTGAGATCTAGCTTCAAAACTACAACAAGCTCAACTCATCAACCTCAAGTGTAGCAAACTTTGCAATAATGCAAACTTATTAGATAGTGATTATAGTATTGACAAAAATGATAATTTAGTTTATAAAAATTTTATAGTAGTACCAGATAATCCTTGCATTAAGTTAGATATCTTCAAGTCACGGCATGATTCTCTGCTCGCCGGTCATTATGGGCAGGATAAAACCTACCAATTGATCACACAAGACTTCTATTTGCCTGGTATGAACAATGAAATGAAAGACTATGTTAACGTGTGCTATGATTTCAATTGGAACAAGTCCTCAAAACACTGGAAGTATGGACTGCTCCAGCCACTTCAAATTCCTCCAATTCCTTTGAACTTGCTTTCTATTGATTTCATTTTGCAATTACCTATCTCTAGTGGTTATGATGCTATTTTAGTAGTAGTAGATTGCTTCTCAAAGATGGCTTTATTTCTTTGCAGTGATTTGACGGCTTCTTCTGAAGACTTAGCTAATTTATTTATAGAATATGTATTCTTGAAGCATGGTCTCCCTGATAACATAATTTGTGATTGTGGATCTTTTTTTTTCTCTAGCTTCTGGACCTTGCTGTGTCAACATTTGAAGATCACTTGCAATCTATCAATGTCTTATCACCCGTAAATGGATGTGCAAACCAAGCAAGTCAATCAGATCCATGAAAAGTATCTCCAAATGTAAGTCTCCTACCAACAGGACAACTGGTTGCAATGGCTCCCATTAGCCAAATTTGCCTACAAAAACTCCACCCATTCCTCCACCAAACAGTCACCCTTCCAGACTCTTTATGGTATAAATCCAACCTTCTCTTCCCTTCACATAGCACCTTCTCAACCTGCTACCAATTACCTTAACCAAATCTAATCCCTTCAATTGCAACTTCAAAATCACCTCAAAGCTGCAAACCAGCGCTACAAGGAACAAGCAGATTGAATTTGCACTTTGGCCCCAACCTTTGCAGTAGGAGATTGGGTATGGCTTGATGCTTGCAACATTTTCAGTACTCGCTGTGGTGGTCCTTTATAGAGGCAAGTCATAATTGGCTGCGCACTGCGCGCTCAGCAGTAGCAGTGGGCTCAGCAGGGGTAGTGCACTCAGCAATGGGTGCGGCTTTGCCGCAGCAAGTCGTGCTGCGGGCTCAGAAGCAGTTGAATTTGGCTCAGCTTCTGGAGATGCGGGTAGATCAGATTGGATTGGACGGATTGGGCGTCACAAGATGCGGATCAGATTGCGCGGATATATCTTGGATATCTGGAATGGCGCGTGGGGCGGATTCAGACATGCATGGGGGGCTCTGAGTTGGGCGCAGCTCAAGGGCTGCGTCATGAGAAGGACAAACCGGGTGGACGTAATGGCAGGCGGGCAATACAGATGGATATGGGGTATGGGATGAGGATTATGGGATGGGAAGGATAGGGTTGGGGCTAGGGTTCTGTTCTTAGGGGTTGTATTTCATTATTCTTGCTTTTTTCTGGTTTTACTTAGGTTAGAGTTGAGGGGGAGGCTACTTAAACCGCACCCTCAACCAGGATGCAGCATCAGACATTGGATTGTGGAGGATCACATTGGATCATCATAGGTTTTGGAAGGATCTGTAGTCTCAATTCTCTATCTCTCAGTTGAAGGGTGAACAGTTGCACTAAGGGTTTACAGACGCAAGGGATCAATAACTTCCAAACTTTTGAACCATTAAAGGAGAAGTCCTCTTCTGAATTTCACATTGCCCAACTTCTAAACTCTCTGAAAGAAAGCATGGCCTCTTCAAAGTCAAATCAATTGTCTCACTCAATGCCTTTAAACTCACCTTACCTGCAAAATGAAAAGGTATCCACCCGGTCTGTCACATGTCCCTCCTAGAGCCAGCTCAAGTCCTATACCCAGGCAAGACTCATCCCCCTCCTGAACCGGTCAGATTCCACAATCAGCTGGAGTGGGAAGTAAGCCGTATGCTGGATTCCAGGTTATGCAAAAGAAAGCTTCAATACCCCATCAAATGGACTGGCTTCCAGTCCAACAAAGATTGCACCTTTTGGGAGCCAGCCCATCACCTTTTCAACTCTCCCAATTTGGTTTGAGACTTCCATGCAAGTTACCCTTGCAAACATTGCCAATTGTAGCTCCCATTCCATTTGATTTCTTTCATCCCATTCCACATTTCCATCCCATTCCACATTTCCATCCCATTCCACATTTCCATCCCATTCCTTCCCATTAACCTCATCCCATTTCCTTATTTCATTTTCTTTCCCTTTCTCAGAACTATCTTTTTTTTCTTTTTCCCAATTTTGTCCCTTCATGCTTTATTTCAAAATCAAAATCCTATCTTCCTTAAAAAAAATAAAAATAATAAAAATAAAAATAATATATACAATTACAAAATACATTTCTAAAAATTATCCTTTATTTCCCTCTGCTTCCTCCCAATTCTCATTCAATTCTTCTAACATTTACCTAAACTCTTCCAAATCATTGTTGTCCATCAAAGAAGAAAGCCTTTGCAAGATCATCACTTGCGTCACCAGATTTCTCTTGAAGATCTCAGGCTATAAACAACACCACAAGGGGGTACAGGTTGGAGATGGCCCCATTGATCTTGAGGTGGGGGGGTGATCAAATCCCCGCCCACCTTGCCGGTTGCCTTTGTTGCAACCAACTGGCTTGTCTGGTTTATAAGGAGGGACCAGCCATCCTCCCTCCCCCTTGCAACCAAGAGAGGGGAGGGAGGGAGGCAGGGGCTGCCAGCCCCCACGGCCAAAAACCACCCTGGCGGTTGCAACCCAACTCTGTGGCCGCAACCAGCCAGGTGGCGCAACTTGGGCTGCGGCCCAGCACACAGCGTGTGGGAGGGCTCCAAGAGGAATCCCCTGCCCTCTAAAACGGCCCTGCATGGGCCATTGGGCTCCGCAAAGGGCCCCAGGTGAGAAAAAAGCGGCCCCAAGCGGTTTGCGACACAGGCGGCAGCCCCAATGGGCCGCCAAGGCCCAAAGACCCCAGAAAACATACTTTGGTGGGCCAGCCCATCTGGCCAAGTATTTTTCAATAATAATCCTTGGTCTCATACATTCCCAGATAAGCCCATCTGGCTAAGGTGGCCCATCCACCCTGAAGGGCCCGTCAAGGCCCGTGTCCCAATTGACTGGAAAATGTGTTTTGGCTCCCTAATTCCCACAACCAATCACATCCAAATAGGCCCACGTGGCCCATGTGATGTCCAATCGGCGGTTGAGGACCATTTGGATTACACTCTAATATGCAAATTACCTGAGTGTCCCCATTTTAACACACCCCCTTCATCCAAAAGGGATTTGATTTGCATAATAGACACAAAACAATGATGTTTGTTCCTATCTAAATCCTTAGTTAAGATATCCCCAATCATTGCTCCAGTGGGCATTTACCATAACACTATCTCTTTTCAATATACTGCATCACGTATATACTTACAATGAACATCAATATGTTTTGTTCTTGAATAGAAAACTTGGTTCTCTGCCAATGCAATGGCACTCTGATTATCAGAATACAACAACAGAAACCCTTGTGGTTTAAGTGTATCCTCTAAGACCTTTCTCAACCATTTTGCTTCCTGTGAAGCTGACAGGTACCCTCTGTACTCTGCGTCTGTTGATGAAAGACCTATTGCTGACACCTTTTTGTAAATCCATCAAAATAAACTCTTCCCTAAGAAGAATACAAAACCACTTGTTGATTCCCTAGTTTTACCCTCTGCCCAACTTGCATCAGAATAACCAACCAATTAAGATTTTGCTGACTTTTAAAACTGCAGTCCCAGACTGATTTTTCCTTTAAGATACCTCATAACTCTCTTAAATGCTGACCAATGCCTCATGCTAGGTCTCTCTAAGTTTTGTGACAAAACACCAATTGCAAATGCAATTTCTGGCCTTGTAAACTTTCCCAAATAATTTCAAGATCCAATAGCTGACCTATAATCATTCCTTGATTGAAAAAACTCTAGATGCTCTTCATCTGTAGAATTTTCTAATGGAATGTTAGACTGCATTGGAGTAGTAAACTCTTTTGCATCCTTTAAGCCATACTGCTTAAGTAGAAATGACACATAATGGTTCTGATCCAACTTGATCCAATTCTTGCTCTTGCTAAATTTCATTCCCAGAACCTGCTGTTCCAGACCAAGATCTTTTATCCTGAACTCCTTTTTGAGTTTTGACATTACTCTCTCATTAAAATTCCCAATAATGATAATTTTGTCAACCCAAATAAACAAAATTTCATCCTTTCTCACAAAGAAACAAGGTTTTGCCTCACTTGTCCTGAAACCAATCTCCACCAGTTTCTTCCTGATAGTGTTATACCATGAGCTAGCTGCTTGCTTTAATCCATACAGGGATCTACAAAAGCTTGAGGACATATTCCCCTTTATCTGCTGAGAGGAAAATTCTCACACAGATTTTCTTCATAGTTTGTGGCTTTGTCTCTACCAGGCATTCATTGAAACCATCAGGAATTGACATATACACAGTCTCCCCCTCTCCAAGTTTTGCATTCAATTATTCAGTCACAAAATCAGCTTGTCTGATTTCTTCACCCAACTCCACTTCCAAAGCAATGATGTACCTGAGATGGACAGCCTCCCAGTTGGCAAGAAAGTCTCCATGTAATCAATACCCTCTCTCTGCTTGAAGCCCTTTGTGATGCATCAAGCCTTGAACCTCTTCAAAACTCCATTAGTATCAAACTTCTTATTCAAAGCTAATCTAGACTCAACAATGGTCTTTCCCTTTGGAAATGAATCCCGCTTAACCACTTCAAACACACTATTATTCTCCAGAGAATCCAATTCCTTGAAAATAGCTGTCTTCCAATTGGCTTTCTTGTCAGAATTCATAGCTTTGCCAAAGCTATTTGGGTTGCCTCTATTACCCATCTCTGGGCTTAACTGTAGAATCTCATTAAGCATACACTGTTCCCAAAGTGTATCTTCCTCATATTCTGCAGAAGCATAATGGGACTTCCATTCCCCATACCTATCAACAGGTATTCTCATCCTGCCACTCCTTCAAACTGGAGGTGGAGGCTCATCAGTTTCTGATTCCACAGACTCCCCTGAAGCAGATACTGAACCCTCCTGTGGCACGTCTGGCATCTCAACATCATCATTAATGACATTCTCCCCAGCCTCTGCTGGTGAAATATGCTCTAATTCTATTTCCTGCTGTGATTCCTGAACAGCAACATCTTCACTCCTCTTGATTGGAAAGGTACCTTCTTCAAATTTTACATCCCTACTATGGATAACCTTTCTTTTCCTTGGACAATAATTCCTTTATGAATTACTTATTAAATCATATCCTACAAGGTCCCCTTTTCTGGCTCTAGGATCTAACTTACCAACCATCTCATTATGGTGGGCACTACAATACATTAAGCAACCAATTTTTCTTAGGTGTGACGTTTTGGGGTACAACTTGCAAAACTGATAATGTGGAATTTTCACATGAACACTTACTATATTGTGCAACAGACACACTGTGCACACCAACTCATCCCACAAAAACTTTGGTAGACAAGATTGAGCGATGATAGTTCTGACTTTTTCTAATAAATTCCTATTCATCCTCTCAACTATTCCATGGTTTTGTGTATTACTAGCAGTAGTAACTATATGAGTGATTCCATAATCATTCAACAATTTTTCAACTCTTTACTCACAAAATCACCCTGTCCATCAGTAATAACCCTCTTGATCTTCTTCATCAAACCATTCTCTTTCCAGACTTTGAAGATTACTGAAACCTCCTCCGTGGTCTGATCCTTTGATCTTATGGGTTTTGCCCAAACATAATTAGTTGCTGTATCAACTAAATTGATGAATTATCTTTCCTCTCCAAGGGAAACTGGTGTAAATTGCCCTGCCAAATTAATGTAAAATTCCTCTCTAGGAACTTCTGTGCAATGTCTACTCTTTGAGAACACATTTCTTGTCTTGGCCCCTGAGGTAAAACTTTCACAGTTGCTTTCCTTCACCTTATGGCCACTTCTATTGTGAACAACATTTCTCAGAGCTGAAAACTTGAACAAGTTAGCACAAAGAAACTTATTCCAAACTTGTGCACTCAGGATAGTTCTCCCATTCAAATCAATAGCAGAATTATCTTCTTGAAGATAAAAAATTTGGAACCCTTTTTTCCAGAGAACTCCAAGAGACACAAGGTTATAAGGCAGATCTGGTACATAGAACACTTTCTCAAAAGATATTTTGAAACCCAAGTGATTTGCAAGAATGACTTTTTCATTTCCTTCAATCTGAATTTTTCTTCCTTTTTGGCCAATATTTACAACACCATCAAAATCTCTAAGATTTGAAAGCAAATCTGGCTCAAAAAACAGGTGGTCTGTACAACCAGAATCAATCAAAACAAGAACATCCACCTTCAATCCTCCTGTAAGGAAAGAAAAATTATCAGCCACTGATAAGTTCTTATCATCAAGGTTAAGATTACCCACTTCATAATTAATCAAGTCCATTTCTTGATCCTCAATGAGCTTTTCCTTCTTGTTGGAAACATGTTTTTCAACATCCTTTTCTGATGGGCATTCCAATGCCATCATAGCAATGTTCTCCATTGCAAGTTTGACCTGTTTGTCTTCCTAGTCTTCTTCTTCAGACTCCTTCCTCTTCTTGGCCTCCTTGTAATCCTTTGCATAGTGCACCTTTTTCTGATAATTATAACATAAGACCTTTGGTAAATCCCTTATGGACTTTGCCTTCTTTCTGGATTTTCCTGTCTTGCCAAACAGAGCAGTTCCTGTGCCCTCCTTGATCTTAAGTTGAAGATAATCCTTTTCAATTCTCTTCAGAACATCCTCTTTCCCAGGAAGTGGATCCAATTTAGATATAATCCTAACCAAGGACTCATACTCTTTTGGTAGCTTCTGCAGAATTAAGAGTGAAAAACACTCAGGATCCATGTTCAGCCCAGATGACTTGAACTTAGCAATGGTTTATCTTGCCTCCCAAACAAATTTTTGAGTCAAATGTAGTTGTGTGGCATCCAACACGCCACTGGAATGCGGTGAGCCAAAAGAAAATTGAATGAAAGGGCACTAACATAACCCATGAATCAAATAAACCTTCCAAAAAACAGGAATCAACCAAAAAATCAAAGAAATCAAAAAATGTTGATTTTTTGGTTAAAAAAAAATAAATAAATAAATAAATAAAAAAAACTGGGACTAAAGAAACTGTGACTATACAATGGACTAGCCCTAAAGTAAAAAGACCCAAAAAAACACAAGTAACTGGACTAGCCCTAAACTAAAAAAACCAAAAAAAAAGACAAGTAAATTGACAAGCCCTAAAGTAAAAACACCAAAAAAAAGACAAATAAACTGACAAGCCCTAAAGTAAAAAACACAAAAAAAAAGACCAGTAACTTGACAAGCTGTAAAGTAAAAACACCAAAAAAAGACAAGTAACTTGACAAGCCCTAAAGTAAGTTCAACTTTACTAGCCCTAAAGTAAAAGGGCCCAAAAATTAAAGAAGTCTTTTGACAATCCCTAAAGTAAGAGCTCCAAAAAAAAACCAGTCTTTTGACCAGGCAAAAAATACAAGAATTCATTTGACAAGCCCTAAAGTAAAAGTGCTAAAAAAATACAAGTCTTTTGACCAGCCCTCAAGTAAAAACACCAAAAAAAAATAAGTTCAACTTGTGTTAAGCTGATCCCATCCCAAGCTTAACATAAGTTAAGCTTGTGATGAAATCAGCCCAACACAAGTTGAACTGACTGAACATTAAACCCTCATTCAAAAAACTCAATATAATGATGTTAAATCAAAAGACTCAACATATTGATTTTCAGAATGTGATAACCCTTTATATTAATAGAACTGGTTAGCTGCATTAGAATTACAATTTATATGAAACCCAATGATGAAATGAAGTCAAAGTCTATAATTTCTATAATCTAGAATACATTTTCACTTGATCTTTGAGATGATCAAACAAACCAGAGGTTTTTTTAGAAATCAAGGAATGCGGTTTAGCTACAATGGGTGGGATTGAAATCATTTCTCCCTCAAGTACTAATAGGACCTGGACCTTCCAATGTTTCATTATCCAAATCCTTTTTTTCTTTTTACAAAGCTTTGTTTATGGCACTATCAATGTAGACCTTCCATGCAGCCATCTCAGAAGAAGGAGGGCTTTCCACTGTTCCCATGCAAAAAAATGCAATGGTATACTTCAGTATTCAATCCAACTTTCAATTGAACAAACAAAATTTGCTCACTTTTGAGTTGAGAAAGAATGTTTTGCAGGTTTTTATATGATTTCAATTTCACTTTACTTTAACTTTGGTTTCACTCTAAAGTCACTTTGGAATCACTAGGTGTGAAACAACAGTCACACAAATTATGCGTCAATCCCAAATTTTGGTTGACAGAACCCAAGTGTGGTCCAGGGGGTGCCCAATATTTTGGCACAACTTCTGTGGGGTTGCGCACCCCCAAAAACAGCGGTTTTGAGCTGTGTATGGGGGTACACGGCTCACAATTGCTGTGTTTTTGGGGTAAACAGCTCCTATACAACCCCCCAGGGGTCTTGTGTGTTTGGAATAGCCCTTTGTAGTCGTCTATGGGCCCCCACGGCTCATTTGAGTTGTTTAGGGCCCTACACAACTCCCACACAACTGGAGTTGTGAATTTAACATCACCCTTTTTTTATATTCATATTAGGACGTATCAGATTTAAGCAAACCTGCCATTTTTTAATGGCATGTTTCAAAACAAATCTGCCATTTCAAACCCGCCATTAAAAATCCAAAAAAACCACTTGTTTCTCATCAGATGTGTCAGAGTTTCCTGGAAATAAGTGGGTTTTTTCAAATAAAGTATTTAAAGGCTTCCATCACCTTTCCATGTCATCCACCCCTGGCTTCCCACCTCCTTCTACCTCCAAACTCATTGAAATTTTTTTTTACCTCTAGCCTCATCATAAAAATATTCACCACTCTGATCACTTTATCACTCTCATCATCACTCTCATCAACTTATCACCCTCATCACTTGATCACTCACCACTTTATTGCTCTCATTGCTTCATTTCTCTCATCACTTCATTGCTCTTCTGGCTTCATTGCTCTCATCACTTCATTGGTCTCATTGCTTCATCACTCTCATCACTCTACCTCCAACAAGAACTTGTACCTCAAACCTCATCCAAAGAATCCAATCATTGTTTTATTGCTCTTGTCACTTTATCACTCTCATCACTTCATATCTCTCATCACCTTATCTTGCTTTTCACTTTATCCCTCTCATCACCTTATCCCCCTTACTCTTTCCAAATGGCCTCTCAGCAAACCTCCCCCCTCAAGTCAACACAAAATTCCAACACACCAAAGCAAACATTTTCAAGGAACTCCACAACAAACAATCCTACCCCATCAGCTTCTAAGGGCTCAAACAATCCTCCCCCATCAGCTTCCAAGGGCTCAAGTCAGCTCAAGAGAGCTGATCACATCATCCTGGTCAACTGGCTCAAAATTCCCTCCAACTATGATGCCTGCTTTGGATCAGACAATGAAACACATGTTGGCCAACCTCCATCCTCTAAGGTCAATGTTTATCTCCTGATGGCCCATGAACTCAAGAAAAAAACAAAAGGTAGGCTGTATCTTTCATCCAAACAGATGAGGGAGCAATTCAAGAATTATCCATCCAAGTAAAAAAAGGCCCACTCCATGTCAATCTCCACTGGCTTTGGTATCACTGAATCTGACAAATCCAAGGAAATCAACTTGGTGGTTGATAAGTTGAACTCCATTTGTCCTTTTTATATTTAAATGGATGAAATCTTTGGAAAGAAGGCCAACATCACCCCGCTAGCTGCTTTTGATGCCCAACAATCCAATTCAGTTGACACTGAGGACTTGGCTGGGGATGCTCAGCCTAGCAATTGTGATTGTGAAGAAACTTATGAGTGGCCCCCATCAAATGCCAAGGAGGATATTTAAACACAATCAGCTCCAATCACATCTACTTCCACATTGATTGAGGATTCAAACCATACCTTGGACACCTCCCCTCCTTCGTTGGATTGCTCTCTTCCTCTGTTAGAAGATCTCATCAACCTTGCTGATGCGGAACAAGATACTCCTCAGTCTCCATTACCCTCAACATTGGTTCAAGTGAGGAACCAAGCTCTTTTCTCTTCTGTCTGGTTAATCCTGACTGATTTAGATTGTAAAAAAACAGGCTCATCTATTCCAGAATGGCCAAAAAGGGCGGTGGGGGCCAAGGGAAGTGGGGGAAGTGGGGGTGTGGGCCGCCAAGCAAGGGTGGTGGGGCCAACAGAGGGAGGTGGGGGGTGAGCTGCCAAGCAAGGGTGGTGGGGCCAACCAAAGCAAGGGTGGTGGGGCCAACCAAAGCAAGGGTGGTGGGGGGGAGAGGGGGGGGCATTAGCGGGGAGTAAGGGAGAGGGGTTGAGGGGGGTGGGGAAAGGGTGATGAGCAGGAGGGGGGGAGCTTACCTGGGGAATCAACCAAGGAGGTGAGGTGGGGGGGCTGAAGGGGGATGGAGGGGGATTGATGTCAGCATTGGATAATGGGGATGATGAGGAGGAGGGGGGAAGCTTACCAGGTGTGCTTTTGAGGTGGTGGTGGTGGGTGAGGTGGTGGTGGTGGGTGAGGGGAGGAGGATGAGGAGGAGGGGCAGGAGCTTACCAGGGGGGGGTAGTGGAGGGTGAGGTGGAGGTGGAGGGTGAGGTGGAGGTGGAGGGTGAGGTGGAGGTGGAGGGTGAGGTGGAGGTGGAGGGTGAGGTGGAGGTGGAGGGTGAGGTGGAGGTGGAGGGTGAGGTGGAGGTGGAGGGTGAGGTGGAGGTGGAGGGTGAGGTGGAGGTGGAGGGTGAGGTGGAGAGTGGACCAGTGGTGGGAAAGGAGGGGAGTGGACCAGTGGTTTGGTGGGGTGAGGTGGGTGGTTTGGAAGTTTTTCTTTGGTTTTTTTCTATGTCCACCAAAAAAAAAAAAAAGAGAAAAAAAAAATCCAAGTCAGCCTTGGATGCTTGGTTGAACAACTAAAACCAAAAAAGATATTTCACCTATTTAAAAACCAAATGCTACACATCAAAGTGAGAAAGTGTGAGGGGTAGAATCCGCTCTCTCATGGGCAAATATCAGGTAGAAGATGAGATGGGGATTACTTGAGGAGGATCAGGAATATCATCTTCAAATATTTTGTACCATTCATCTTTGATGTCAGCCAAAAGATTGTGAAGGATGACACAAGTGATAATCTAGTTGATGAGGAACTTCATTTCTTTGGGGTTTTGAAGCTGGTTTTGTATTTCCCTTAATCTGGCCCATCTTCATTCCAGGACTTGTATGGCATGCTCAATTGAAACTTGTGATTGGGAAAGATGATAGTTGAAATTGGTTTTTCCTTGATTGTTGGACAAAACATTCCGGTATTCTGGAACCACATATTTCCCACTAGCATAAGCTGAATTTTCCAGGAGCTATTGATCTTGGTCAAATTTGTTCTCTGCTTGTTGGGCAATCCACATCCAATTGAAAACATATGAATCATGAAAAGAACTCAAAATTCCAACATGGAGGGATATGAACTTCTTGTTGTTATCACAAACAAGTTCTAGTGCCACAGAGTATCTAAACAAAAATACAAAACATATTTGGTCAGTTTGTGATCAACGGTGTTATCAAAGTGATTGGAAAAGATATGAATCAATTACCTTTTTTTCAAATCAAAATAGTGGTTGCCATCTAGCTTGGGCTTTTGACTCAAGGGGATGGTGCTTCCATCAACAAAACCAATGCAACCAGGAAATCTTTTGGTTTCCATTACATGAGATATCTCCTTGCATTCTTCTTTTGTTGGCCAAGAAAGGACTGAGAAACAGAAAGATAGGATAGCAACCATGACTCTTTTGGTGTATGAGTCAATGGTTTCATATCTGACTGAGAATAGATTTTCTAATGGATGAATTGCTGCTCCATTTCCATTTGATCCCAATCTAAAAAGAGCAACAGCCAGTTGGATAGCTGGATCGCGTTGAGGATTCCAAGAACTTTTCTGGAGGATGTGTTGGTCTTCAATCATCTCCAAAATTTTTATGAATGAATGCAATAGAGTTTTAAACAGTTTCTGGAAGCTTAGGTTGGGGAGAAGATGAAGCTTTTGCCTTTCATACATAGGGTTGTGGAGAATTTGTATTCTTGGAACCATTTATTGCTTTTGTAATAGAGCATTCAAAGCTAACCAAGTTGATTCCAAATCAGAGTCTGAATCAGAGTCTGAATGGCAGTCAAATACTAACAAAAGTTCAGTCATCTTTTTTGCATTTTCAACTTGCTTCCAAGAAGTTTGATGGGACATGTTGAGAAAGATGGTGATTTGATGTGGGGTGATGAGATGATGATGGGGATTTGTGTGAAGATGGAGATGTGAATCAATAGAGATGTGAAGCAATAGAGATGTGAAGCAATAGAGGTGTGAAGCAATAGAGGTGTGAAGCAATCAAGATGTGAAGCAATAGAGATTTGAAGCAATAGAGATGTGAAGCAATAGAGATGTGAAGCAATCAAGATGTGAAGAAATAGAGATGTGAAGCAATAGAGATGTGAAGCAATAGAGATGTGAAGCAATGGAGATGAGATGTGTGTGATGTGATTGAGATGGGAACAGTAGGGATTTGCTGATGTGGATGGGTTTTTTTATATGTGATGGATTGTGGATGGATGATGATGCATAAATGGCAGTTTTAATGGTGTGTTTGATGTTTGAAATACACCATTTTCATGAAACCCGCCATTTTTAAATACACCAGTTAGGGGGTATGTGTATTTCAGAAACCCACCATTAAAAATGGTGTGTTTGGTAAAAACAAATGGTGGTTTTCTAATGGCGTGTTTGCTAACTCTGATATGCCCTATTGTTAATTCAATGGATTAATTTATTTTTGATTTATTTTTTATTAATGTTTTTATTTTTTTTATTAAAATAAAACAAAGAAATAAGATAAAAAAAGTAAAAAAATTACAAAAATATAAATATATCCATTTGGGACTCAGATTGTTTTCAAAAGGTCATTTGAAACTCAGATAGGTTGCAAATGGCATTTTGCGCCCGTTCCCAATCCCAGGGTTGTTAATTTAACATTGGCCCTATGAAATAATTGTCTAAACCTTCCAATAGACATATCAGTTGGAACTTGTTCAAACATTCTTGTGGATTTTTTTGGGATTTGGAGCCAAAAACCATAATATTCTTTTTTGTTGATTTTATGAGATCTCTTGTATACAAAATTAGATTTACAGAAATCAGAATATTGAGAATTTTGATAGTTTTCAGAGTTCTTTTTTTTGTGATTCTTTTCCTGTTCCTCCTAGGTATTCAAGCAATTCACACAAGTTGCAATCTAGTATTTTGAGCTAGGAAAACCATCACATCCAAAGACCAAAATGTAAATTTTGACTTGAAATTTTTTTCAAGCCACAATTTTTCTGAATCAAATCAGAAAAAAACCAGATGGGTTCCTTCAATTTTTTTATCAGTTAAATTCAAGTCTTAAGTAAAAATCATATATATATGAATTCTAAAGATTTGAACCAATTTTTTTTTCAATTTTAATTTATATCAAAAAAGGCTTTTGATAAAAAACTTAAAATATTTCTTTTTTGTCTGTTTTTCTTTTTTCTTTTTTTCTTTTTCTCTTTTTTCCCTTTTTTCTTTTTTTCTTTTTTTCTTTGTTTCTTTTTTATTTTTACTTTTTTTATTTTTTTTATTTTTTTATTTTTTTATTTTTTCTTTTTTTATTTTTTTCTTTTTTTCTTTGTTTCTTTTTTATTTTTTACTTTTTTTATTTTTTTCTTTTTTTCTTTTTTCTTTTTTTCTTTTTTTCTTTTTTTCTTTTTTTCTTTTTTTCTTTTTTTCTTTTTTTCTTTTTTTCTTTTTTTCTTTTTTTCTTTTTTTCTTTTTTTCTTTATTGATTGTTTTATTTTTTTTCTTTTGTTCTTTTGTTCTTTTTTTGCCTTTTTCCTTTTTTTATATGTTGGTTGAATGAGATGAAAGCAACCGGCAGTCAACTTGGAGAAATGCCTTGGCTTGATAGGAGGCATAATGAAAAGCAACATTGCAAAAAAAAACCCAAACATTTTTGAAAATTTCAAACATTCTACCTGATTTAAAATTGATTACATGAACAATAAACTATCATTATATGACCAAATAGAAATTTCCCAAGATTTAATTACTATCTCAAAAAATAACTACTCACAATTCTTGGTGCAACACCTTCCAGCTGTTTCAGAATTTCATTTAATGATAAATGGATTCACTAGGACTGGTTCTATGAGCTGCGGGATAACTGAGGGGTATTTCAGATGAGGAACTTAAAAAAGGAACAGTATTCAAGAGTTCTCTAGCCCAAGAGCCACTTGGTATCCCTAACCCTTCAATTTTATCATTGTAAGGGGAAAGGGAAGCATTTTCAGTCATTTATATGCATCAAATAGATAATTGAAATATATAAGGTTTCTGGAAGGTGCTAATAGTTCTTAGCTGATTTAGTTAATATGCTTATAAACACCAATCCCATGTACTTAGAGGGGCAAAGGGATTGGGTGTATGTGGCATAAATGAGAAGATGAAAAATTCCAAAAGAAGTATAAAATTTAGTAATTCCTTCATTTGAAGTTCAAAGGTAAAGCTTAAAAGCAAAGTGCAAGGGGCAAGTAAAGTTTTTCAAATATTAAAACTCAGGCAAGGTTTATGCATTACTTGTTACCGATCAAAAATCAATAATTTATGAAATTAAATAAATGATTAAACAATTTTCAGGGAGAATTCCTTTCCTTTTAGTTTAAGTGATAACCACAAACAAACTGATAGATTCCTTTGTAGCTAGGGATAAATTAATGTGTTAATTAATTTATTTAAAGGAAAAAAATAACAAAATGAACTTTTCTAAGGTAGAAGCTAAAATTCATACTGAGCTTCATTAGAAAAATCACAACTGCAAGGAAGTGAGATTGAATATTGGTGACAATTCAAATGATGCAATCATTGATTGGGTAAATTTGAGATTAAATAATGAGATGGACTGTGAGAATAAAATTTATGGTTATCTAGAGACGGATGGGTGATTCAAATGGGCAACACAATGTGCAAAGTGATTTTTCAACATTTACCAGAATTGGATTGGGTGAAATCAAGGCTTGAAGTACATAGCTAACTGTGGTTGTAACTGCTGAAGCTGCAAATATCAAATTCAGAATTATTTTGAAATTATTCTATATGATGAGCTGCAATATTCAATGAAATATTTCAAGGAAATCATTAGGTTCCAGAACAATTTGGTCCCTTGATTAATTCTACAAGTAGTAAGCAGAATTGATTAATTTGTTAGATTGCTTTTTTTTCATGCTATTAGTTCAAATTATATACTGAGGAGAGGTTATGTATAATTTTATTTGTCAAGAAATGAACCATGAGTCCAAATGTTTATTGTCACTGTGAAAAGAAGGGCTAGATCTTCTGTAAGGTCTAGAAGTTGGAACTTGTTTGGAAACTGTTGGTTATTTATTTGAGATTTTGAGTTAAAACTGTGGAATTAATTTTTGTCATATTCTGAAATTTTCTTGTCCATGTAACTTAATTGCCATGTATTGGAAGAATCAGATATTTTGAGAGTTTAAAAGATTTTTGTTATTTAGATATTCTTTTAGGCCTCCTTGTTAGCCAATTCATGTCCTCAAGTTTCCCAATGGTAAATTTGAGCTAAAAGGACGGTAATTCCCAATGGTAAATTTGAGCTAAAAGAACAGTAATAATTAAAAATGAAATGGAAATTTTGACTTCAACAAAAAAAAATGAAACAATATTAACTTTATAGTGAAAAGAGGATAAATTTTGTTCCTCAAAATTGCAAGGAATAAAAAATTAAACATATGATTGGGAAAATTTTTCTCTAGAAATTGGATCTTTTAGGAATACAATTAATTGTTGTCTTTTTCATTTTTAAATTCAATTATTGAAAAAGTTAAAGCTGGAAGTTTTTGGACTTGCTTACAAGTCAGGGCTTTTCCTGAATAAAATCAGAAAAAAAAATAAAGTTCCTTCAAGTTTTTCTTCAAGTATAATTCAAAATTAATGATAAAATCATAAATAATTGGATTTAAAATTTCTTTCAATCATTTGAAATACTTATTTTTCTTTCAATATTTTTATTCAAATTAAAATTTTTTTTGAATTTGATAGTTGCTTCAGCTTCAAGTGACCATCAGGTCACTGGTGGATATGCCTGTTCATGGCAGAAGGAAAAGAGTAGATTCAAATAGCAAAATATTCCAAATACTTTCACAAAAATTCCAAAGATTCCAATTTATGTAAAATTTCTTACATAAACAATGATTTACAAGAATATGACCATATTCAACTTTCTCATTTTTGAATCATTATCCTCCAAAACATATACTCAATACTCTTGGTGAAAAAACTTCACAAAGGTGCAGCACCTTTTTGGTTGTGATTTGGTGTGTGTTGTGGTGTTGTTTGGTGTGGTGTGGTGTGGTGTGGTGTGGTGTGGTGTGGTGTGGTGTGGTGTGGTGTGGTGTGGTGTGGTGTGGTGTGGTGTGGTGTGGTGTGGTGTGGTGTGGTGTGGTGTGGTGTGGTGTGGTGTGGTGTGGTGTGGTGTGGTGTGGTGTGGTGTGGTGTGGTGTGGTGTGGTGTGGTGTGGTGTGGTGTGGTGTGGTGTGGTGTGGTGTGGTGTGGTGTGGTGTGGTGTGGTGTGGTGTGGTGTGGTGTGGTGTGGTGTGGTGTGGTGTGGTGTGGTGTGGTGTGGTGTGGTGTGGTGTGGTGTGGTGTGGTGTGGTGTGGTGTGTTTTGGTTTGTTTTCATTTCATAAATACCTTTATCAAACAATTTTCAAAGACTGACAAAAATGGACCTTGAAAACACTTCAATTATCTCCTATTTTGTGTTTGTGAAGGTTTCAAAAGATTTAAATGGCATTTAAAAGATCCCAAAAATTATTTAAGGGGTATTTTGAAAGGCTGAAAAATCTCTGCAGGGTCATAAATCTGGAAAGTCTGAGGCACAATGTCACAAATAAAACAACAGAAAAAAGTTAATTTTTTTCTATCTTTCTGCTTTGGATGCATTTTTGAGGATCATCAAGACCCCCAAAATTTGCTTGAAATTTCTGAAATTTTCTGAATTTAATAATCTCAATTTCAATCTACCAAAACTTTCAGAAAGTCTATTGAATGGCTGAACACTGAGTATGTAAAATTGTTTTTTTCAAATTTGTTGAATTTTTTAGAAGCGGTTTTTGAATAGGTTAAACACCTTTTAAAACTCTTCACAATAGATTATGGGGTTTATAGATCCACCTCTAAGCAACTTCTGCTTTAACAATGCAATTTTGAAAATTCCAAAGAAAGTACATTCAAAACAAGAATATTACATTTGTGCTGATTGTCAAGGTTATGTGAAGTTAAATTTATTTTCCAGGTTTGGTATGCAAAGAATCTGATTCCCAAAAGAAATAATGAAATAGTAGAATTTATAATCAATTGAAGATTTGAAAAATCCTGGACAACGCTAAAAGAATGCATGTTTGCAGGGGGGTGGTGGGCGGCTTGTTTTGAGAGTAAAATTAGTGAAGGGAAGGGGTTTAAATTGAGATAAAGGGGAAAGTTCATCTGGATAGAGGACCATTCCTTTGAAAAAAGTGCACGTTTAACTTGTAGATGGTGACAGGTTCTCTTGGAAATATCAATTTTTCCAGTTTCCTGATTTAGGTGTGTTTTTATTTTTCTCAATTTGGTTTTATTTTTTCTTTTATAATCTTCAATTTGGAATTTTCAATTGTTTTAAATATACTTCATTGCATTCATATTATATTTCATTTTTTCCCCTTCCTATTTTAGTATTTTGTTTTGATTCTATATTTTCCCTTTGGGTAATTTTAAATTCACAGCTACAGAGCCATGTACACGGCTCAATGGGCCGTGTGGCACTCTACACGACTCATATGAGCCGTGTGGCATGCTAAACGGCTCAAATGGGCCGTGTGGCATGCTACACGGCTCAAATGGGCCCTGTGGCGTGCTACACGGATCAAATGGGCTGTGTGGCATGCTACACGGCTCAAAGGGGCTGTGTGGCATGCTACAAGTCCCATTTGAGTTGTATGGCACGCTAAACAACTAAATTCAAGTTGTGTAGCCTCCACTAAATCATAAAAAATAAATAGTAAATAATATATAATATATAATAAATAATAAATAATAAATTATAAATTATAAATTATAAATTATAAATTATAAATAATAAATAATAAATAATAAATAATAAATAATAAATAATAAATAATAAATAATAAATAATAAATAATAAATAATAAATAATAAATAATAAATAATAAATAATAAATAATAAATAATAAATAATAAATAATAAATAATAAATAATAAATAATAAATAATAAATAATAAATAATAAATAATAAATAATAAATAATAAATAATAAATAATAAATAATAAATAATAAATCATAAATAATAAATAATAAATAATAAATAATAAATAATAAATAATAAATAATAAATAATAAATAATAAATAATAAATAATAAATAATAAATAATAAATAATAAATAATAAATAATAAATAATAAATAATAAATAATAAATAATAAATAATAAATAATAAATAATAAATAATAAATAATAAATAATAAATAATAAATAATAAATAATAAATAATAAATAATAAATAATAAATAATAAATAATAAATAATAAATAATAAATAATAAATAATAAATAAGAAATAAGAAATAAGAAATAATAAATAAGAAATAAGAAATAATAAATAATAAATAATAAATAATAAATAATAAATAATAAATAATAAATAATAAATAATAAATAATAAATAATAAATAATAAATAATAAATAATAAATAATAAATAATAAATAATAAATAATAAATAATAAATAATAAATAATAAATAATAAATAATAAATAATAAATAATAAATAATAAATAATAAATAATAAATAATAAATAATAAATAATAAATAATAAATAATAAATAATAAATAATAAATAATAAATAATAAATAATAAATAATAAATAATAAATAATAAATAATAAATAATAAATAATAAATAATAAATAATAAATAATAAATAATAAATAATAAATAATAAATAATAAATAATAAATAATAAATAATAAATAATAAATAATAAATAATAAATAATAAATAATAAATAATAAATAATAAATAATAAATAATAAATAATAAATAATAAATAATAAATAATAAATAATAAATAATAAATAATAAATAATAAATAATAAATAATAAATAATAAATAATAAATAATAAATAATAAATAATAAATAATAAATAATAAATAATAAATAATAAATAATAAATAATAAATAATAAATAATAAATAATAAATAATAAATAATAAATAATAAATAATAAATAATAAATAATAAATAATAAATAATAAATAATAAATAATAAATAATAAATAATAAATAATAAATAATAAATAATAAATAATAAATAATAAATAATAAATAATAAATAATAAATAATAAATAATAAATAATAAATAATAAATAATAAATAATAAATAATAAATAATAAATAATAAATAATAAATAATAAATAATAAATAATAAATAATAATTAATAATTAATAATTAATAAATAATAAATAATAAATAATAAATAATAAATAATAAATAATAAATAATAAATAATAAATAATAAATAATAAATAATAAATAATAAATAATAAATAATAAATAATAAATAATAAATAATAAATAATAAATAATAAATAATAAATAATAAATAATAAATAATAAATAATAAATAATAAATAATAAATAATAAATAATAAATAATAAATAATAAATAATAAATAATAAATAATAAATAATAAATAATAAATAATAAATAATAAATAATAAATAATAAATAATAAATAATAAATAATAAATAATAAATAATAAATCATAAATAATAAATAATAAATAATAAATAATAAATAATAAATAATAAATAATAAATAATAAATAATAAATAATAAATAATAAATAATAAATAATAAATAACAAATAATAAATAATAAATAATAAATAATAAATAATAAATAATAAATAATAAATAATAAATAATAAATAATAAATAATAAATAATAAATAATAAATAATAAATAATAAATAATAAATAATAAATAATAAATAATAAATAATAAATAATAAATAATAAATAATAAATAATAAATAATAAATCATAAATAATAAATAATAAATAATAAATAATAAATAATAAATAATAAATAATAAATAATAAATAATAAATAATAAATAATAAATAATAAATAATAAATAATAAATAATAAATAATAAATAATAAATAATAAATAATAAATAATAAATAATAAATAATAAATAATAAATAATAAATAATAAATAATAAATAATAAATAATAAATAATAAATAATAAATAAGAAATAAGAAATAATAAATAATAAATAATAAATAATAAATAATAAATAATAAATAATAAATAATAAATAATAAATAATAAATAATAAATAATAAATAATAAATAATAAATAATAAATAATAAATAATAAATAATAAATAATAAATAATAAATAATAAATAATAAATAATAAATAATAAATAATAAATAATAAATAATAAATAATAAATAATAAATAATAAATAATAAATAATAAATAATAAATAATAAATAATAAATAATAAATAATAAATAATAAATAATAAATAATAAATAATAAATAATAAATAATAAATAATAAATAATAAATAATAAATAATAAATAATAAATAATAAATAATAAATAATAAATAATAAATAATAAATAATAAATAATAAATAATAAATAATAAATAATAAATAATAAATAATAAATAATAAATAATAAATAATAAATAATAAATAATAAATAATAAATAATAAATAATGAATAATAAATAATAAATAATAAATAATAAATAATAAATAATAAATAATAAATAATAAATTACATGGAGTAATATATGGGCCCCCACGCGTTGAGGGGCCCTACAAGACTCCCACAGGCTGTGTGGGACCTTGTCAATGGCTCCCACATGGCTCCCACCCGGCTGGAGCCGTGAATTTAACATCACCCTTTCCCTTTAGTTTTTTTTCCAACAATTAATCTGGATTTCACATCCACGTTTTAAATTATGGATTATTTTCATCATTTTGATGTTTTTTTTCATTCCCAGTGTTTTGTTCAAAATTTAACCCAAAAATTATTAATTGATTAAGAAATTGTTTTGAATTTTTGTCATTTTTATTATCATTTCTAAAATTTAACTTCAAATTCCTTTGAAAAATTCCACCTAGTTCAAAAATCAAATGTTGAAATTTCCTTTGATTTTGATCATTATTTTTTTCACCTTGGAAGTTGTGAGTAAATGATGAATTTCTTTCTCATGATAGATATTTTGTCATTTTTCCAATGTTTTCCAAATTCATAAAATATCATTTACCGTCTTTCAAAAACATTCAATTCCATTTAAACCCCAGTTTCATTCATGTAGTTTCAAATGTTTTCCAAAAATTACACTCAACCTTTTGATTCATCTGAAATGATTGATAATTTCAGATATTTCTATCTGACAATAACTCAATTTAATCCCCATAAACATTCTTCAAAAGGTTCTATCCTAGTCAGGTGATGAGATCAACTGTGAAAGCATGTGGTGTAGTTTGGAATTATTATTCCTTCAATCAGATATGAATAATGAATCAAACAGCAAATCATCTGTAAAGATAAAAAGAAGAAAGAGAAAACTAAAAATAAAAATAAAAAGAAGAGGGAAAGACATACCTGGGTCAGCATGAGAGGGAGTGTGGAAAGATGGGGAAAAGGTTCCTCCCACACGCCTGTATCTTCCCAGGTACACTAAAAGATGTGTGAAATGTGATTGAAAACTTTCTAGAAAATAAGATGAGAAATGGTGATACCTGTGGAACCCAACCACAGGTCCCACAAAAAACGTGCAGGGAAAACTTTGTTTATGACCTACAGCCCAAAAATCTCCTTTCAGATCCCCACAAGGCTTCTTTAAAGACCCCAGGGGGGTCTTGAAACCTTCCAAATTTGTTTAATACAAACAAAAGCTGATAAAAAACCATTGAAATAACTAAAAAAATATATCTTCTTTAACTACTCTTTCAAGGTTGAAAAAACTTTGCTAGGGTGGAAATACTCTGCAAAAAGGCATGAATTTAGTTTTTTGTTGTAAATTTAAAGGATGAGGTGGCACAATTGTAGGATAGAATTTTAGATCACAAGATTGAAGAATTATTTATAAAGGCTCAAAAGCATGGAATAAGGATAGAAAATTTTCAATGAAGAGGAATGGCTCAAGGAAATTATAGCAGTATCTTAGAATAATAATAAATATAACAATGGAAACAATTTCTTGCATGAAGTTATATGATGACAGAAATAGGTATTCACAGGGAGAAGAAGCTATAAAAATGGTAGCAATTCCTTATTAGAAGAGAATGAAAATCAGCCCTGATAAGATAAATGGAGCAAAGGCTTTGTAAGGAGATTCACAGCGGCAATGAAAATAGGATCCTGTTAACCCTGGGTTGGTCAGAAGGAGAACAGATGAGTATGAATTTTATTAGGAAAATATTGACTTCAATAGGCAAAGGCACAAAAGGGTCAAACAGTGGTTCATGACAACAAGCATAAGATAATATTTAAATGGAGCTAGTAGGGTCCACAAAACCAGGAGGATTTCTCTAACACAAGTCATAGCCAAAGAAATTGCAATTATTGAAGATGAATTGGACTTATAGAACAACCCTTAAAATATTTCACTAAAAAACAATGTCTTGAGCTGATGAATACACATAAGCACTAGTTTAAGTGAAATAAATTCCAGAGAAAAAACATAGAACTATGGAATGCACTGAAAAATTGAGCATAAATCACTTGGGGGAGAGATTTAAATATGTTCAAGCCATTGTTTGTATTTTTTTATGCTATATTCTTTGAATTTGATATTGAAAAGGCATGTTATTCTTTCACAAAAAAAATCTGAATTAAGGTTGGTTCTGATTCAATATTTAAATATTGTGTCTGCAGAAAATCTTGGACAAGATTTTTTTTTACCATTTATGCTATTTCCGCCCAATTTTTTTTCACCAATCATTTTCAGACTAAACTCCCATTTTTTGTACCGCAATATCCAGATTTTTTTCCGCCCTCCCATTGAATCAAGATTAGCAACCCAATTGGAGCGATATTAGCACACCTCAGCCCATCATAAAACAACAATCAAAAAACAATTCCTTTGATTTCATTTCAAATCCATGGACAAGAAAACCCATCCATCTCATCAATTATTTTTCCAATAACACCTCCAATAATCTTACCCAGCTCATATGACCAGTATTTCCAACATTGAATAATATGAGACAAAAAAACACAAATGAAGGTAGCCTCCACAATGAGATGAATGTTTCTAATTTTTTTTCATCATTGAAATATTGAAAACTTGTTTTTGGGTTTATCCTACCTTTTAGGCTGATCCTGGGAGTCCCTGAAACTTCTTTTCACCAAGTATTAATTCTGATTCCCAACAAGATGTTGTAGTATGTAGAGTCACAACCTTGGGTGGACCAACCAGCAACCACCACGGCGCAACCAAATCTGTGAATTTTGCGCATCTACTTAGATTAGGTTAACACAAGAAGCATTTATTTAGTCCTGTCCCACTACAGTTGTATTGCTTCTTTCCTTTTTTTTTCCTCACTCACTTTGTTGTCTGTCTCCACTTGGTACCTCATCTAGGTACTTTTTGTTTCTCATCTTGTGCTTGCCCCTTTGGTCCCAAGACTTTCTCCCTCACAGCTTCCACTTTCTGGTTTATCATTTCAGGTGTTGTTTCCTTTTTCCAATTCTTTTTCTTCTCCTCCTTTTCTTTTCTCACCCAACTGTCATACTCAAAGTGCTTGCTACCGTCATTCAAACTCACTCACTTTTTTGCCTGTCTCCACTTGGTACCTCATCTAGTTACTTGTTTTTTCTCATCTTGTGCTTGCCCCTTTGGTCCCAAGACTTTCTCCCTCACAGCTCCCACTTGCTGGTTTATCATTTCAGGTACTTGTTTTTACTCATCTTGTGCCTGCCCCTTTGGTCCCAAGACTTGCTCCCTCACAGCTCCCACTTGCTGGTTTATCATTTCAGGTTATGAGCCCAAGAATATACCAGTAGTGAAAGCAATAGGACAAGGAGCCTTCCAATCACTGATTGAATCAAGAGATACCTCATCCTGGCAAATTCTGCCTCTAACCAACTCAAGTAAACTTTCAAAACCCCTCCCAATTCCCTTGTTAACTCCCACCCAAGTGAAGGCTCTCCCTTTGCATCAAGCCTGGACTCCTCCTCCTCCTTGGGCAACTCCATCAGAGAACTGCTCCTTCAAGGTACCCAACTGACTAACCCCTCCCCACTTATATCCATGGTTGAACTTGGTGACTCAAAGGGGCTCCACTTTGAAAAAATTGTTGGTCCCCACAATTTTGCAAGCTGGCAAAACAACATACTCACTGGCCTTGGATTCAAGGATCTTGACTCTGTTGTCCTCCATCAAGTTGATGCCTTGACCCCTGAGATCAGTCTCAAAAATAAATTAGCCACCACCATCATTTTCCTTCATCTAGACCGACAGAACTTCACCCACTTTGTCAAAAACCCCACTGTCTAAAAACCTAAAATCTTGTGGGAATCAATCTGCAATCACTATGCCACCAAATTGCTTGAGAATGTGGTCAACGAAATGGACCCCCTCTATGACATCCCCTTCTCCAAATGCAACCTCCAAGACTCAATCAATCAGTTTCAAGAAATCTTCAACCTCCTCCTTGAAGTATCCAATGGAAACATGGATCCCACCACCATTGAGACCTTGTGGGCCATCATCATCCTCAAAATACTACCATCATCCTTTGTTGTGATGCAATCCCTTCAGCTTGCTCAGTACAAAGGAAAATCTGCCAAAATTCCCATGGACACCTTTCTTAGCAACCTTGAACAAGAAATACAACTCCAGAAAAAGTCCAGTAAAACTATTCAACCCTCTGCTTTCAGAATTTTTTGAACTAACGCCTCTCAATATTCTCAACAAAAAAACCAGAAACAATGTTGATTCTGCAAGAATGGTGTTCAAAAACCAAAAACCTCCCATTCCCCCAAAAATTTTCATCAACTCTATCCCAAGTGAGCCATTGCCTATCACCAGGTAACTCTCAACAAATTCCAATCCTCGCAAAACCCTTGTTGGGCCCTGGCAAGGCATACCTCAGTCAAAGTCAAGTGGACCCCAACGTTATTATCCTTGACAGGGGGGCTTCTGGCCACTTTCTTAAACATAAGAAATCTTTTATTACTTATTTTGATTCTCCTTTGTTCCTCTATGTTTCCAATGGGACCTCACTGAAAGCATAAGGATATGGAAAGGCCATCATTCTGCTCACCAATGGGGTGCTCAAAATCCCTCATGCTCAATATGTCCCTGACATCTTGAATTCTCTGGTCTCCATGACCCTCTACCTCCAATTGGGCCACTCCATCATTCCCTCCCCCTTGCGTTTCAGTTGCATCAAAGGAAATAATTGAATAATGACTGGAAAATTCTCCAACAATGTGCTCTCACTTGAAACCTCTTGTTCTTGTTCTTTTGCTGCTCTCAATGCTCTCAAGACTCACCAAGCAATGGGGCATCCCAATTCCAGATACCTCTCCACCCTCTTTCCTACTCTCAATCTTGCCAACCTCTCTTGTCCCAAGTTCCTGACCTCTAAGATGACAAAGAACCCCTTCTCAGGGAACTTCCCTTCCCCTTTGGCTCCCCTCAAGTTTATCCATATGGATGTTTGCGGACCCATCACCCCTTCCTCCAAAGGAGGCAGCAGGTTTTTTCTCAAAATCATTGACAGATTCAGTTGCTATGCGTTCATCTATCCAATCAGGAGTAAGTCAGACTCCTTTGACCGCTTCTCAGTCTTCATCAACAATGCTGAACTTGCCTCCTGATGCAAAGTTAAATCTGTAGTCTCCAACAATGGAGGCAAGTTTTTCAATCATCTCTTTGAGAAACTGTTCTGCCAAAAAGGGATCCTGCAATTTAAGACGGCTCCGTAAACTCCCCAACAGAACCCCTTTGCCAAGAGAGGAAACCAAACTACCATTGAGAAGGCTTGCACTCTTCTCTCCATCAGAGGCCTGCCAACCAAGTGGTGGGGTGACACCATTGTCACATCTGTTTACCTTGAGAATTGGACACCGCACTTGTCTCTGAACCTAACAACTCTGTTTGAACAATGGACCGGAAAAGCTCCTTCTCTTGAAAACATTGCCCCCTTTGGA
The DNA here is from genome assembly GCA_025617555.3 of Puccinia polysora. NCBI lineage: Eukaryota > Fungi > Basidiomycota > Pucciniomycetes > Pucciniales > Pucciniaceae > Puccinia > Puccinia polysora. The sequence continues at coordinate 53,829,334 of CM062612.1, read as the reverse complement.
TGCAAGTTTTTCATGTACCTTGAGAAGAAGTGGTGTGACTCCAAGTTCTCTCCTTCAGGAATTTAAGGTTCCCTCTTAGTTTTTGACTCCCACCATCTCTCCTACAAAATACTTGTCCCTGAAACCAATACCATTTACCAATCACACCATTTCAAGCTCTTCCCAAACATCTTTCCGTTCAAAAATGTGAATCAAACTTCCAACCACAACCCTGTTCCACTCACTGTTGATCTGGACCTGCCAGCTGACAACTTGCCTAGTGCCCTTGACGCCGCCAACAACAATCAAGAATCTCCAATTGTCCCATGCCTTAGCTCAACCAATTCAGAGACTGCTGAACCAACTCCACTCACTCAATCTGATGCACCTCCTCCTGCTTATCTTCCTTCCTACAAGCACCACACCCTTGTGCATTGGTACAAAACTGCTCCCAAAGAGGTGGGTGCGGACATCTCCACCAACCAGATCCTCCCCACCAGGTTTTGGCACCAGGCAAATGTAATTAACAGTGAACCAAGCCATCACAGTGACCCCAAGACAATCCAGGAGGCTTGAGCTTGACATGAATGGCCTGGTTGGAAGACTGCAATTGACTCTGAGCATAACAACTGTATAAGGCACAAGTTATGGGAGGTAGTTCCAAAGCCAGCCAATGCAAGGGAGATCAACACAACATGGGTCCTCAAGATTAAGCTGGAAGCCAACGGCAAATTTGTCAAAAAGAAAGCCAGGCTCTGTTCCCAGGGATTCTGCCAGGTTGAAGGCATGGACTACAACCATACTTTTGCTCCCACCAAGCATCTCCCTTCCCTACATATCCTGCTCAGCTTAGTGGCCTCATTTGATCTGGCTCTTCATCAGATGGATGTCAAGTGTGCCTTTCTGAATTGAAAGCCTGACAAGGAGATTTTCATCAAGTTGCCAAAAGGATTGGATATCACCATCCCTGCTGGCCATGGCCTGCAACTCTTGAAATCCCTGTACGGCCTCCAGCAGATTCCATGCTGCTGGTAGTCCGCGCTGTCCAATTTCCTTCTATCTCTGAACTTCCAACCCTCAAATTTTGATCTGTGTCTCTTCATTGACTCTGACCCTGAGAAACTATGTCTTGTCTATTTCCATGTCAATGATCTGGTCATTGAGGGCAAGGAGCAAGAAGTTCTGGAATTCAAGACCAACATTAGCCAACATTTTGAGATGGTGGATTTAGGAGAGTGTAAGTACGTGTTAGGCATGCGTGTGACCTGGGATTGTCAAAAAAAAACAATTCAACTCAACCAGGATTGTTACATCTCCAACATCCTGGACAAATTTGGCATGACCAACTGTAAACCTGCCTCAACTCCTCTCCCACAACAAGTTGAAAAAATCCCTATCTCCCCCAATCCTGTCACCACCAGGTTCAACTATCTCAGGGCTGTAGGGCTCCTGAATTACCTTTTCCAATGAACTTTTCCGGACCTGTTATTCAGCTGGAGCTACTTCTCACAGTTCCTCAAGTCATTCACCATCACTCACGAACAGCAATTCCTTCACCTATTGCGCTACCTCAAAAAACTGGCCAACCTTGGAATCAAGCTAGGCGGACCTGTTGAGATGGCTTTTGAACTGGCTGCCTACTGTAATGCTGACCATGCCTTGAGTAGCAACCAACGCTCCTTCTTGGGGCAAGTCCTCTTAATTAACAGACCATTCTTGTGCCAATGTTCAAAGCAGGCCGTCTGTGCCCTCTCCACCACCAAAGCCAGGCACTGGTCCTTCTCTGAGTTGGGGCAGGACCTTCTTTGGACCTCTCAGCTCCTCTCCTGTATCTCCCAACCCTTTTAACAATCCTACAGACCCCCCTCTCTGTTCTGCAACAATCAAGGTGCAATAGCACTCCTCAAGAATCCTCTTTACCAGCATCAAACTAGGCACATAGATGTGCGCCTGCACTGGTTGCGGCACCATGTTGCTGGGGTTGACTTCAAGCTCACTTATATACCTACAAGCGACAAAATTGTGGACGGGACAACCAAAAACCTTTCTCCCATCCTCACCCACAAGTTCCAGGCCAACCTCCAACTTGTTCCCCTCCACACGGCATAGCAAGCAGGGGGGTGTGTTGAAGTATGTAGAGTCACAACCTTGGGTGGACCAACCGGAAACCACCACCGGGCAACCAAATCTGTGAATTTTGCGCATCTACTTAGATTAGGTTAACACAAGAAGCCTGTATCTAGTCCTGTCCCGCTACAGTTGTATTGCTTCTTTCCTTTTCTTCCTCACTCACTTTTTTTTCTGTCTCCACTTGGTACCTCATCTAGGTACTTGTTGTTTCTCATCTTGTGCTTGCCCCTTTGGTCCCAAGACTTGCTCCCTCACAGCTCCCACTTGCTGGTTTATCATTTCACAAGAAATTTTCTGTCATGTCATACTCCTTCATAGTCTAGTCAATATCATATTTTTAACCTGTTTGATCCTTACTCTTCAATTCCCATTAGAATTCTTCTGAATTTAAAATGAACATAAACATTTGCTGTTCCAAAAAAAAAAAAAAAAAAAACAAAGAACCAAGAGAAAAAAAGCAGGTTTTGCCATCAACAGGTTCCCAGATTTCAGTTAAAATAAATCCAAACCTGATCAAATTTCAAATCTTTCAAGAATTTTTTGCTTCTGCTCTTAATGAAGAATACAGAAACATCTCTTCTATTATTTTTAAGGCTGGAAAGCCTGAAATACCCCCAATTGACTTTCTGGTACATATAACAAAGTGCCAGGACTACATCAAGTATTGAGAAATTGCACTTAAAAATGAATATGATTACTTCAAAGGGATATTGAAAATCAAATCAACCAATGCTACTCATGCTGGTATTGTCCTATCTCAAAGCAATCCAAAGGCTAATTTGATTTGAGCTGAAAATTAGAATCTTATTGCAATAACTAATATGCAGGTGGTATCTGCATAATCCCACCAACAGAGAAATGATTCTTCTTTGGAATATGGATCTGATTCTGAATCTGACATTTAAAATCATTGAATTCAGATGGCAAAGATCTATGAGAAGTATATGATAAACACCAAATATGACCAAGTCAACCTTTAATTTCAACATCCAACTGAACCCAACAAGTATATACTGTTGAATGTAGGAAATGTTCACATATGGACTCTTGCTCTTGTTTTTTTCACAATTTTTCTAGCAAAATGTGTTAATTTTGGAAACTAATTTTTGGTTTTTCTCAAAATATGAATTCTAAGGCTGCTTAAAAGCCCTGTGTTTAATTTTATTTCCCACCAAGCAAGTTCAAATAATTTTACTCAAACAAAAAAAATAAATCAAATGAAGAACCTCAGCTCCATGTTGTTGTGATTGGCATGGTAATATCTCACTTACTGAGTCCCAATAATTAGAATACAAATAAACAATCACCACTGAAAGGAGAGTAACCTCTTTGGCTTCCAAGTTACCTTGTTGGGGAAATTTTAACTGGACCAAGAACTATCCATTGGAAGACAGGCAAGAGGCAAAGATCTGCATGGAAGCAGAAAACAAAAGATCATTATACCCAATCTAATAGATGACAAGAGATCGGGATTGAGACACAATTTAAGGAAAGAAAATTGGACAGAAAGGAGATGGCAACAAAGGATAGGCTATCTAAGAAAAAGTCAGAGATCATGACATCAAGAAAATCAGGTAAGACTAGGAAATGAATTATGGTTGCACCAAATTATCCTTGAGTCCTCAAACATGACCTGTCCTGGCACTTGTAGTTTGTAGTTTGTGGTAAGTGAGAAAGGAAGGTCCGGTGAGTAAAAGGTCTCCCATTGTTTGTCCCGTGCTTGCGTTATAAGGGGAAGGGACAATGGAATAAAATTGAATATGCAAGTGAATAAACAGAAGGTACCTTCTGTTCTGCGGCATTGGAGAGCTAGTAGTGTAGTAGTGCATAGAGAACGTGCATAGAGCACCAACACCCCCCCCCCCCATAATTCAGTGCAACCTAGACTGGAAGCAACGCAAGGTATGAAGTTCCAGAGACTGTCTGGTGGAAGCCTTTGTGAGGAAGTCAGCAACCATTGTGTTGGTTGTGATGAGAGCAAATTGGTTGTTGTCCTGGGAGTGCTGATCCTGCAGCCATTTTAACTTCATTTCTATATACTTGGTCTTCAAGTTTGAGCAAAATTGTAAAATCTTGTCTACTAGGCCCTTGTTGTTGACTAAGTAGCTCTTCTTATGGTTGTTGGATTTTCCCCAAAGGTCCTTGATCACAGACTCAATCCAAAGAGATTCCTGCACCCCATTGGTCAGAGCATTTCACTCAGCCTCAGTTGACAACAGCTTAATATTTCCCTGCTTGCAACTTTTCCAGGCTACCGGTGCAGATTTCCAGAAAATGATATACCCGGTTTGGGACTTCTGGGTGTGAGGATTGTCCGCCCAGCTTGATTCTGTATAAACCACAATGGATTCTTTGTGTGTATTGTCTAGCTGTAGGGTGAGGGAGAGAGAAGGCTTCCCGGAAAGGTACTTCCATACATGAATCAGTTCCTTCCAGTGAGAAAGACCGGGGGTTTGGTTAAACTGGGGCAGGATTGAGGCCGCGGCTTACATTTCTGGTCTTGTCTGGCAGGAGAGGTAGTTAAGCAGATTGGTATGCTTCCTGTAATTAAAAAAGCCTCCACCAGATCTTCCATGAGGTACTGGTCAGAGATAAGGCGCTTGAACCAATCCACGTTGTGACTGATAACAACAAGTTCATCAACGTAGACGTGAACATAGCAATCCCAACCATCAACAGCTGAGATGAAGAGGCAAGGGTTGGCAGGCAAGGCCGCAAAGCCAACGGACGTGAAGAACTTTTTGAGATCACCATACCATACCCTTGGTGCCTGTTTGAGGCCTTAGATGGATTTGTTGAGCCAAAGGCAGAAGCCAGAGGGAACCTCCATGCAAGCGGGCGGAGGCAAATGGATTTTCTCTTGGAGAACCCCATTGAGGAACGCGTTTTTGGCATCCATTTGGTGAATGTCATAACCTTTTGCCAGGCCGAGGGACAATGCAACGTGGAGAGCAGTTCAACAACCTGTTGGAGCATATGTGAGATTTTAATCTTCCTCACTTTGTTTGTTCCCCTGGGTGCAGAGCCTGGCTTTAAATTTTTTGAAATTGCCAAGCTCATCCAGCTTCTTCTGGAAAACCCAGACAGTGTTTAGCAGCCGCACCCCCGGAGGGACAGGCACAATGTCCCAAACTTCAAGGCGCTTCATGGCATTAAGTTCTGCTTTGATTTCCTTTAGCCAATCATCCCACTCAAGGGAGAGCTTGGCCTCACGGAGGTTGCGGGGTGTCCCTTTGCCGGCCCTCAAGAGCAGAGCCTGCACTGCCGCAAACATGGCTGTAGCATTTGCACGCTGTTTATGGCGCAGGATGTTGGACTTTTCAATGGTGGCAGAGATGTCCTGAGGAGCTTTTTCAGGGGCCAGGACAAAGTCCCAGCCCAGACAAGCCCCGCATGTGATGTTGGGTGGATCAAGCGGGTGGGAACGGCGCAAGGTATCCGGACCAGACTTTGATTTTGCCAAGTTGGATGGTAGCAGTTGGTCTGGCCCAACAGCATTAGGCTCCTTGTAGGAGGGATTGTTGTTGGGTAGGTGGTCATCAAAGGTGTTGAGTAAAGCAGGCCCATCATGTTCTTCAAATAATTGCAAGCAGATATTGTAGCTGGGAGTTTGATTGACGAGTATGGCTGGGCCAGGGAACTCTTCCTCAACAAATTGTAAGTTGTGGCTGCAAACAATTTGGCCATCTCCGTTAAGAATTCTCCAGTTGGACAAGCCGAGTTGGTAGCCAAGGAGGATGCCTTTAGTTGATGTGTCACCAAATTTCCCTTTCCGCAAGGGCTTAGGGATGTTGACGTACGCCAGGCAGCCAAAGGGTTTCAGTCGCTCCAAATCAAAGGGACAGCCAAACCAAAGCTTTTAGGGCAAGACCCAGCTTGATTTCTTTCTAGGAGTGACATTTTCAAGGAAAACTGCAGTCATGACTGCCTCAGCCCAATATGTGGAGGGCAGGTTTTCTTGCCTTAGGAGGGCTCAAGCCTTCTCACTGGTAGTGCGGTTGCCCCTCTCGGCAACAGAGTTTTGTTGTGGAGTTTGTGGACTAGTGACATGGACAGAGATACCCTTCTCTTCAAAGAACTTGGTGAATTCTGAGGAGTTAAATTTGCCACCGCCATCCATTACAACATTCTTTACAGTTGTCAATTTGAGATTCACCATTTTAGTTACAAAGGACACAAAGGAAGAGAATACATTGGATTTGTTGTACAGAATGTATGCAACCCTGTAACCAGTTTACCAGTTTGTGATTTTAAAATAGTACTGGCCACCCAATAGAGAGGCGGGCGCAATCTTGCCACTAAGATCCATGAATATTGTCTCCAGGACTTGGTTTGCCGGAGGAATAGTTCCCTTTAAGGGCAGTCAATGTGATTTAGCTAGACAGCATTTGTCACAGTGGAGCAATGTAGCATCTACTCCAAACATGTGTTTCAGTGCTTTGTTGCTAGGATGCCCGGCGCGCCTGTGCAGCAGTTCTAGGTAAGTATTTGAGGGAGTTTGAGCATTGAGAGCGTATGAACCTGCCTTTTGAGTTGAGGCCTTCATCATGATGATGTTGTCAACTAAATCAGCTTTGAGGAGGGGTACACCCTCTCTTAGCAGTCGGAGTTTGGAATCATTAACATGATTGATTTTGAATCCATTGCAAAGAATTTGTCCAAGAATGATGAGTGTGCCCTGCAGTTTGGGGACATAGAGAGCTTTGAGAGTGATTGTTTTGCCTTTCAAGGTCCCAATATTGACAAATCCTTCTGCCTCAATGCAGAGCAAGTTACCATCCGCGATTTGAACGCTTGAGGTTCTGTTGCGGAAGTTGGAAAACAGTTCCTTTTGATTGAACATGTGATGGCTTGCTCCACTGTTGAGAACCGCATTTTCTCCCATGGCTTTGATGGACAAGGCCAACCCTATGCAGATGTAAGCTCCAGACAAGGAACGCAAGTTGTCAAAGCATTGGTCTGGGGAAGTCTTGGCGGTTTTTGCTACTTTGCACTTTGCCGACTTCTTGGCTTCCCTGCACTTGGACTCTTTGTGCTTTGTTTTTAGGTTGTGCACCCCGTTAGAGCAGACGGGATAGGTTTTGGTGTGGGCCTTGAGAGCCTTTTCTTCTGACTTGACTGTTGGGCCTGGATTGGATTCCTGCTGTTTGGAATCCAACGCTTCCATTACAAGCCTGAGAGTGAGCGGGCGCTTTGAGTGAAGAATCTCCTTGGTAACTTCCATGGTGCTTGGAAGGCATCTGACCACGTACTCAGCCATGAGATGCTTGTAAAGGTGAACAAAGCCATTATTCTCTTTGACAATTCTAAGGCCCACCGCTGTAATTGCGTTAATGTGAGAATTCAAGTTGTTTAGAAAATCCTGGATGTTCTTGTTGAACGTGAGCTCCAGGAATTTTGCATATACTCTAGCCTGATTGTCTTTTGAATGAGACTTCTAGCAATTGGTGAGTAGAGTCCATAGAGCGCTAGGTTTTTGTTCATTGTCTGTGTTGACAAATTGTTGGATGTTGGCATAGCCCATGTACATGGTAAGAATGCCAGCCATTTTCCGTTGTTCCTTGTGGAAGATGAGAGGGTCCTTGTTGGCCGCGGGCAATGAAGAGGTGAGATGGGAAAGCAAATCATGCATGCTCAAGTAGCTCTTGATGGATGATTTCCAGACCAGGAATTTTTCATCTTGTAGAACAAAGAGTGGTTTGAATGGGTCTCCTCTGTGCATTTTGATTTATTGCTTGGACAATTTAGCAATCTGAGCTCATAACCTAATAAAACACCGGTAGAGGTGAGTTGAGCGGGCACGTGACAGCGGGAAATATCAATGAAGCACACCTAATAAAACACCGGTAGAGGTGAGTTGAGCGGGCACGCAACAGAGGGACAGATCAATGAAGCACACCTGGAGGACAGAGACAGCATTTGATGTAGGAATATTAGTGATTGAATTGAATCAAGCAGTAACTCTCTGTTGAGACAAGAAGATCAGATCTGTGTAGAGATATCTAACCTAATAAAACACCGGTAGAGGTGAGTTGAGAGGGCACGCGACAGCGGGACAGATCAATGAAGCACACCTGGAGAAAAGAAGAGGAATACAAGATTTAGGAACTTGACAAGTTGGAGTAGAAGGAATAGGTCAATGTAGAAACTTACCTGGAGGCCAGAGGCGGCAGTTGATGTAGGAATATTAGTGATTGAATTGAATGAAGCAGAAACTCTCTGTCCTCCAGGGGGAGCGTTTAAGCTGGATGGACAACAAGATTAGGTTACAAGTTTATTTATCACTATGCTGCGTGCTAGTGCAGCGTGACCATTCTGCCTGATACCCAACTTTCAATAAACCAGTCCAGTTTACCTTTGTTATCAACAGAGTTGTATGAGTAATTGAACAGCTTCATTCCAGGTATCCTTTCATGCAAGTTTTATCTGGGGGGATTAGTCAACAAATGGTCTTCAGGATTGTCACCAGACATCTGTGACAGGGGCAATGTGGAAATGGATACACCATTGGCCAATACTTCTGTGACCAAGTCCAATGTTTGGAGAGTGGGATCTGGCGGTGTCTCTTGATGGGCACTAGCTTCTAATCTCTCAATACTCGGCTTGTCAACCCATTGGTCTTCTACAGAGATGTCATTGAGTTCCCTTTTGAGCGTTGTGGAAACTTAAGAAGAGTAACCTTCGCAAGTCGTCCTGAGTTCCGGAAATTATTGGTCTAGCGTCTGTAAGATGATTGGGCGCAATGAGTTTTTAAGAAGAGAGAGTGATGATATGATGAAATTCCTTCCTTCCCCAATCCGTAAGATGATGATCCTCCCCAACCTGGAGTTGAGGGTGAGGTCTTAAGTCCCCCCCCCTCAACCCTAGCCTAAGTAAAACCACAAACAACAAGAACAAGTGATGAAATACAACCCTAAGCCGCAGAACCCTAGCCCAACCCTATCCCTCCATCCCTTGCCATCACCCGCGCCCTTTGGTATTAAGGTAGCCCGGTTTGTCCTTCTCATGGCGCGGCCCTCCGCCGCGCCCTACTTGGAGCCCCCCGTGTTTCCATCCGCGCTGTCTGCAAATCCCGCGATCCGCGGGTTGGCCCACGCTTATGCCTGCGCAGGCCTCCCAAGCGCGTATAGCCCATGATCGCCCCGCCCTTGCCTTCCGGACTAGCCACCCGCAAGCTTGGTCGGGCCGGCTCCATCACTTAGTCCGCTTCTTCCGGGCGGGTCGCGGTCCGGCGCCGCCTGAGGTAGGCCCAACCCATACCTGGTGCTGAGCCCTGCAGCCCCTACTGCTGAGCCCGCCGCGACTGCTGCTGAGCCCGCAGCAGGCACTGCTGAGACCGCGCACACGCCAGATGCTGAGCCCGACCTACCCAACTGCTGAGCGCGCAGCCCGCGACGCAGCTCTCGATCCGGGGTTATAAATACAACACCACAGCGTGCTGTCAAAGTTGAGTGCAATGACATGTTTTGTGTCAACAATTTTTTTATTGTTGGTGAGTTCCCTATACAACAGGAGGTGATTTTTATAGCCAATTAGTCTACCAAAAAGCCCCCGGGGTTCCAACTTGGAGAAAAGTTCCCAATCCTTGAGAATATAGGTGACTTGGTTACCCATTGGTATAAAGTAGTCAATTTTCAGCTTTTTCCCCTTAAAGAGCTCATAGGGCAATTTCCTGGACTTGTGGGAAGGTACTTGAGTAAGCGCCAGGGCGCAGGACCTGATGATAGTATTCCAGTTGTATTTTTGAAGCTTTGTTTCAAAGAGCATGGTCCCGAGTGACTTGAGTACTAGACTGTTGAACCGTTCAGCCAGCCCGTTCTGTTGCGGAGACTAGGCGTCAGAGAAGGTTTGTTGAATGTTGTTCTCAATGCAGAATTTGGACAAACTTGAGTTACAAAACTCTGTTCCCCAATCAGAATGAATTATCATTGGGGTGTAGTCAAATCTTTTTGATTCAACGTTGATGAGGAACTCTAAAGTTTTGGCCACTGTGCTCTTGCTCTTGATAGGAATCACCGTGAAGAACCTGGTGCAGCTGTCTACCACTGTCAGGAAGTAGGAATCTCCATTGTAGCTCAAGGGTTTGATGGGACCGACTAGGTTGCAATGTAGCTCTTGAAAAGGTCTCTCCGCCCTTGCATGTTTGTTATTGAATGGCGTTCTGGCAATCTTACTGACAGCACAAGCTTCACAGGTTGAGGGCTTTTTTATCTTGAGACCTATCTTTTGTCAAATCCTGATGTAGCTTGCATGTCCAAGAGACTTATGGAGTATTTCATCCTGGGACAGACACAAAATTTGCTTTGTGGTATTTCCACTGATAAAATGAAGTATAGGTATATTGCATTCATAAGAACCACTCTTCTTCCATTCATCTTTCTTTACTACAAAGTCATCTTGTCCAAATTTGATATCAACACCTTCAGATACAAGACCTTGTATAGACAGAAGATTTGCCGTAGATGTGGGTGAGTACAAGGCTTCTGTGAGAATGAGCGTGTGACCATCATTGTCCACCAGCCTGATAGTACTGGTCCCTTTGTAAGTGAGAGAGTTGGGTCGGGAGCTTGTCAATATGAATCCCTTCAATGATTGATCAATGTGAGTGAAGAATCCACGGTCAGAGACAATGTGGCGCAAGGAACCTGAATCCACGACAAAGGATTAAGGGGGAAACAGATAAGCTGTATGAAAGGAGCTGACTGAGTTCACATCCCCCACAGGCTTGGATGAGGTGACAGCTTTCTTTTTCTTAGGGAAGGTTGGCTTAAGATGAGGATACAATTTCCAGCATCTCCCTTCCGGATTAGGGGCCTTTGGGTTATGCCATGTGCTGTTGCAGGGCTTGATTTTGGAGGTGAGAAAAGACACCAATTTAGACAACTCTTCCTTCTTGTCTGATGATACCTTATTGTTTAGGAACTTATTTTTATTGAACATCCAAAGATGATCCAGGACTTGATTGGGGGTAATTTTCCTGTTGGAGTGAGTGATTTGCTGTACCACGGTGTCCAAGCTGGAGGGCAGCTTTTCCAATATCAGGTATGCAATAATTTCAACAGGAAGATCAATCCCCACTTTGTGGGGACAAGACATGGCTGTTTTGGTGTCTGTGATGAACCCGGGTACATTGGACTGAGAGAAAGGCGTTCAAAGGAATTCTTTGAAGATTCTTGGTCAATTGGATGCATGATTAGAAGCAAAGTATTTGTTAATGTCTGCCCAGATTCAATGCGCGTCTTTTTCATTCTTGGGGGTAATGACATTGGCTTTTACTGTTGTGTCCGGTTTTGAGATCAAGATTGTACGTATATGCACGTTTTTCACATGACTGAGACAAATCGGATTTCCATTGGCGTCAAATTTTTTGTTGGTAAATTTGTTGTATAGGTCTTCTTGTAAGTCCATCATGTTTTTTATCCAATTACACCAAATGGAGAATTTGTCAGGTGGGAGAAGTGGGATAGCCTTGATGGCAGTCTTAAGTATTGTAGCTGTCAGCAAATTGGTCATGTTGGTTTGAATGTCCAAAGCAAAGCAATCTGGTGAGTGGTGGTTGCTTTTGACTGTTAATTGTGAAAGGAAAGTAACCTCTTTGGCTTCCAAGTTACCTTGCTGGGGAAATTTTAACTGGACCAAAACTATCCATTGGAAGGCAGGTAAGATAAAAAGATCTGCAAGAAGCAGGAAACAAAAGATCATCTTACCCAAGCTAATAAATGACAAGAGATCCGTATTGAGACACAATGTAAGGAAAGAAAATTGGAAAGAAAGGAGATGGCAACAAAGGATAGGCTATCTAAGAAATGGTCAGAAATCATGACATCAAGAAAATCAGGTAAGACTAGGAAATGAATGATGGTTGAACTGAATTATCCTTGAGTCCTCAACAATGACTGGTCCTGGCACTTGTAGTTTGTAGGTTGTGGTAATTGAGAAAGTGAAGGTCCTGTGAGTAAAAGGTCTCCCATTGTTTGTCCCATGCTTGCGTTATAAGGGGAAGGGGCAATGGAACAAAATTGAATATGCAAGTGAATAAACAGAGGGGACCTTCCATTCCTTGGCATTGGAGAGCCAGTAGTGTAGTAGTGCCTAGAGAACGTGCATAGAGCACCAACAACCACCCATCTTCATTGGGATCTGCTGAAATTCAATTTTATTTCATTTGCAATTATGTGCAGTGGATAGGAATAAAAGATAACTCAGAAGAGATAATTTGATGCTTAGAATCAAACAATTTTTGATGAAATATTGGGCTCCTGATCCTCAATTTCTGTTTTGATTAATCTTCCTAAACCCAGCAATTCTAGGTTTGTTTTGTTCTAAGTGCACATGAGGAAAAAAATGGGTACCAAAGAATAACAACAGAATTCCAGAGTTAGTATGAGGAACAGGGCTTCATTTCAAGACAGAGATGATTATACAGGGAAATCTGACCAAAAGGTCTAGAATAAGTTTCTTGTAATCTTGGTCTGTCTTATTCTTTCCTTGGGTCTGTCTGTCTGCTTGATTTGCTGTCTGGGTCTTTCTCTCAGTCCTTCTATTCACTGGGATTCTGTTCTGGTGGCAGGTCCTGAGGTCTATCTTGGTTGGGCTTGATCTTCCTCTCAATCCTTCTGTCCACCTTTGTCTTGGTCTGGTGAAGGATATCTGAGGTCAAACTTTTGAAAGATCTGGAGGAGGTTCTCTGTCCTCTCCTTCAATTTATTGATCTTTCTTGGGCTTTTCTGGTCTTTCTGTTGAGCTTGATTGGCAGCCTGGGTTGTTCTAGCTGGTTCTGGTGTTGGGCTTGGTCTTCCTCACAGTCTTGCTGCACAGCTTGTTTTTTCTGGTGGGGTTCTGAGCTTGACTAGCTGTCTGGTTGGCTGACTTGCTGTCTGGCCGGTGGTCTGGCTTGCTGGCTTACTAGTTTTCTGGCATTCTGTCTGGCTTGGTTTGGGCTGACTGCTGACTGGTTGGCTGGCTGGCTGACTGGCAGTCTTTCTGGCTGGATGAATGTTGGTCTGGCTGGCTTTCTAGCTTTCTTTCTTTCTAGATTGCTGAATGGTTGGCCAGCTGAATGGCTGGCTGACTGGTTGGCTGGCTGAATGGCTGGCTGACTGGTTGGCTGGCTGAATGGCTGGCTGACTGGTTGGGCGGTAGACTGGCTGACTGAGTGGTTGACCAGTAGACTGGCTGACTGACTGGCTGTCTTGCTTGAAATTGTTTGCTGGTCTGAGCTGACTGGCTTGGTTTGAGTTGGCTGGCTTGGTCTGGGTTGACTGGCTTGGTCTTGGCTGGCTGGCTTGGTCTGAGCTTGCTGGCTTGGTCTGGGCTGCCTGGCTTGATCTGGGCTTGCTGACTGATTTTAGGCTGGCTGACTTGGTCTGGGCTGGCTGGCTGGGCTGGGCTGACTGGCTCAATCTGGGCTTACAGGCTCAGTTTGGGCTGGCTGGCTAGGACTGGGTGGCTGGATTTTCTGGGCTAGCTGATCCTGCCTGGGCTTGCTGGTCTTGTCTGGGATGGCTGGGATTGGACAGACATGTAGTGGCCCTGGTTTCTGACCCACACAACTACTCTGAGTTATCCTGATTGGGATAAATTGGATGGCTCAGAGCTTGCGGAGGTCTTGTTCTAGGCTAGCCAACCTGGCTTTCTGGACTGGCTGGCTGTTTTCTGCTGGATTGATAGTCCTTTGATTGGTTGGTTTGCAGTGGTCTGTTGGTTGCTTCTTGCTTGCAGCCGGCAGTTTGCTTGTCTGGCCCAAGAGTTGATCAATCTGGTTGGAGCTAAGGGTTTATTGGTGTGAGCTGGAGGGTGGAGTTGGCTGAGAGTGTGGTCACCTGGCAATCTGGCCTGCATGACTACTCAGAGTTAACTCAATTGGGATGACTCCAAGCTGCGGGGGTTGCAGTAGGCAACTATGTGCAACTGAATCAAGTTTTCCCAATCAGGATATCTCCCAGGTGGTTGCCGTGTAGTTGTTCAAAATGCCTACCAACAAATTGACTACATTTTAGTTTTTTTTTGAATTAATGAATTTTCAATTGTTTTTTTTTTTTTGGTGAGATTTCAACAATATTGATTCCTATAAATTATCTAAATCTCAAAAACTCTCTAATACTAATCTCAAGTCTATAGAAGTGAAAATTGGCATTATTGCCTGCTTTTGCAATAATGTGCATTGCTACAAAAAGCTTTTACAAAACAGCCAACATTTATTTTATTTATCTTCTTTGTGGTAGATATTTCAAATCATGACAATGATGATGATACAAATAACCATGTGTGCAAAATTGCACACGCACTCATATTAGGCAAGAAATTCACCTCTGCGAAGTTTGATGTGGGCAACGATTTTCCAGCCGCGACCCGCCTAACGGTCAATCTCAGTTAGAGTAAGGGTATGGAGAAACAAAACTAACACATTGCAGGGGTGAACAATACCGTCGCGTTTAGAAAGTTCAATGGGTTTGATCGATAGCATAACTTAAAAATTATTTCGGTGTGGAGACATCCACTCTAGCCCCAGTGGATGGCTCAACATGATTGCTCTTCTGGTGGAATACGACCTTGACGCAATTTATCAATACATTGATCCCAAAATGCTTTCAATTGATTCGGGTCATTACACACTTTGACTAACGTCCTTCTTAGCTGGAGCCTATCAACCTCAGTAGGGTCCGGCTCACTCCTACCGCCCAGAAATCGTCGATTGGCACTAATACGAGCCAATAGATTATCCGCCCAGACAAATCGACCATTTCTGATTTGAACGACGGCCGCGCCAGTGTGATGAATGAACTGAGAATATGGGAACGGATGACGGCGGTAACTGAAATATAGGAAGCAGAAAAAGCATCATTTTTACTGATCCTCAAAATCATCATCCTGCTCAAAATAGAACATAAAGGGAAGAAAAGGTATTGCACTGACGAGTAAGCCACATTAACATCATTAGGGAAGTTTTCATCTGCCTCCACATCAAGAACGAAACCTAGACTTCTCAATAGCTGCCCTTCTAAGTAATAGTTGGGGGATGTGGAGATTGGTACCAAATCTTCAAAGTCGTCAAGCGGGGGCGGCTTCAAAGCCAAATCCACCTGGATCGTCCTTTGAAGTGGATAGTAATCTGAAAGCTGATCCAGACTCCTGGTGCTTTGCTCGACCATCTTAATTCCGTACCTTTCGACGATCCTGCTCCAATGTTGTAACAGACTATCTACCAAGGAAGAAGTGATACCCAACCATTGAATTTCAACATGCCACGCGTTCGACGGCGAGTGGCTAATATCACAGTGTAAGATTGCCTTTTCGCTACGGTCGCTTTTGCCCGTTGGATCTAAATCAATGATCCCTATTCTTGTCATGTTAGCCCATATTCTTTCACCTTGCGTTCTACTGCCGGAGCTTGAGCGCTTGTTTTCTTCATTGCTAGATCCAACCACCGGGTTAGAGATAGGCTTTAAATTGGCTCCGGCCACAGACCACTTGTCGGATGTTCGACCACCGAACCATGTTCGTGGGGGCTTTGCAGGGCGGTATTCTTGGTTAAGTTGATAATATCTGTTACCATCAATGAGAGGTCGTGGCTGATGACCGTTCGCGAACTCTTTGAACATTCCCCTGGTTTCAAGCTGACGCCCAAATTTCAAGGCTTCCTCTCGCGTCCCAAAGTTGAATTGATTTTTCAAAAAAGTCACAAACTTGTCGCCTAGAAAAACATTCTCTACCGGCCTCAATTGAATTAATTGGGATTTGACTTCGACTCCGGATGATGGATGGAGCATCGCTTCTGCGATTACAGGCAAAGGGTCTCTCAAATTAAGCGTTTGACTTGTTTTATCGCGTTGGTCTCGGCAAGTCGAAGCGAATGCCATCGATCTTTCACATTCGTGCCGAACATGTTGAGAAGCATCTGATGTAGTGAAATCTAGCGTAGGTCCGGACAACGTGGAATCGTAAGGCACTTGCCAACTGACGTTGCGTAAAGTACTTTGTAACTTCATCATTCCTGCTAATCTGTCTTCATCGTCTGAGGGCACACCCGAACCCTCAGGCTGTTGCTTCGACGCAGATTGAGTTAAAATGTTGGTCTGAGTCGGCAGGAAAACAGCGCGTAAGCGATAGTAGTTCAGACTTTCATTCAGAGGTATCCCTTTATCTATACCAACGATGATCCTGTCTAGTGCCTTAAAGTCAAAGGAGTCTTGTAAAGGAAAATTGAATTTGATTTTGCATTCGTACCAACCGGGCATTTCATTCGACCACCAGATTGCAGGACGATAAAGGAATGACTCTGCTTTCCAGTTTTGATAGCGAACGTATATCTGAACAGATAAAGTGGGGCTTCCCGACTCAAGGCGGCGAATGGACAACCGGTGATAGTGATCGCTCAGAGAGAGATCAATATTGGTATTTTGTCCTTTTTCGGCTTCCTTGATGATACCCAATAAGGAAAACTTTAGAGGTCGAGAGGAAGGAGCGAGATCAGCCACATGCTGAGGCACTTCCGGCATTACCAATTGAAACCCTTGAACCAGTCTTTGGGAAACCGCTTCTCGAAGTGCTAAGGCTGCACGATTACGCATGGATTCTTCAACACTGAAAGAGCTGTCGGGAGATTTGATTAGAATTGAAGAATCGCCAATCGGAAATTCATACTCGGTCAGCGAGTATGAGTTGCTTAACTCTTCTTGACTTGGAGCAAAATTGGTAGTAATAGGAAGACAAGCAGGAGTAGTTAATGATTTCCACTTCAAGGATCTCTGATCGTTGGGAGATCGAGGGAAAATGGAGCTCCATTTACGAAACTGTGAGAGCAGACCAGACGCGCTACCGCACGGATTCGAAGGATTGAATTTTTTAACAACCAGACGAGGTTTGAGTTTGCGGGCAGCAATACTGGGAGGACGCGAGTTGATCAAAGCTACTTCGGCTCGATCAGATGAGGTCGAAACAGTGCGCCGGGAAGCATTCATCATCGGCATTAACGCCGTCGCAGACCGAATGGTATCAGAGCGAGATACACGGCCCCCATCAGTCTTGCCTTCTGATGGACCGCTCAAAGATGGCTCGTGAGACGCAGAGGGTGGATTCGCCTCTTCATGCCGAGAAGACCGGGAGCCTTCAGAAGGACTAGGTAGGCGATTTGATGATGGTGCTTGCAAGCTTGTATCTGTCTTTATGGCGTTGGAGTGGCCACTACTTGACCAGGGCCAAAACGGGCGATGCTGTTGTGATAGATTAGTCAGGCGGGCGATCAACGCCGAGGTACCAGGTTTTCCGTTGTTCGAGCCGGTAGTGGATGCAGATGCGGCGCGGGCACGACTAGTCTCAGAGCTAGAAATGGGCACAATCGAAAGCCCGGCTGACGGCGGGTTGGCCAAGTGTGAAAAGTCGGTCGCTCCTTGGGGGAGGGTTGCCTTGAGTAATGGCGACCGATTTGGTTCTTCATGCTTGGTGGAAGAAGACTTGCGTTTTGTTTCAACAGCTGTGACAGCCAAACCATCTACCATAGCTCTGGAACCAGATCTTTGATTGATACCCGTAGACCGCAGAGGAGCAAGAGGAGTGGGAGAAGCATCCACTACTTGAGCATCAAATCTTTGGCGAGCTTTTTTTCTCGCCACGACATCGTCACCGATTGCCGAGACAGGCATACTCTCGCTGAGCAATGGGATTGAAATCCCCGTCAAATCGTGTTCTCCTATTCCATTCTGGAATTCGGGCATACGGCATCTGGGCATGAAGCGGTCAATCCGGAATGGGCGATCCTGATGACGAGAAAAGAATGAGCAATCGACGAAGAACGGAACGCTATAGTGCACAGACTTCGGAACTTGAGATGACGGTGGATCTATGTAAATCGGATTTAGAGAGGGATCGATGGCAAATGACGACGGTCGACTAGACATTCCGTTAGGTTCTAGATCTATGGCCAAAAACCTGAATAGAGGGACGACATGTAAAGGGATTTTAGCCAAGCTGACAAAATCGACCCCGACACCATGAGCAATGAACCGTTCAGTTATTAATCGTAGTAGCATTTGGTCAACGTGGTAAACACAAGTACCGGCTGTAACAAAGACGATGGATACGCCGGTCCTTCGCAGATCACGATCAATGTAGTGCTCATCAAACAGATTGCAAGCTAGTCCCATTGCTTCTAATATGTTGCCTTCGGGGGCGTAAGATAACTTGCCGGCCATTTTGCGGGTACCATTACAATCGATGTAGGTCAGGACATGTTTCTGAAATTTTGAAATCTCCTCGCGGACCTCTTCAATTATTTTTTGAGGCCGAGTAAAAGGTTCAAGATCGACAATGACCTACGTAGAGACCAGGTCAGAAGCATAGGGATGGATGCTGCGTGATCGAGTGGTCAGGCCGTACTTTGTAAAAATCTTTGTAAGCCTCTCCGTCGTCGGAAATCAGGACCGGAGATGGCACATCGTCCTTCTCATTATTTGAGTAGAGTACTCGACAAAATAAAATTATCGAAACGAGATGACTAGTGCCTATGCTGGCCCAGCGACTGAAGAGGTCCTCCAAAAACAAAATCGCCTTTTCGTGATAAAGTGACCCATCTTCTTCAAAAGTCCACATCTCGGAGCTAATTTGAATAAACAAATGGTCTGATGCAAAGGGAGGTAGAAACGTCGAAGTAATTCATCAGTCAATCGCTACGTTTGCCATATCACTCGGTTTTTTCATATGGGGGCAGGATTCAGCACAGCTTCACATTTGGCACTTTCTGATCGGAAGATCAGTTTGGTATAAGGTGTGACGTGGCCCGACAAAACCTGCGAAGCCGTAGATCAAAATGACAAACACTACGCCAAGGAACATTTGCAGAATCATCTTCAATAAAATAAACGCACCCTTTTCCCCTTAATATAAACTCTTCCAACTTTTGTTTTAACCTTCAAAGTCCCCAGAGTGACCTCACGGCCGACCCAAGCGCAACTGTCTACCATCATCGCCGTCATTCGCCCTAGCAAATCAAGCAAAGAGAAGCAGGATGTCGTCCATCGAAAAATATGATCAAACTTGGACGAAAAGGTCGAGGTAGTGAGCCGAAAAGGAAAAGATGAAAACGTAGAAAGAGTAGAGTAGGAGAACATCGACGGATTGGAGATAAAGACCAAATGGAGGGAAATACAAACACATTTCGCCCCTTCCCAGATGTTGATCACGAAAGAAGAGTTCCACATGATCGGCGCAATGCGTCGAGGGCAGCGGGGAAGGAAGCTGAGCGAAGAAGCCTCTCTAGCGTTAGCGTATCGTCAAGCGAATTACATCGAGTATGATGAAACGTGCCTTTCTGAGGAGGACATCATTTCGGTTGTAGTTCTCCAAATTGAATGCTTTGGCAATGACGATCGGGATCGAAAGCTGGATAGGCCAAATGAGCAGACCAGAGCCGGTGAAGGTGAGAAGCGATCTAAATTCCACAGAACTCGATTAATGAGCCCAACTACTCGAAACTGACCTGTAGACCCTGTTGACGAACGAGGGTGTTATGACGTATTGAGAATAGGAAACCCGGTTCGTGTCGCCAACGTGGGGCGGTCAGAAGGGATTCATCGTTCGTCGATGGTACGTGGTTGAGCAAAGGGACGATCTCGAACAGGTCTCCGATCGATACTGAAGCCGACTCGAGTGCTGCCGGATTGAGTCTGATGGCGTTGGCGGCGTCGGCAGTATCGAATCCATGCGGTGGTCCGAGAGTGGGAGTGATCGATGGTGGTTCCGGATCGACCCAGAGAGTTAATCGGAAGAATTCGTCATGACTCTGAGGCATCAAGAGATTCCGAGGAGGAGCAAGATGACTATTGTACATACTCGAGAGAAACAGCCGATGATGTCGAGTGTTGAGTATCATCGCCAGGCCGGACTCGAGAAGTTCTGCCGAGGCCTTCCTTCCTGCCTCTCGGGCCGGTGGAAAGCCTCATCCACCCGGGGCTGCGTCATGAGCTGCCCGGGAGTGTGGTTCACAGGTCTATCACTCGAGTGTCAAGAGGAGAGAGAGAGACACCCGGGCACCCCCTGGTCACCTATAGAGTACCAGCGTCGGAAACTAGGACTTGGGTCGAAACTTCTCATCAGACTTGGCCCCATCATTCCTTATTGATGAGATCTCCCGCTACCCATCCTCGGTACACAATTACAAATTCGATGGAAAATTCAAAACCAGAGATAGGTTGATGGATACGATGGAAGATTAATTGCTCTAGTTACTCTAGCCCCATATTTTCTGTACTAAAACAGAATGGAAAGAGTTTGCAGGTTGGACACAAACTCCAATCCCTCAATTTGGTTACCATCTCATACGCAGATTTACCTCCAAAGTTGGAAGAGTTTGTAGAGAACATGTCAGGGAGTGCGTGGTACAGTTTGGTAGATGTAATGGGAGGGGGGAGTATGATCAACAAGAACTTCACCAGAATTCAAGAAAATTGAATGTTTTTGAGACAAGACTGGGACATTTTTAGATAACACAATTGCATCAGGGAGCAACCAAATCTGTAGTGGATTATCAGGCTCAGATGTTGTGGATTATTCAGTATGAAATTTGGAAAACAATGCAAATTTTTATTTACAAATCAGGGATGAAGGGAACCACAAGGGACTATGGGTGGGAGTTCAGGACACTTGTGGGGAAGCTTTGGAGGAGGCTTCAGAGGAAAAAGTGAGTGATTGGAGAAAAATTGAGGGGCTTGGAAAACCAGTTCTTTGGTGGAGAGCTTTTCTGCAGACAAAAATTTGGGACAATGGTTGAAGTCTGGGGGGGGGGGAGTTTGGGTTATGTGTCTTTGATTCTTTTTTGGGGGGAAGAGGTGCACTTTCATGGATGTCTTGATCTGAGAATACTAAGCTGATGAGAACATAAAAGAGAACAGTGATCCAAGGTCATGCTCAAGGATTTGATCTTAATAAAAGTATGTCTATGGCTTCTTGATCCTTCTTGTCCTGCATCTCTTAAAGAGCACTCAAAATGATATTTTTTAGTTTATTTAATTTAATATTAATTTTAATAAAAGAAACAGAGACTTAAGTATGAGCAGAAACAATAGAATTCCAACAAAAACAAATTATAAAAATCTGTTGAAGGTTATTCTAGTTACAAGTGGTTCAGGATTAAAATAATAATGATAATAATAATAATAATAATAATAATAATAATAATAATAATAATAATAATAATAATAATAATAATAATAATAATAATAATAATAATAATAATAATAATAATAATAATAATAATAATAATAATAATAATA